>OZ020567.1:3527260-4127260 GCA_963971475.1 Chrysops caecutiens
GTGATCGAACCATATCCACTGATAGTAGCTTCACGTCCAACAGGGAGTGGCGCCAGCGGTTCTGGAAGGGATATTGGCTGGGCAGTTGGTCCAAACACGATCTCCTTCTCGGTTCTGATGATCCCAACGTCGAAACTCATAGTGTCACGCAAGTAAAGTGGATGTGACACCATGTCCTCTACTTTATAAACAGTCCCAGCCGAATTCCGAAATGACGAACCAACACGAACTTCGATTTCGTCCGGTGTGTATGCGCTCAGACAATGAGCAGCTGTCAAAATTGTCCTGTTGTTGATGATTGACCCACCACAGGAATGATCACCGGACCACATCATTGACACTTGCCATGGCACTTCCTCGATCCATGTGTCTCTCCCTCCGATAATCCTCCCCTGAATGGAACCGGCCCAAGCGCCACCAATAACTGCTAGAACAACCGCAAACCTAAACATTGCAAATAACCTGCCTTCAATTTCGACTCAAGGTATTCGTTGGCCTTATATATCAAAAGATAACAGGCATGTCAGCATATCACGCGTTATCTACCGAAAAATTGGCAATTCTGCGTTTTGAAGAGAATCTCCAGATTTTATCGACTTACTTTGATAAAATTTTAAATAGACTACAGTCATTTTTATTTTTAACATTATCAATTGAAATAAATTTTTAAGAATATTTGACAGGTCGTAATTGCACGCGAGTAGATTACCAGTTGTAGTTAAGCGATTTTGATCTTTTGTACTGAAATGACTCGCAGTAGCACACAGTCTGAAATAACTCGAAGTGACACACAGTCTAATGCATGAAACCGAAGGTCACACTGACAGAACAAATGTACAAAGTAAATATAAATAAAACGAAAATTTGAATTCAAAAAACGAAATACATGATGTCACTCTGACTATTCGTGTACATTCCTTCCCTTCCTGTAGGTTTTTGTTTCATTCGAAAAACGAGAGTCTCTGGCAGCACTCTTCCTCGTGTTTACATTCGCGCCACACTCGTTTCGATTACATTTTCCACGTGCTCCGAAACGAAATTCTAACCCTCCGCAACCGGTCGGCAGCGTCCACGCACACATGCACGAAACACAATACAGAAATTTACTGCACTCCAGAGCGTTGTTTCATTTCGAGTCGTTCTCGAGTGTTTCTACAATTCTGGAATGTGTGGAAATGGAATTTTGAAAATTCTCAACCCGCAGTTGCGTCATTACGGAGTCACCCTCAAACATGCCACTAACCCTGAGCAAGTGATTCTACGACGCATCGGCAGCAGACCGATTTCTCGGTACAAAAAGCCAAAAAATTCGACTGCGACGCATGTAATGTGTGGCGTCCGACCGCGTTCACCCCACACGGTGAGCTGCAGCAGAGCACAGTCGGAAAAGAAATTTTTGAAATTCTTACAACGAAGTTCGCTCAGTTGTTCGCAATCGTTCGGTGAGAAAAGACGTCTGGAATTTTCGTTGGTGCGTTTTAAATTTGATTAATTTCAAAAATAATAATTTTGTTCAATTCAAAAGCACACAGCTACATGAGAAATAATTAAATTTACAAAGAATAATTAATTAAATTGTTTTAAAAATCTTTTAAGTGTCGAATAAACATTTTTTCGAAATTAAATTCAATTTTATTCGGAGTCATATTTTTAAAAATAGAAAATCGTCGACGAATACACGAGAGAATCTTTTGAAAATCAGTTTACGTTGAACCGCATCGTTGGGAATTTGTTACACGATTTGCGAACGAGGATTCAAGTTTGAAAATTTTTCGAAAATCATAAAAATTAAGTTGGCAACGGGTTGTGCAAATTGTTCTTAAGTTGACAATTGCTTGTATTGTGTTTTGTGGATGTTGGAAATTTTTAAAAGTTTTAAAATTACAAAAACCTCAAACTCAGAAGTGGATTAAGTTGGCTGATTCCATACGGACTTCCGGTGCTGAAGTTTGAATTTGAATTCAATACGAGGTGAGTTGCATGAGATGGAAATCGTTTTGTTGTGATTCGTGAAAATGGCGGACTCTTTCAAGTGTCAAGTCAAGTTGACAAAGAACGCAGGGGGCGCTTTCAGTTCAGCATGGTTGAATCTTTTGGAAATCATTTTCATACATTTTCGGTGGTAAATTTCCACCAATAACAACCAGATATTGCTCATAACCTAATTGAAAACCAATTTCGCAACTGAATGCATGTAAATCATGTTCAACATGTTTTCAATTTTCCTCTCCACATTTCTGAAAAATCTGAAACCACAGAACGGAGCAAGACTCAACAATTTCCTGCTTCGAAACGATTCTAAATTTAAACCCAATTCAACTGGACTGAATTTACAAAAAAATCAAAATTTCCAAAAATCTTCTGTCTAAGACCTCTCACGGAGTTTTGAAGAAAGAAAACGTCAAAATTATTTTGATTATTTTTTCCATTTTTATGTACTTAAGCGAAACTTTCTTTTTCCCTCATTCACATATGTGAAAGACACGATAAAATATGAAAAGATGAAAATTTTGGAAAAAATACTTCGAAATTGAAATTTGAATGAATTCGGGAAAATTGCTTTTAAAATTTTTCTGTTCGAGAAATCACGGTTTTGTTTATCTCGCGTGTCTTTCGCGTTTGTTTTAATCGAAACGCAGTACATTGATGTGTGCTTGTCAACAAATTCACCGAAATGTTTAAGAAACACTTTTCATTTCACTGAACGTTTCGTCTCTCTTTCTCATTCTCACTGGGAAATGGGACTGTTTCATGGAATCGAAATTGTGAAAACTGAATGTGTCTATCTCAAACATTGATCCAGAAAGTGTCATTCACATCTTCTAACAGAATTCTCTCCAGATTCGATATAAAGTGAAACTGACGTTTAGAACGTAATCAGTCTTGAAGATGTACCCTTTGTCTATTGCACTTTGTGCATCAAACAAGGTACTTGCTGACAGTTGCCCGCAATTGTAACCAAATTGACTGTCAAGTAAAACTGACGTTTGGTACACAGATGATCAGTTGTGTCGCAGTTGCATAATGCTGACAGATACAAGATTTTTTGAACTATTTTTGAAAACTGTATCACATCCACTCAATTAAACATGTCAAAATTTGCTTTGATTTGTATGAATTCGGTTACAAATTGACTGTCAAGTAAAACTGACGCTTAAAATGCAATTTATTTTGAAGCTGGTCCCTCTTAGTCTTGATTGTTCTTTGTACGTCAAACGAGCTATTAACTTTCAGTTGCCTTCAATTGCAAACCAGATTGATTGTCAAGTAAAACTGACGTTTACTACGCACACGATCATTTATTTCGCAGTTGCATCACGCTGACAGATACAAGAGATTTTAAAAACCTGTACTACGTCAATTGAAAGAAGCAAGTCAAAGTTTGGCAATCACTGTCAAGTAAAACTGACGTTTCGAATGCACACGATCACATACAGTTGCATAACGCTGATAGATATAAGCGATTTTGAAAACGTTACTATATCCACTAAACCAGCAAGTCAAAGTTGTCAAATCTCAAGTCTCAAATCAGTCACAGTTTGACTGTCAAGTAAAACTGACGTATGAAACGCACACGATCAGTTTAAAACTGTTGCATCACCCTGTTAGATAAAAGACTACCTCCTCTGAAGCACGATAGTCAAAGTTTGGCAATTCAGTAACTCAAATCAGTCTGACTGTCAAGTAAAACTGACGTTTCGATCGCACACGATCAGTCACATTACGGTGACAAATTCGACAAGTTTTGAAAGCTGGATGACATCCATTCAATCCAAGTCAGTTACAGTTTGACTGTCAAGTAAAACTGACGTTTCTATCACACGCACGATCAGTCAGAATAGAGTTGCGTTGAAGCAAACACCAACAATTGCGTCACACCGTATCAACTGTACGCGTTGCATCACATTTAACGGCTTCGGAATTTTTCCCTCTTTGTTTTGATTTTCCAAAAAAATGCAGCTCATTAAATTCTCTTTCGGAGGTTCCATTGTAATCCATAGCATAAATTAAAGAACCTACGCAACCTTTCTTTCTCCGAAGACGATTTGTTTGTGTCTTTCTTCTTTTTCGGCAGACAAAAAACATCTGTCGCGTCGTGAATGAAATTAAAAAATGAAAATAAAGTAAACCGGGAACGTGAAATATTCGAACATGGTACTCGAGAAGTCACCACCCATAACTGTATTTGACGTATGTTTATTTCGTCAGTGCAGTATGTCTGTCCTTGTCTGTCTGTCTCTGAATTCCATCAATGCGTCTCACTCTCATTCGAATTTTCGTGAGTACTCACGCATATGGCTGCACTTCCGTTAGACGACACACAAAACGAATGCATATGTCACATGTGACGTTTGTGACGCAACACACCAGGGTTGTCCACCGAATTCGCACACCGTGTGATCGTGATCGTGGTTCTAGGTTAATTACACAGTAATTGTTTCACTTTTTGGCATACACAAATGTACAGTTCGTTTCTGTGAATTTCGTTCCAGCAGCAACCATAACTTGAGACAGTGCGCCGTGGAGAATTGCTCAATTTTGGGGCAAAAAACAAAATTATGTTTTGTCTTACAAATCTTTCCCAAACACGAGATAGCGTGTATCAAATTTGTTTTACAATAGAGTTTCACATAAAACTCGATTGTTGGGTTTTTTAAACGTTTACCTCGTACCAAACGCTGTAAGAAGTCCAACAAGTCTGAGATACAAATCGCCATTGAGCGGTTATCGTTGATTCTAACACGTAAATGTTGCATAATCAAAAAGTCACCAGTGCACCAATCAGAACGCAGGGTTTTGACAGTTAGGAACCATACAGATGCGTTGGAGTTTGGCTCGTGACCGAGAATCTAACCACTGAGCTACAATTGCTGTTCCTTTCATGTTTCTTCACATATTGAGTCGCCACAGAGCCATTCCTCTTGTTATTGATTCAATGGTTCAGCTGAGATTTCACTAGAATTCGTGCATCCTGTAGCGTGTGTCAACGACCGACCCTAATTTTTGATCTTTAGGGCCCAAAGTACATACACACATACGCACATAGCGCTAGCAGCAGTGAGTGTTACACGAACTAGTTAACAACAAAACAATTTTTGATCGTATCAATTCAAGTGTAAAATGCATCAGTCCTTATCGAATCCTTAGAACGTTTCACTCATACACATTCGTAGGGTGCACATTTGTCCACCCCTATTTTCTGCTATTTAATTTTGGATTCAGTAGGGTTGAGTCTTAATATTTCCGAAAACCGAAAACCCCGAGTGTGCATGTTACAAACGCGCATATGGTCCTAGGGCTTATGGTTTTCTGTTGTCCTTTGTAACATTTTGTTGTATGGGTTCCCAAACTTTGTATTTGTAAATGAATTACACAAACACACTCGATTTGAATACATCACACCGATGTGACGCAGTTTGTAGAGTAATCTTTGAAAATGTCGGAAAACCTAAACCTAAACCTAAACCTGTACGTCATAAAATTTATCGAGGGGAAGTCGTCGAACGACATTGTCGCTTGGTTCGACAGATAAAGCCTAAGAAACGACGTAAAAAGGAAAAAACAAGGTTCCACATCTATCCACCCTTACTCAACAATTTCATCCCCTTTTCTATTGTTGTTGTTGGTTTTGTTGTTGTTTTGCTTCGACTCTCCCCCATTTGTGAAGTATTCACCCTAATTGGAAAATTTTTGAATGTACATTTGTGTCTCAGTGTTGTCGTGGCTATCCTCGCATCCTGAACGCTTTCAATTCGATATATTACCCACACTAACATGAATTCGTCCTGTTTGTTATCCTGCCAAAAATGTATGCCTCCACACAAACACAACTACTAAGGCGAATCACAAATCCTGTATAGATTAGTATTACTAGGCTTCCCTTGAAATGGTGGAGCACAAAACCCACCATTTGGGGCGGGGGCCGCGAGGGTAGAACGAAGTTTCGTCTGTTTTCGATGTGCCGCGTGCTTGACTACATTTGGCTTGGGCTCGAAATATAAAAGGATCCAGTGGATGATATGAAATTGCGTTTCAAAGGCTTCCATTAACATCTAATGGTCACAAACGTTTGAGGAACTAAATCTACCCTAGTAATTTACATCAGGGGATCTTCCCCCCTTATTTCCATATTGACTTCACGTGGTTCTGAAAGAATTGCGTTGTCTTTGAATCCTGATCAATTCCGATGATGTTTCATCCTTTGAACTTTGAATCATTTAACATCAATCACAGTTTAACTGTCACTGAAGTTATCACTGACGTTTGTTGGTGGTAGACATTTTTCTAAAATAAAAATAAAAATTTCCTGATCCGTAACAAATTCCAATATCAATAACCGTCACAGGACCTTCCTCAATGACGTCCATGAACCGGAAGAAACCCAAGCAGTCAGGCATTTAGAAAACATACTTCGGCCATCTGTTTAATGTCATGTGGGATGTATGTTTAAAAAAAGGAAACACATAAATTTCCTCAATCCCTAAGCCGAAGAAACTGAAATTTCTGTTGTACCTTGATTTGCCCAATCATATGCACCAGGTGTGGAATTTGTTGATCGGTCACGTGTGGAAACAGACGTAATGTCACTGTGGAGACTCATGTTAACAAAATTTGTCAAGTAAAATCTTTCAATCTCAAACTCATTTCCCCTCCATGACATCACATGAATTTCTCTCAAAACTATTTTGCGAGAAACGTAAAAAAACGCCAATCTCGAGCTCGAAACATATTGCAATATGAATGAAATTTTAAAGAATTTCCAATCACAGAAGGATCAAGTTCCAGCTACTGATGATTCATAGCTGGAAACACTTGGAATGACGAGACGAACCCTATTCGTGAAACACATTGAAAGGGTTCAAATTTTGTAAAAATCCGGATCAATGAACTACTCGAAACCAGCGAAGGGATGAAATTGGACCCCGAAGACACTTAATTTTGTAAAATCGAAAATTTATTGTTGTGTTGGTGTTTAAAATGTCACGAAAATCCTCAGACATTCAAAATTGCATGCAAGGAAGACTTTAATATAAAGCTTCCTCAAGGGATGAATGTTGAAATCACATCACCCTGATGTGTCCGGACCCATTGAGGGAGGGTTCTCTTGTTCTTGTGTGTGCAAGTAAAAATTCTTCACATTTGTTGCTTGGGGTTAAACTGTCATTTTCATTCTGTGCCTACGACGAAGGTTAGGAGGGATGAAAAAACCCGATTCTTGATTCGCAAGAGAGTATTGATTAGAACGAATGCAAAAAGAAAAAAAACCACCGGGAAATGAAACGTTCAAGTTCAGTGTAACAGTGAAACATATAAAAACATTAAGGGTTGATTTACACATCCGTCTCATATGGCTGCGACACCCTTTCGCTTTCAAAACGCACAACACAAACACACAGAAACTTTTATCTACAAGTTAGCTTTAGTTTTTCGCCAAATAAAATTCATCCCTTCAAAATAACAGGGTAACTCATACAACTGGGGTTATTCGCCTTGTTTATACAATAAACAACAAACATTGTCTTGAAGTTCTTCAGTAACCGTAACTTCTTCAATTTCATCCCCAAAAATTTTTCTTAAACCAACAATATCGATTCTCTTTATCCCGGGGATGCTACATGATATAAGTTTCATTTTATTACTTTCCTTCGTTGCGAGTCAAACTTTTGTATCAATTTCGGTACGCTGCAATATTATATTTACTTAAAGGTTACTCTGATAATTATCCAGACTTTACTTTAACAACGTGCTAACAAGTCTTCCATTCATGAAAAGTACAACACTAATACAACAGTACGAATGACTAAAATTCACATTGTGTTTATTATTCCACATTTGTATTGAGCTTGAATTTGACCAATCACAAACCATACTTTAACAATGATCGGTATGTTGTCTGTTGATCAGATCAAATCAAATGTCAAACTGAATACACTGTTACACGAGTGTACAACACATTTTGGGTGCGTTTACACGACTATAATAGGTACTCCCATGTTCTAATGTAAACAAATCTCGCAGTGATCACGTAACTAAAAATGATTTGCGTTAAATATCTAAAAATAAAATGTAATTTTAGGAAAATTCAATTTAGAAATTTTCTTATTTTTGTGTAATCAAATGTTTCTATATAAACAAGCAGTAATGTTTTTAATGTATTCTAACGGTTACAACCGCATAAAGTCTGAACCGTGACTCGTATTTCGTGTGTTTACTGTTACACTGTTAACTCGTGTTGTGTGTTTTGTGTTTTGTGTGGAAGAAGGTCAGTTCCTTATGACTCTTTTATTTAATAGAAAAGTTTAATTTTGTTTTGTTAATGTAAATTTTATCACAAAACACTAAAATTCTTTGAGACTCAAATTACGTTGAATTCTTCGTGAATCAGAAGCTACAGCAAAATTTGTTTTCTTCTGTTTTGGACACACACAAGCAATCGTTTTCTTGAAGTTGGTACAACTGGACTCAACTTATTTTCGAATCTGTTACGTCGGAACAAATTTCAATTTCGAAACCAATTTGAAGCCAAATCTGTCAAGTTTTCTTATTTGCACGATTTCCTCTAGTTACGTTACTTATATCTTCTTCCCGTGCATCGAGAGTACGTGCACCTGTGGTGTTGTCCAGAACGTGTCTCTGACCACTATTCGCAATTCACTGCATTTCATTCATTCCATTTCAATTGTGCATTACGGGTTTGTCCCTCAAATGTATTTTTGTTAATTTCAAAGAATTAATTTTTGCATACCAATCAAAATTCAAATTTAATTAAGAACTCTTCCCTGTGACGGTAAATCAAATTTTGATTTGGGAAAGCATGTGATTTAATTATTAATTTCGGAATATTTTTAGAACAAGTACAATACAATGCTAATTGAAATTATTTTTATAACATTCATCTGTTAGTGATTTTGATTTCTAAAACATTTTCGTACTTGATTTAGGGAAGGTTATCTTGAAATTGAAACTTAACATGATTTCCAGGAAGTTTCCTTAATTAGTACGTCTGTTAATTATTACCTGAGTGAACCTGGAAATACGTGACGTAGTTAACAGTGAAGGACTGTAATTAGTACCGCACCACCTGGGGGTGAATGTTCACATACCTAGCATTAACATGAAATTGAAATTTCATACTCTTGTGTAGGATAGTGTAACTAATAATTGGCAGTATGTATATTTATTGAAATGCACATTGCACAGCCCAGTAAGACACCGAGAAGTCTGTTCAGATCCTTCCCTTGTTATTAACGCAGTACACCCCTGGATTTTCCACCCCTGGTTTGACTGACGCAACATGCCAAAAGTATAAAATTTAAATAAGAAAATAAAAAATTTTTTACTTTATCACATTTTCAGGGTGAATTTTTTGTTCTGTGAAATTACCCCTAACCGAAATCTCTAGGTAAAAGAGGGTTCATTTCCAGTGTGTGCAGCAGCTGCACTCATTCCTCATATCTGTATACCTTCAAAGGACCATGAATTCGTGGTTCGTGCTGTATGCTTTCATGGTGAATTTTACAGATTTTCCGTCTTACATTTCCATGGAACCTGCACTCTGTCCAATTGTCCAACGTGCTACTATCTGTCGGACAGACGTGAACGTTCCTTTAATTCCACACGAGGGTTGCTTTCGTTACCACTTCGCTATAAATAAAAACGCAAGTGAATTGTGAAACGTTGAGGGTTGGTAATAACATTTTTACAAGTATTATTCTGCATTGAATTTTCATATCGAGGGAAATCGCCCAGAGGCAACGAGGGATTCTGGACCAGCCACACAACAGCTCTTGGACATTACTCATATTTTCATGTTATTAAGAGTCTTTGTTTATGCATGAAAATGATTCAGTCATACCACCTTCTGTTATGAGTACAGTGTTTATTACAGTAGATATAGCTAAACCACTTTTCCTTCTATTGCAGATTGTCATCACAGTTCACATTGAATCGAAACCAAAGCATGCCAAAGAAGTTTTGCTAGTTCCATAAGTTTTGCTCCGAATATCTTGTAACAGTGAAGGGAAATAGTAAAGGAACGAGTTCTTTTTTCACTACCACGGAAAAAAGAACAGTGAGGAAAAACCGAATTTTCATCTCCACAAGTTTCTCATAAAACCGTCAAAATTCATTTCAAAATGTTAATGCCGGCTGCTAATGAGAGCGATGCAGCCACTTTAGCGGTGATCGCCCAAGCTAATTCACAAGCGGCTGTTCTAGCTGCTGGTGGTTCACCAGCTGCAGCAGCCGCATTAGCTGGTGCTCAAGGATCAGGAGTGCAACAGAAGGATACAACATGGACGAAATTGTTTGTTGGTGGATTACCATATCACACAACTGACAAAAGTCTGAGGGAACATTTTGCTGTATTCGGTGAGATCGAAGAGGCTGTTGTGATCACAGACAGACAAACGAATAAAAGTCGTGGTTATGGATTTGTAAGTTTCAATAGCTTCAACATATTCAATTGTTATACTCATTACACTCATTCCCTATTAGGTTATCATGGGAGATAGAGCTAGTGCTGAACGCGCATGCAAGGATCCAAACCCCATCATTGATGGCCGTAAAGCAAACGTCAATTTAGCTATATTAGGTGCTAAACCCAGAGGAAATGTGGTGCAAGGTAAGAGAAAAACCATTACTATTATATAATATCTTATTATTTGGTTATTGTTTAAAATAACTCACGTACTTCGTCGGAACATATTGCAATATATTTCGAGGACGAAATTGACGTTTTTGTTTTGAGAGAATTCAACGAAAAGTAACGGAGGGGAAATACACAAATTAATTCACTCATGCACAGTATGGATGTGTCGTAGGGCGATATTCACAATCGCACTTTTGACGGAACGAAGGAAAATTTGTTTTCGATTAAGCCGAGTGATAATTGAAAAACCACATTGTTGTTGTTGTTGTTGTTTTTGTGTAAGTGAAAATAGAATTTTTATTTTCGAATTCATTAACCTCTTTTATAATTTAACGTAAATTACATTCAAAGTAGAGCCGGATAATTTCGAATAACCGAATATAAACACGCTGAAGACAATTCGCCATTTTTGAAGAAATTTTGAATTAATCAGTCCGTGTAAGTCACTGAATTCGAAATTGTGACCAGTAGTAGTGAGGAATTTTTTGTGCTTTCAGTTTTAACGTAAACATGATTTTGTGCTTTTGTTAACAATAGATCGACGCTAACGCACCCTGTTCTTCAACCACACTCAAGTGATCTTTATCTGTTCGGTGTTCCCCCCACACAGAGGTGGTGGTGGCAAATACTCCACTTCACTGTTGGGGGTTTCGGTTGAAAGAGGAATTTTTTTACTTTTTCCCGTTTGTGTCTGACGAATGACGATCAAAATATGCGCGCACATGCGTCAATTCAACAACAAAGCGAGGTGAACCCCAAAGGGGCTCTCCTGAGTTGTATGCGCATATGGTATTGTATGGGTACGTACCCAATATGTTCACGACGACGTCGTGTAATTCACATGTTTCATGGTTTCTGGAATGGAGCGGGAATTGGAATTAATTAGTTCCGATGACTTGTATCTGCTTGAATTGCACATAACCTAGAAAAATAATTCGTGCACAATCTATTTCCGACATTTGGAGTTGTTTTTCGCTCTACAGTGAATACCTACTATTAAGTGTTTTCGAATACAGGAACATTTTGAATGATTTCTGTTTCTGTTTCCACTGCCTGAGTTGTGCAGGCTTTTTCACGCATGACAGATAACTACCGTACAAACACCGCCATATGTCATATCATATTGATGGAAACACTTTGGTGTAGGTGGAAAAATTCGCGATCGGTATGGAAAAATCTCTAATGGACATCAGAACGATTTTCGTGTTAAACAACGGAACGAAAGCGATATGATGTCTCTATGTTTTCTGTTACATTTTGTATTTTGATTGGATGATCGTGGGCAGATCGGAAACTCATCCACAACGGGAAAACGATTTTGAATTGTTTATTGTCACCGTATGGTTTTTGTTCGTTTCACGGTTATCTGAATGTTATATACTTGGCAGTGTGATCACTTACACACGCAAGCCAAAAGTAATACAGGAAGCACGATCACCTGAGGATAAATCCTTTCGACCTATTTAAGGTCATATGCCTCTAACACCCGAAGCAGTTGCTTACTGTCAACCGAAAATGTCGTAGATGTCTTCACAATATTCAAAAAATTATAGATTGGTATGAAAGGCAAGTCAAAGCCAAACACACGAACGCATTGATTTTGAGAAGATTGCACAGTTTTGCGATGCAAGAAAGTGAAGCACAGTGTAAGCTGTCAAAATTGGCCGACTTTTTACCATCACATTGAATATTTCCTTTAGGATCAAGTCATTGTTTTTAGAACGTTTCCATTATCCGTCACACCTCTGGTCCCGTGCCTGACGGATTTCTGTGATTTCTGTCACAATAACGATCACCGGAACTGGAACTAAAATTTTTTTCCATTTTGGTTTATCGCTTTCGGTGGTGTCACTGCCTACCATGAATTGGGAAACTCCATACACCGTCCCCTTTGTGAAACGATCGTGTTTCGTGTGTGTGATCGAATGACAAAATGAAAAATTTATGGCCGATCACCTAGATTTGTGTAAAAGCAATGAAAGCGCGATTTGTAGTGTAGGAAAAACCGGAAAACTATTGAACATCTGTAAAGTAATTTTTTGAATTTCCCTCCATTCACGATCACAATGATCACAACGATCACTAGCGTGCGTTGCTTGCGTGCCGTTTAATTGACTTGATATGCTGTCATGTCTCGATTGAAATTCACCAAATTCGAGGAATATTTTCAATTTCCAAAAAGAAAGTAAAATTTTTTAACTTCTATTATGAAATTTCTGAAAAAATGTTGACGATCTTCAATTTGTTGTTTTGGCAGAAAGTGTTGCTTTCGTGTCGTTTTACTACCGTTCAAAAGTAAAAGCCGACTGGAAGACATAAATACCAGGTGAATGTGTTAATTTATTTGTAATTAATTCATTATTTATATATCACTACTTTCTTTAATAGTTTTGGAAAGTTTTCTTCTTCACGTGAAAATAAAACGATCGATCGTTCTAACTTTACGCAATAGAATCAACAGATATTACGAAACACTGACACAAATTAATTTAATTAATTAAACCCATCGTGAACATTGAATTCATAAATAACAACATAATTATTCCTCAAATGTCTTAAAGAAACGTGACGTTGAATATTAATTCGTTATTTGTTCAGTCCATTATGAATTTTATGAGTTTAGCTATTAAAGTTTAATTCCTCTGGTTCTGCTAAATGCAACACTTCAGTCGCTTTATGATGTGGTAAAAACTATTTCAATTAATTTCAGCGCAAATTCAGTACAAAATCAATGCTAGGGCAGATTTCATTTTGTGACTTTACTTGCTAATTTCCTAAAGGTGTGCGATAGACATCTTAATAACTCGAATACTTGAAATATACTAGATGAAATTGCTGGTATCCCATGAATCGATCTTGTTCTGAAACTGGATCAAAATAAAATTGCATCAAGAACCACTTTGCTGCCTTTAGCGCCAACTACTTGGTAGTGGAGAAGAGAGTAACTGAAATTGACGTATCTCTCTCTCAGTACTTTGATTTCCGAATCTTATGTCTTGGACAGACGGAACAGTTTCAACTGGTTCATGACGTCACGTTTGACATTTTTGAAGTGAGTTACTGTCGTTACTATTTTGACAAGTTGAAAGTGAGTTACTGTCATTACAGTTTTGACAATTAATATGGAAACTTTGCGAGAATTGAAATTACTATTTTTCTTAGTGAGTGAGTTATGCATGCCGCTAAATGCAGAATTGACAAAATCATGAAACTAACAGACAATTTTTTTTAATTCCAATGTTTAATTCGACATTTTCGGAAAACTCCATGCAAAACAACAAACGTTGAAAAGTTCAAATGCAATCAACGTTCATGGTTTTGGTATCATAAAGTTTCCCGGGGATTTTTCAACTTGTCAACAAACAGTTTCAACAAAATGTTTGGAAATTTCTAGTACAATTTCTGATTTTCTCACTTCTCCTTTTTCTGGAAGATGGCGCCAATATGATTCAAAACTCGGTTAAACCCGTTTGATCGAGTTACGTCATACGACGATGCATTAACTGCTCGAATAAATCTTGAATTGTCATTTTCACATAGATGGAGATATGAATTTTTATTGAAATAAATTATTTTCAACACTTTTCCACCCTCTCAAAGGGAACCCTTTCGCTGATCAAATCAAAGGGAGAATTACGAAGGACTATTGGATGGGTGTGCGACAATGACAATCGCGTACAACATGAACCTGTGAAATGAAGTAGAACCATGTCAATTCGGTCCGTCTTCCTGTGTTAGCCAAATGAAACGAATCGAGACTGTTGAGTTTCAAAAGAGAATCAATGAACCCCTCAAACGCAAACCGGGTGTTTCTGTCCCCGTCACTCTAGGGTTATTCCCCCTAATCGAAACGCGTTTCTTGTTACTTAATTCTGTTTTTTACAATTATATCCCTAGTGTTCTTTCCTTTATAATAACATCTCGTCTTACTTTTGTCGTCATTGCAGGATTCCCCTTTGCGGCTGGTCTCCGTGCTGGAGGATATCCGGTTCTGCCGAACCAGTTCGGGTGAGTACATACACTGGAATTGTGTTATGAACACATTTTTATTTATTTATTTTTTAATTCATGAGTTTTTTAAGTTCACCATTATGTCATGTGATACAATTACTTGGAAATTAAAAATTATTAATTTATCGATGAAGGGGATGTTCCATCCCTATAACAGTGTGTAGGGTTTAACTCTACTCTAGTCTCTAGTATTAGTTATTTGGCAAATCACTTGAACAAATTGGCCCGATATCAAGAATCTATTTCGATTTCTCTCCTCTTTATAAGCAATGACACCTCGAAAATGTAACGGAGTTTTATATAAGGCTAAATAAAACGAAAATAAATTGAAACGAATGATCGAAACATAAAATGGCGGCATCAAAGAATATGGCTGACGTGTGGAATTAATTTAATATGAAATTTTTTGGTTTAAAAATATCGCTCAACGAGTGGATTGCTATTGGTATTGAGGCTTGGTGCGAACATTTTTAATAATTTTTATTTTTAGTGTAACATATGAATGGAAAAAATGATATTCATTTCGGAGAAAGTTTTAGTTTTGAATTTATTTATTGTTGAAAAGTGCATGCATACAATTAACTCAGTTAACTGAAGAGGTTTCAGGCAAAATTTTTTTCAAACATCATTAAAATGAATTTTTAAAAGTTAAATATAAAAAAAAATATCACAAAGAAAAGCTCATGAAGAAGGTGTGCAGCTGAACGTTGAAATGAAACTTTTACTTTTTGCACTTTTTCCTGCAAATTTTTTTTTTTAAAGATAATTATGTTTTAAAAATTGTTAAATTAACTTAACCTGAACTAGTAGTGGCCAATGAAAAATTTGATTTTAATCATTTCTGCGCAGCATTTTCACCTCGGAGCAGAAAGTGTCGTTGATTATAAAATCATTAAAAATAATTTTTAAGTTTAAAAATACTAAATGTTAAAACACACTCAACTCAGTTCGGGTCACTGGATTCGAATTTTTGTTGAGAATATTCCGAAAATTACCCGTAACTGGAGCGTCAACTTTGAATCCAGAATTTTCTCGCTGTGGAGCGTGAAAATTCGAGCGGAAAATTTGTTTGTGATAAATTTTTACCAAAATATTTTAGTTCATGTGTCACAGATTCGTAAACAATTTAATTGACACAATCCATATCGCTTAAGTGACGCATTCACCTGAACCAGAACATTCGAGGCGATTCTGGCCGCTTTCGTTAGTTAACAGAACTCTTTTCGAATCTGTTACGTCGGAACAAATCTTAATTTCGAAACCTATTTGAAGCCAAATCTGTCAACTAAACGTGTCAGAATCCCTGTCAAGTTTAAGTCGACGAATTTCGGTTCTGTTAAACTCAATCGTGATTCTAAGATGGCGAACTCTCATGTGCAGCAACAGGGGGAACCAAACGAAAATTGATTTTCCTCTAAACATTTTCTGGTATTTTTCTGTTTTCAAATTATTTTTGTTTTTATCTCAAATATATTTTCCACAAAACAAGAATTATTTAAAAATATATTTTTATTTATTTTGTTTTTATATTTACCTTAAAACCTCGCTACGTTGTGTATATTTTTCTCTAAATTTAAATATTTGTCAACAAAAATTAATTTAATTTTTTACTATATGAAATTCTTCTAAAAACATCAAAAATGTTGCCTTGATTTTTACATTGTCAGTTGGAATTATTTTAACAAATGAAAGCTGCCAGTTTTAAATAGATTGAAAAATTAAAAAATTTAAAAGAAAAATAAAATTTCAATTAATATAAATTATTTTTCAAGAATTTTCTGTTAAACTTTTGACAACATTTTTTTAACAAATTTTTTAAAAACACATTTATAATTAATTACGTATTATTTTTGTTTCAAAATTAATTTTTCAAGATCATTCATGGTGAATCATTTGGAATCCAAAGACGCAAATCTCAGTCGGAATTTTTGTTTTTAACGTTAATGTTAAAAATATTGTTAAAACTTCCATATACACAATCACATAATAGTGAAATTTCATGATATCCTGTGATTCGCGGAACGATTTAGGCACTAACCATAGAATTTATAAAAATAATTCCTCTTAAAACAATTTTTAATTTATAAAATTTAAGTAAAATAAAATGAATTTGAAAACGAAATCCTCAGCAAACATATAAAATAAAATTTTTAAGTTTAGCACTAAGGGAAACAAACTGATAATTAGAAACTAGTTCTTAAAAAATAAAAATTCTGGAAGAATTATTTTCCACTAAAACTTTTAAAAACTGAAAAAATGTAAAATTCATTTTTAGGTTATTGCACACATGAACAAGATTTAGGGTGATCCAACACGATCATTTAGTGAAAAAGGGATCGAGAGAGAGAAAGAGAGAGATGGTGTAAAATAAAATAAGAACGTAATTACAAAAATGAATTTGTTTTTTATATTTTATGTGTTTTTCACAAACAAAAATTAAGAATTTATTTTTAATGGATTGATTGTTGTTGTTTTTTATTTATTTATCTTACATAAATATACAATTTACACAAATGTTAACTAAATGAATATGTTAAAATTACACTTTAAAACACTTGAAGAGAAGTAAAATGATTTTTGGCGTGTTGATTTTGTGGTTGGTTGTGGTGATTTTTAAAAATAAGTTTATATAGATATATGATTTTCTGTTGGAAAAAGTCACAAAAATTACACAGGATATGTCAATTATACAGATTTTTAACTTTTAAATTAACAAAACATGCTCAACTGTGGATTTGGTGTAGTTGATATTTAATTATATTTTTTAATTTTTAAATTTATTTTTTATTTTTTAGTTTTTGTTTCGTATTTATTTTGATTTGTTTCGATGTTGTTACTTAAAGCTTTCATATTTTTTAACTTTGATTGAACGAATTTTTATTATTTTTGTGCGCTGCATCATTTAATTCAATTCTTGGAAATTGTCCTAACCCATGCTCTTCTACAGTTTTTACTCGTATTTATCTTAAACATTAAAAGGTTAAAGGTAAGCAAAGAAACATTTTTCCTTTATTCTGAGTTACAGTACAACCTTGATAAACGCAACTAAAGTAAACTGTGGCTAGGAAGGAAAAAAGAAAATGACATTTTATAGATATATTTCTGGCATCACTCTATATATCATATACAGCTTTGCCACCCCTTAAAAAGGGTTTAACTCAAAACACATTTAAAAACCCGTTAAATACTTGTATCCCTAGGTGGACATTATAAAATGATTTTGAACAAGAGCAAATCTTTTATTCAGTACCATAAAACAGCTGTCAACAAAATTGAAGTTTAGTTATCAGTCGTGTCGTGAGTGTCTTTGAGTCAACCGTCGCTTTGCTAACAATGCCGCGTAAGTCAAAAATTTACCATTCGGATGAAATATAATCAACGCAACGCAACATGGCAACACATGTAATCCAGTTTTTCGTCTCTCCTGAAAACTAAGCAAATCTGACTTACGGGGTATTGTCAGCTATTGGCGCAATGCTGTATTCTTGCTGAAAAAGTCTGAAATTTTCAACTGGGTTTCCTTACACTCTATGTGCTTGGCCACAGCTAGTTGCGTTTATCGAGGAATTGCGACTATCAAGGGTTGCAATTATCAGGAGGTTATACTGTACATTCAATTAAATTTGAATTTTCATCAATTTTAAATCCTTCTCAAAAATGTCAAACAGTCCGAGCTTGATTCGTCGTTGATTTTATAAATAAAATTCTCTTATCCGCCATTAACAAGACAAACAGTTGTCGCTCGTTTATATTTTTAGTTTTATTTAAAGTTTTTCTTATTTATTTATTTCTGTCGTCTATGAATAAAAAAGATGGAGTCTGTAAAGATCTCTTTCTTAATGACATTTTTAGAATATATAACGCGATCCACAACGTTCGTTGCCATTATCGTTGTTAATCGTAACACACAGTCTGTCCCCTAGAGATTTTCTAAGTCCCCCCACTTGCCCGCAGAGTCTCCAAACGTATTTTATTTTCGTAATTTCTATTTCGTTGATCGTTCATTTTCCTCAAGTTAAGGATGTCATCTTGAATTAATGTTTTTCGTTTTCGTTTTTCACTTAGAACTCGTCTAAAAATAACAGGAAACGCCTCTAAAAAGAAAATTTAAGTTTTTCTCTTTTTTTAAAATGTAAATTTCAAGGAATTTTCGAACAGAAAAATCAACTTAAATGCGAATTTCCGTCTCAAGTTTACATGATTTTCCAGTCGGCCATTTTGTTGAAACTGTCATTTTATCGTTTCGTGTCGTCTTTGTTGGCGATGTGTGCGTTGACATTTACTCGATACTCGACGGTGAAGACGAGCAACACTTCGATTCTATTAATAAAAATAAAAAATTTTAAGTTTTCCTTCGACGAAATAACGATACGCAACTTGATTTTCTCGAGATTTATATATATTGGCATCTTAAATCTTTCGTTTCTCTTTTATTTACTATACGTGTAGGACGTAAGAGGTGTCATTTTCATTTTGGAATAGTTTATTTTTTAATTCCGACATTTCGAAATGTGAAAATATTTTCAAAATACAATATGCTATTGCAATACCGCATTCCTTTAAATAGACTTTACTTTGTTTGGTAAGGTGGGAATTCGAGGGCCAGATCGTTTTTCAAATATGATTTGGTCAAGAGGATCAATCGTCACGTATTGTTCCAAGGATTTTTGTACTATGTGGTGTCATGTGAAGCCTGTCTTCCTTTTGAAAGCTTCGTTTCAATTTTCACTCATTACACTATGCCAAAAAGTAAAATGGAAAACAACTCATTAAAAATCTTTTAAAAGCTCTTGTATCATTTTGACCGAATTTAAAAATTCATTTAATTATATTACTCCAATTGAGTACTCACAAAAAGTACCCTAATTACTCTATAATGATGAAAACGCGAAAACACTTTTCAGAAATTGATTACTTCTCCGTGATGAGTTATATATTGTTTTCACCAATTGATTTAACGAATTTTTTATTATTGCATATCAAGGTTATTCAGTTATTCGGCAACTTCACTTTGTTGCATTGGTGAACTGTCAAATTGAATGGAAGAAGAAGAGGTCTCCTAACACGGAGCTTTTCTTTGAATCACTTCCCACACGGCTCTACTGTCTGCAAACTGATTTGCGATTCTTGGAAACCGGTTTGTAATCAGTCACCAGCGGACTGGCATGTTGAGTCGCTTGCGACAATGTTTACAACTTTCTTGAAATTTCTAATGAGTCTTGTCAAGTAAGGAACTGGTTACCAAACAGTTTAGTTTGCTTTTAATGTTATCGATAGTAACTAACTGGAGAAAACACTCTCCGTTCGCATCACAATCCCGAGTTTATAGAACGAAAAAGGACACTTACAAGGAGAAAATATAGCACGAATCTTGCACTTTTGGATATGCCAAGTCGAACAAAACGTGAAGTGGATCTAATAAAAGAGCATCTTAGGAAGTAGTACAAAACCCACTCGGGATGTGATTTTCTAGAAGCATGGAAAAAAGCATTTCAAGTGGTTTTGGATTATAAGAGGTGTTCGTTGGTTTGCTTTTGTTAATAAGTCATTGTAAAAGAAAGGAGAGACTTAATAATTGAAAAATTTCTGTAGAAGGAATGAAGGAAGGGTGGAAAGTCTTACAAGAAAAGAGCAAGACATGTGAAGGTTTTATTGTAGATGGTATCAAGGAAAAACGAATTCATGCATTCTAAGGACATTCGCTTATTATTCACATACACGAGGTGGCGTATCGATCTGTGGAGGCAATTCAATTCAATTCAGTTGATTGGTTTAGCTTATATATTTTCCCTCTTTTCCATAATTTCTTCATCATTATTTGTAGATAATTAGTATAAAAGCACGTCCAAGGATGTTTGAGGTGTTACCAACTACAGCCACCAACTACAGCTGTGGACGTTGTTTTTAGTCAGTTAATTTTAGTTCAAACCATTTTTAATGATGTGAATGAGCTTTCAAAGACATCACAAATGATTTATTATTAGTAATTTATCAAAATGGTAATCAATAAGTAATCACGTGTTTATTTATTAAGTTAAGAAGTAAATCAAGAACTCATATTCTCTTTTGTCGTAATACAGTAGAATCGCTTTTATCCGTCACCGAAAATGTTGAAGACGTCTTCACAATACATATGCAAAAAATTATAAAGCCAAACACACGAACGCATTGATTTCGAGAAGATTGCACAGTTTTGCGATGAAGAAAAGTGAAGCACAGTGCAAGCTGTCAAAATTGACCGACTTTTTACCATCACATTGAATATTTCTTTTGCTTTTCTATTCGTCATTTCGAATATCCGTTGCACCTCTGGTCCCGTGCCTGACGGATGAAAGAGGGAGTTCTACTGTATTGCAATAGATTAAATTGTGTCCTAAGGGATGGAGCGTATGGCAACAATTTGAATAATTGCCATACAATTTTACAAAACTTTTTAGAATTAAACCCCTTTGATCTTTATATCACCACTAGCTGTACAATTTCCAGGACGACCCTCGGTCCGTGTGTGTCCGAAGGTTCAGATTACATATTTCGATAAATGACTGAGTTCCTGTCATTTTTATTTACCTGGACTCACGCGTTTTCGTGACAATAGCATTTAATAGGCTAGTATGAAGGATAGTAGTTGCCTTCGAACCTTCATCAAAATGTTTTTCATTTCACTACAACTGCACAGTGATTCCAATTCCAAATTGAGGCTGAAAGCGTTTTTACCGAAACCACGCAATTAATGGTTACCCCAGAAGGACATTAACGCCAAAGTAGTATCTAATAAAGTTTCGTGTAAAAACGCAGCTCTGTTCGGTGAAGTATTGTAACTCTATTTTTCCCTAGTTTGTATAAACAATCATGAATTATTCGACAACACATTGTCAGGGGTTTCGTGTAGTAATAAGGTTTCTGGACATTCGCCTTGGATTTGTAGGTAGTACTATAAGTACAATAGGTGTCCTTATTTTTATTGAATCCTTCCATTTCGATTTGTCAGTGGCACTATTCTTTATAAAAACATTCCATGCACATAATGATTGCTCAGCCCTCAGCCCCATAGATAGTCGGTTTATTTGTTGTCCATTCTTTTTCTATTCCATTTTAATGTACTTTTGTGGATGTTATTAGACGATAGATGACGATGGACTCCAACCACTATTACCAATTGACATGAACCAACCAAATCAACCTTGTGGAGGCTCTCCTTGGTATGAGACACATCACAAAGATAAATTGTCCTGCATGAAATTTGTTCGATACTACTTAACCTTAAACTGGTAATGGATTATGAATATTTTATAACTACAATCTTCTATGGAAATTGCTGAGTTGGAAATTATGATTTGGTTTATTGGTGACAGCAATTTATAATGGATTTCTTCATAAACTTGTATTCTTGTGAAATGTTGGAAGGCGTTAAAGAATATATCTGATGCAATTTAAGCTACAAAACGCTTAAAACTACTACAGTTTTTTCAAAAATATTCTCTCAATGTATTTTGGCAGTATGACAGAAAAGTTCTCATTTACACGTCATGTGATCATGGCAGAAAGTGATCATTAAAAATAATGATTTATTTTTTAACTCATCATTATTGGATTCTTCCGTTAAACATAAAAATTTGTGCCAATTCCTAATGTGTGATTTTGAATAACAACTTTTTCAAGGATCAACTTCCGGTAGTTAATGTACTTTTTAATTTTGATCACATTTTCTGCTTCGATGGCGGAACGATCATAATTTATTTCATTTTAAACAGAATTATTGTAAAAAATTTAATGAAAATCCCGAAAGTATGTCACACTTAGTTGTATAATTAAATTGAAATTGGTAAACGTGTTGAAAATATTTTAGCATTTGTGAGGTTTATCGCATAAATGTTTCTCTACTTGATAAATGTCAAATGACATGAACATTTTTAAGGGGTTAGGCCACTCTCGAGACCGAAAAATAGGCTTTTTTCTTTCAGAAATACTGCAAAATAAATCGAGATTCCAATAAAGAGCATTTGTTATACATATCAATGACTGTACACCAAAATTTGTTTGAAGCGATTAATTTCAAAATGGCGGCTGTGTAGTGTTTTTCCGATGACGTTTCCATTTGTTCAAGGTCCACGGTCGGACAAACAGCTAATTTTTGAGTTATTATATTTTACCATTTTCTTCTTTTAATTTTATATATTAACTGCTATAGGAGTACGTACGACTTTTTCGATATATTAATTTTTTTTTATTTTTTTTTTTAAATTTTTTTTTTTGAGCAGTAGAAAATCATGAATTATTTTGCAATACCTTTCGAAAAAATTTTTCCAGACCATAATTTTTTGGGACATCATTTTTAAGGTTTTAAAAAAAAATCGACTTTTCGAAAATTCTAGAGTGGCCTAACCCCTTAGTTTTTAATTTTTTATTTAAAACGTTTATTTTATTCCGTTAAAAATATTCAAATAAAAAAGAAATAATTTTTTCTCTTCGAAAAAGCCAATCGAAAGCGATACAAGCGTGCGTGAGCGGTTGAAGATGAGTGAAAAGCGAACACATTTTCTATCAAAATGGTACTTTTCGTTAATTATAAAAATTAGTACTATTAAAAACAAGAAAGTTTTTATTTTCGTGTGTATTTTTTAATGCACATTACTTTGACATGTTTTATAATTTTGAATCGATTGTTGTGGTTTTTTCGTCTCGTAATTATTATTTTAATTTGAATTTCGTGTTAATAGTTTTAATGATTATTTAAATTAATAATAATAATAATAATAATCAACACAACCAATAACTCGATTTGAATGAAGCTTGAACACATGCAAATAAAAGTATATTACAAAATGTTTGAAAGTTTGTGATACAATTTTGCAGTTTTTCTAGATTTTTTACACAAAAACACTGAAGAACACACAACTAAAAATGAGGATTTATTGTATATTCTCGTGAAAATGATGCACTTGTACCTAATTTAAAAACAACTACTTGTATATCTCTTAAAAACAAAATGAATAAAATTTAACACAAATCTGTTTTTTAGCGAATTAAGATAATATTAAAAATTGAATTTGATTTAAGTATAAAAACAGTATAGCATTCATTAAAAACTCAAAATTCCTTAATTGTCCCGCTAAAAATCAATACACACAATCATGTCAGGAATTGATATTTAGTTGGTTTCTATTTTTTTGAAATTGGTTTTTAGTTTTAAACTTTTAATTTTAATGGATTTTGATATTGAAGTGAAGTGATGGTGTTGAAATATTTATTTTTCTGATTGTACCACGCAAATTATGACTAGGGAACGATAAGGATATTTTAAAAATAAAAAAAATAAAAAATAAAAAATAAAAAATGTTAAATTTATATTTGCAGTTTGGCGTTTTTTTTTGTTGCTGAGAGTTCGTTTTCTTAACACTAAAAATAGAAAGTTTTTATTTTCGTGCATAGTTTCATTTGTTTTTTTTATTTTATTTTATTTTATTTTATTTTCTTTTTCTCCTTGATCTGATTTGATGTAATATATAAATAAATTTTTAATGATTGAATATTTTTCTTCTTGTTTTTCATATAGTGTACCACCATCTTATGTTTACGGATCACCATACTTAGGTGCAGCTGCAGCTCAAGCAGCTGCTGGTAATCCTTCAGCAGCTGCTGCAGGACTTGTGCCAATACCGGCTACACAATTGTCACATGCTGCTGCAATTGCAGCTGCAACAAGTCAATTTTACGAATATCAGGTATTGAAAATAGTAAATCACCGAAAATCTGTCAAATGCATTATATTCAATTTTCGAAATTTTCTTAATTCAATTTAATTTTTCTTACACACAGAATGCAGTAGCAGCCGCTGCAGCCGCACCATATCCTGGACAATACGCTACAGGTTTCGAGGCATATCCGTACTCAGCAGCAGCCGCAGGTAAACAACAGTCATTCTTTATATCATCTCCTACTTTAGGTTATCGTTACACAATTGACACAGATGCTGTCCTTATAACGAAAGATCCTTTTTGATAGACAGCATAAGTAATAATGAGATCCTTAGACCAAAGTGAAGGCCCTCACGTATCTGAAATTTCGCGACCTAATTAAGGAAACTGCTCTAAATTCCCTATATTAAATAGGACTAAACATAGGCCAAAAGCAATTTTTTAAAATCCTGTAAGAAAGTTATTCGAAAAGCAACAATGATTTTCCAAACATTGTTTTTGATCGATGATGGTCTGCTTATTCAGAGATGACGTTTACAATATTAGCGTAGCAAATTCCCAAACTGTTATGATTTCTCCATTGATTTGATGAAATAAATATTAATGCCGGTGAATTTAGTTTGCAATGACAAAATATGATACGTCTTATTAGCTACTTTTCAGTTCAAAGAGTTTTTCTAAACTAAACTTAAAACGTGACATTTGTTACCGTATATATATGTATGTATGTGTTAGCTGAATATAAATCAGAGTGCGTTCAATAATTTGAATACAAAACAAAAATCAACACAAACCTCTTCAGTGTGTTAGTTATTTTTTGAGAATGGTGTAGTGCAATTTCTTAAATCGAGTCGCTTCTGTACCAATAACGCTCCGTCCTTATCTCTTTGGTCTAAGATTTTCATACAAACCTAGATACAAACCTAACCTCAAATACATTTATGCAAGATCATTATATAACTTTCAAATATTTTGTATTAAGAATATTTGATTAATATGTTTTTATTATATTCTAGCAAACGCATCAGCTGCTGCAAGCTACATGACACCGTACACATATGCAACTCTACCCCAAACAGGTGCCGCTGCTGCGGCAGGGGCATTTCCTGGTCTTACGCCATACCAACAGGCCGCGAGCGCATCCCTACAGGAGGCCAGATTACAATAATATAAACTGAATTATCATTATTAATTAACTAAAAACAAATATTTGAAATGATAATAATGATAATAATAATAACAAAAATTCACATATTTTTTCAATTCTATCTATGTAAAGAAACGATAGAATGTACGTACAAGATGAAAGAAATTTGTTAGATGAAAAATGGATACACAAAATATAAATATATTTATTTATTTTTTTAAATATAGAAAGAAAAACAAAACAAGCAATTGTAATTACGCCAAAAGCGCATTTGCTCGGTGTTAATGGAACGCCTAAGATTCTTGAAGTCAGGCTATATTTGAATGTAAATTATTAAATATAATAAAAACTGTATAGATATTAAGTGATATGAAGAAGATATACACAAACAAATCTCAATTTTTAAGACAATATTATCTAAAAAGAATTAAAAATGAAAATATGCAAAATCTATTGAAAAATCACTAACAAATATCCGCAGATAAAACAACTAATTTAGTGATACAATTACTATTACAAAATAAAAAATACAATTAACATTTTTATTATTAAATAAATATCAATATATACCAAAAACACAAAACTATAAAAATTAATTTATTTAGATAATAATATTAAAATTATAAATTAAGATTCAATATCTGTAGATGCATGTGCATATAATTCAAATGAACATGGATAAGAAATAAACAAATATTAACAAAAGTTAACAGAAACTAAAACTTTAAAATACTTGGTTAATCATTTTATCCGCAATATTTTTCGTTTTTACATTTTTCTCAATACATATATCAATGATTTCGTGTTATTTATTTCGGTTCATATTCAACTATTTAAGTTTCTTCAATCGATTTTAGTTAATTGTTTTAATGTTCGGTTCTTTGTTAAAACAAACCTGATATTCAAAATTGAACTATTGCATGTACTTGAGATAAAAGTTTTGGAAAAGCCTTTGATAATTGGGAGACAATTTAAAGAGCACAAAATATAATAAATTGAAACAAATATAAAAATTTATTCACATATTTATGTATAAGCTATTTTGACGTAGTAACAAAAAGAAAAATATTCTTATGATATACACATGAAAATCAAGTTAATGAAATTTTCCGTCCACTTTCGACATATTTTTCACGATAGTAGTCTATAGATAGATATTATAAAGGATGTAACAAACGGTTTCCCATTTGTAAACAAAATTTCGAAATTTTTCAGAAAATAGTTGTTATAGAATTTTTATTAGTTTGGAAAAGACACATTTGAAATGAGTTGCTCAATATCAACAATAAAAGAAATTCAAAATTTATTCAAAATAATCCTGTAGATACTATGTTTCATTTCAATTAGCTATGATAATCTATCAGTTGGTTATAATTTCTGTTCGTTACTATAATTCGACACCAGCTACACATACTGCATTCTCAAATTTTTATCCATTATTGATCATAGAGCTCTCTAATATATTTCTTTGTATATCATACACTTCGATTTAACCTGATATCGGCCGAAGAAATCAATCAATTAATGTATTTAAGGGATGAAAATAATATGCATATATGCGAAAATATATTTAATAAACAATGTTACTTGCGAAACGAGTATAAAAATTTAAAATTAAGTTATATACACATTTTTAATTCTAGTCAATTATAAGACATACTTTTATTATAATCCCCTTTCGTTACACTTACCGTAATTAATAATAATTTTTAAATGATCAATAAGCAATCATAAATTTTAATTAATTGTTAATCTATTTTTAGTTTTCCTTCACAAATACTTGCCGAAATTTATTTGTATGCTATAAGACTCTCAATCAATGAAGATTAATTTGAAGCGCCTAAGCTTATTTGTTTTTAACAAGATATACATCTGGAAAATTTTAAAAGTATGTAGTGCTCTGAATGATGATTTGGATTAAGGGTCTAAACATTTATTAAAACAAACTTATTAACAGTTGTTGTATCGCAAAAGTTCGTTGTTTCCCTTACCAAATCACATTCAAAGGAAGGAGCAAAATGAATCATTTTAAACTTTTTAAAACGCAATAATTAGTTGAACGAACTAACCATTGTCTAATATAATTAAAGAAAAACATTAATGTACTTAATTTAAAATGAAAATCTGTGCTATACACACAAGCATGGAAGGAGGAAATTTGTAAAGGAATACATATGACAATTATTTGTTTAAAATTAACTTATTAGTTGTTAAGAATTATATAAAAGGAAACCTAAAACCAAAATGTTTAAAAAATTTAGATGGTAAAATTTATATATATATATACATTAAACATATACAATATATATTATACAATTGAAAACGGTGGAGACAAATTCGAGGAAAAAATAAAGATTCGAATTTCGTGAAAATCGTGTTTTGTTATTTACGCCCTTATCCTAGCAGTCACAGAAATATTTAACAATTGCAGCTCGATTTCTCGGAAACGGTAGGGCCTAGAGAAGAAATAAAAACACAGATATGTTAAGCGGAAAGTACTCTTAATTTTTGCAAACTTGGTTTGTGTCTTGGATAAATGGTTTGAGCCCTGGCTAAAGTTTTTTCCTAATTTTATTGTTTTCTTAATTCATTTTATTACTGAATGATAGAGGGCGGCCATACTTAAGCAACAGTGGAAAAAGTTTTCCAATATCTCTAACGGTTTACGAGATATCAGCTTTAGAAGTTTTTCGGTTTTGAAAAAATTCGGTTGGTCTGAAACACCAGGCGCGCAGAATCAGCAGGAGGCAAAAATCAAATTAAAACTTTGCAAGCGAATATCTCGGAAACAACAGGGCTTAGCGAAAAAATAAAAACAGTGGCGTGTTTGGGAGGACGTGAGCTTTCATTTGAGATATATCTTATATAAATAGGGGCTTCGTTAAATATTTGTAGCCCGATTTCTCGGAAACGGTAGGGTCTAGAGAAGAAATAAAAACACAGATATGTTAAGCCAAAAGTACTCTTAACTTTTGCAAACTTGGTTTGTGTCTTGGATAAATGGTTTGAGCCCTGGCTAAAGTTTTTTCCTATTTTATTGTTTTCTTAATTCATTTTATTACTGAATGATAGAGGGCGGCCATACTTAAGCAACAGTGGAAAAAGTTTTCCAATATCTCTAACGGTTTACGAGATATCAGCTTTAGAAGTTTTTCGGTTTTGAAAAAATTCGGTTGGTCTGAAACACCAGGCGCGCAGAATCAGCAGGAGGCAAAAATCAAATTAAAACTTTGCAAGCGAATATCTCGGAAACGGCAGGGCTTAGCGAAAAAATAAAAACAGTGGCGTATTTTGGAGGACGTGAGCTTTCATTTGAGATATGTCTTATATAAATAGGGGTTTCGTTAAATATTTGTAGCGCGATTTCTCGGAAACGGTTGGGTCTAGAGAAGAAATAAAAACACAGATATGTTAAGCCAGAAGTACTCTTAATTTTTGCAAACTTGGTTTGTGTCTTGGATAAATGGTTTGAGCCCTGGCTACAGTTTTTTCCTAATTTTATTGTTTTCTTAATTCATTTTATTACTGAATGATAGAGAGCGGCCATACATAAACAACAGTGGAAAAAGTTTTCCAATATCTCTAACGGTTAACGAGATATCAGCTTTAGAAGTTTTCCGGTTTTGAAAAAATTCGGTTGGTCTGAAACACCAGGCGCGCAGAATCAGCAGGAGGCAAAAATCAAATTAAAATTTTGCAAGCGAATATCTCGGAAACGGCAGGGCTTAGCGAAAAAATAAAAACAGTGGTGTGTTTGGGAGGACGTGAGCTTTCATTTGAGATATATCTTATGTAAATAGGGGTTTCGTTAAATATTTGTAGCCCGATTTCTCGGAAACGGTAGGGCCTAGAGAAGAAATAAAAACACAGATATGTTAAGCCAAAAGTACTCTTAATTTTTGCAAACTTGGTTTGTGTCTTGGATAAATGGTTTGAGCCCTGGCTACAGTTTTTTCCTAATTTTATTGTTTTCTTAATTCATTTTATTACTGAATGATAGAGGGCGGCCATACTTAAGCAACAGTGGAAAAAGTTTTCCAATATCTCTAACGGTTTACGAGATATCAGCTTTAGAAGTTTTTCGGTTTTGAAAAAATTCGGTTGGTCTGAAACACCAGGCGCGCAGAATCAGCAGGAGGAAAAAATCAAATTAAAACTTTACAAGCGAATATCTCGGAAACAACAGGGCTTAGCGAAAAAATAAAAACAGTGGCGTGTTTGGGAGGACGTGAGCTTTCATCTGAGATATATCTTATATAAATAGGGGTTTCGTTAAATATTTGCAGCCCGATATCTCGGAAACGGTAGGGCCTAGAGAAGAAATAAAAACACAGATATGTTAAGCCAAAAGTACTCTTAATTTTTGCAAACTTGGTTTGAGTCTTGGATAAATGGTTTGAGCCCTGGCTACAGTTTTTTCCTAATTTTATCGTTTTCTTAATTCATTTTATTACTGAATGATAGAGGGCGGCCATACTTAAACAACAGTGGAAAAAGTTTTCCAATATCTCTAACGGTTCACGAGATATCAGCTTTAGAAATTTTTCGGTTTTGAAAAAATTCGGTTGGTCTGAAACACCAGGCGCGCAGAATCAGCAGGAGGCAAAAATCAAATTAAAACTTTGCAAGCAAATATCTCGGAAACGGCAGGGCTTAGCGAAAAAATAAAAACAGTGGCGTGTTTGGGAGGACGTGAGCTTTCATCTGAGATATATCTTATATAAATAGGGGTTTCGTTAAATATTTGCAGCCCGATATCTCGGAAACGGTAGGGCCTAGAGAAGAAATAAAAACACAGATATGTTAAGCCAAAAGTACCCTTAATTTTTGCATACTTGGCTTGAGTCTTGGATAAACGGTTTGAGCCCTGGCTAAAGCTTTTTCCTAATTTTATTGTTTTCTTAATTCATTTTATTACTGAATGATAGAGGGCGGCCATACATAAACAACGGTGGAAAAAGTTTTCCAATATCTCTAACGGTTTACGAGATATCAGCTTTAGAAGTTTTTCGGTTTTGAAAAAATTCGGTTGGTCTGAAACACCAGGCGCGCAGAATCAGCAGGAGGCAAAAATCAAATTAAAACTTTGCAAGCGAATATCTCGGAAACAACAGGGCTTAGCGAAAAAATAAAAACAGTGGCGTGTTTGGGAGGACGTGAGCTTTCATTTGAGATATATCTTATATAAATAGGGGCTTCGTTAAATATTTGTAGCCCGATTTCTCGGAAACGGTAGGGCCTAGAGAAGAAATAAAAACACAGATATGTTAAGCCAAAAGTACTCTTAATTTTTGCAAACTTGGTTTGTGTCTTGGATAAATGGTTTGAGCCCTGGCTAAAGTTTTTTCCTAATTTTATTGTTTTCTTAATTCATTTTATTACTGAATGATAGAGGGCGGCCATACTTAAGCAACAGTGGAAAAAGTTTTCCAATATCTCTAACGGTTTACGAGATATCAGCTTTAGAAGTTTTTCGGTTTTGAAAAAATTCGGTTGGTCTGAAACACCAGGCGCGCAGAATCAGCAGGAGGCAAAAATCAAATTAAAACTTTGCAAGCGAATATCTCGGAAACAACAGGGCTTAGCGAAAAAATAAAAACAGTGGCGTGTTTGGGAGGACGTGAGCTTTCATTTGAGATATATCTTATATAAATAGGGGCTTCGTTAAATATTTGTAGCCCGATTTCTCGGAAACGGTAGGGTCTAGAGAAGAAATAAAAACACAGATATGTTAAGCCAAAAGTACTCTTAATTTTTGCAAACTTGGTTTGAGTCTTGGATAAATGGTTTGAGCCCTGGCTACAGTTTTTTCCTAATTTTATTGTTTTCTTAATTCATTTTATTACTGAATGATAGAGGGCGGCCATACATAAACAACGGTGGAAAAAGTTTTCCAATATCTCTAACGGTTTACGAGATATCAGCTTTAGAAGTTTTTCGGTTTTGAAAAAATTCGGTTGGTCTGAAACACCAGGCGCGCAGAATCAGCAGGAGGCAAAAATCAAATTAAAACTTTGCAAGCGAATATCTCGGAAACAACAGGGCTTAGCGAAAAAATAAAAACAGTGGCGTGTTTGGGAGGACGTGAGCTTTCATCTGAGATATATCTTATATATATCGGATGCTTATTTGGTAGCCTGTTAGGAAGTTTCTTTTGCGGGAAAGATCAAGCTTTGATGGTTTGGGCATGCAGCCGATCTTCTATTAACACTATTAGTATCATGTAAAACACACAGTTCTCTTGAAAAACATCTTTATTCATGACATCACGACCTTATGCTAAAAGAACATGCTAGTATAAATAAAGTTCTTTTCAAAAAGGTTTTTATCGTGTATAGTGGTATTTCATATATATCATACAAAAATATTCATTTGGCTAATTTTCTATTTATTATATTAAGTTTGTGGGCTAAATTGTTCGTTTCAATGTCGGTTTTTCAGGAGCAAAAGTCTCCTACCAATCAATTTCGTATATTATTAAGTTTTATCAATTTTGTTTCTTAAGTATTTATAGTTTATGAGCAAAGACAGACATAAGCTGCAGAAACTTGACAAACGTCTGCAAATAAGATGCGAAAATTAATAAACCTACTCAAGTATTTTGTTCGTTCTTCACGTCAAATGAATAAAATATTTGTCCTATGATAAACTGATTTATTCGTGTATAATATAAGAAAATAAAAGTACTCTAAAATGAAAAATGTGAATGTTCAACTGAGGTAAATTGACTGATACCCGCTTACAGAAGGTACGTATATCATAAATGTGATTTGTGATAGTTTACAACAGAAATAGCGCCTTTGTAAGGCTAAAGAAATGTAAATGTTTTCAAGAAGTTACTAAATATTTCTATCACATTCAAATTAAGTCGTGTTTAATGTGCACTCTCTGTATTGTCGCGTTTTAAATGCAATTACGCAATGTAAGTTGTTCCACGTATTGATTGTGTTTTTCTGTTTTATAAGCCAGAACTTCCTCCAACCTGTCCTAACACGTAAAGACAGTATAATTTGTTCATTTGTTCTAAGAAGATGAAGGTGAGAACGGTATGAGGTCCCAGACGGCAGAAGTAAGGTGTAAATCCTTTCCATAATGAGAATACGCCTTCATGCCGTGCGACACGAAGTAATGCGTCAATGGTTCCTTTGTATTCTGGTTTACCATTTACAATTGTCATATTTTGTATCCTGAAACAAGACAATTCATATGTTATAATGCGTAAGTCTTTTAGCTTACAAGTTTTACCTTGTTTTCGCCATATCGACTGGCATGGATGCAACAGTTGTTATGAATCCAGAAATAATACTAGCAAACAAGTGTAAATTGAATCCTTCTTGCATGTTACATCTCGTCACCAAGGAACTCTTTGCCTACAATGAAACGTAACAAGTTAGAGAATGAAGGTGGACAAGTGGGTATTCATACAAACCTGTGAATATGATGCTAACTGTGCCATGTTAACAACCATAGCTCTACCAATTGTTGGTATACAACCACGCCATAGAGTCAGTATACCTTCTTCTCGTGTCATTCGTGCGAGTGCGTTGAAGACACTTGTGTAATTCCTTCTTTCAGCTAATGGTAATCTTCCATCAGCTGTCATTCTTATTAAAGCTATCTCTGCTGGTGTACCAACTAAAGCAGCTACAGCTCCTGCTGTTGCACCCATTGCCATCCGGGTGAAAATGTTAGCATGCCTGCAATATAATCAAAATCGGTTGATAAGTGGATCACATTACTAATGAGGCAGGTCAAGACACTACTTGTGATTCAAAGTGAAACCGTATACACTGTGTCAATGATCGCGAACACGAATAACATGTGTTCAATGTCCAAAGTCCAAAGTGCCAAAACTTTCATTGGAACCAGTGTAAAACCAGACTTGCCTTCTATCTTGAAGACATTTCCATAGATTTGATTCGTTTGATTTGCCATTGACCCGGTCTCTACTTTTACAAAATGTGTTCCAATCGACTTTAACAGATTTTACTTATAATTTGCTTAGCTTTACTTGAACAAAATGACATTACGTAAGGTAATATTTTCAGCTACGTAAATGAATTTTTGCTGACGTTTGGAATGTATTCGTGAAATACTTTATGAAATTACATAACTCCATGTTGTCGTAGTCATTAGATGTTATTGTCAGCATAGTATGGTATGTTTTTGCGGTGTTATTTGCATATAGAAGATGTTACACATCATGAATTGACTGAAACAGAATTCAAATTGAATCTACTTCAAAGTGCAGTTGATTTGCTCTGAAATTGCACTAATGGCAAACCAAGGGCAATCATCACAGGTCAGATGCAATGAATTCATTTATAAGTTTAAGAAACTGAAAATTGAATAAACTTAAACAAGATTTTTGTGTTTTCTAGATACTGACCCTTGATACGCATCATTCAAATATGTATAAACTCCAAGCCTAGTGGTTGTGTACGTTGCCTGTCTCAGAATAGCAGCACCTAATCCATTGTATAAAGCTAATGGTCCTTCGTTTCTTACAATTGTAGCTATGCAATGTAATGAGTTATTGTATTCCTTTGCAGCTCCACCGATTCCGGATACTTGCATTCGGGTTTTCACCAAATCCAGTGGTTGAACGATACATGTTGCTCCGACTCTGAAATGTTGAAATAATTTGAATCAATGGATTGACAATGTAACAGGTAAATATAACACATTCGCATATAGGTAGATTGATTGAATTGAAAACATCTTTTGCAGAAGGTCACTCACTCTTGTTAATTGAATAGCAAATTGAAACGGACGTAATTCATATTGTGTCCCATCAACATGTGAAATAAACATTCGCAGTAGATACTAGTAGCTCCAAACGCTTGACGTCATGATTCCTTTATTCAAACTCTGAGATGATAACGCAAATAAACAAGAATGTGCATTTGGCAACAGAAACTCTGGAAAATTTACTCGGGAATTTGAGTTATTTTCTAAAATTTATTTATTGAACTAATTCGCAAGATTGTGTTAAGTACAATAATCAAAATTTCACTTATTTACTCGTAATTAGATTTAGACTCATCGAGTGTTTAACATTTCCCCCTTTGTCGTGTAATTCGGGTTTGTTATCAGTTTTAGTTGATATGAATTTGATTGAATTGAACGAATTACTTGCAGATGTAAACATTGATTGATTTGCCTTCAATGAAAGGCTGCAGTTACGAAAGTTTCGAGCTATTGAGCGTGAAAATTGCATGAAAGGTTTTGAAACTTGTGCAAGCTTAAGTAACTCGATCAATTGTAACAAATTGATTGGATTCATTGGAAAAACGTAGTTATTTATCGCGAATCAAGGTCCAATGATTGCCAACACAAATTTTATAGGGATCGTCTCTTTCGCATTGGTTGACAACTGGAGGCAAGTTAAACATTTTTATTGATAACAAATTTATTTGCAAGTTGAAAGTGACTTGTATGTCACGATTCGTTGGAGTTATTAACCTGTTGATCATCAAAAACAAACTTTATCACGAATTTTCAAAAACTACTCAATTCTTGATAGTAAAATTTACTAGCACAATGTATTCGTGGTACTGTGTGCACTAGTGGAATTAATTCTGGCTATTCGTTTTTAAGCTATGATTGTTTTTCTCATTATTTCAACATAAATTTCAGTGCGTCACTCAAGGAAGCATATTTCGTTTGAAATTTGTGAGGAACGACAACACTAAAAAGTCCCGTTATCCCAACTATTTCTATTCACTTATTTTATGTGTTTGGATGTTGAACTGACTAGTTGAATTAAGTTGGGTTGAAATAATACTGTTGAGATCATATGAAATAAATAAATGAAGTGTACATTTTTTGAATATCATTTACGAAAGCAACAACTCCATTTCGCTGACCTAGGCGACTGTGCAAAGTGACTTTCCATTTTCCAAAATATCATCAGATATAGAAGTTGTTAATGATTTGTGGCATTATGCCGAAAATTTACTTTTTCTATTATTAGCATTGTGATAAGAGATAATGATTTCTGCATTTACTTGTTCGCACTTTAAGTGCATTGTTAATGAAATTTGGCGAAAATATGTTTACGGTCGTTTAAATCACGTAAACAGGTTCAATGAATTCATCAGTTAATCGGATTTTAAACACAAGTTGCTAGGAGGTCATAAATCCTAATGGTCGTGAAGCATAAAATGTGTTTCATTCACCGGAGAATGGGATTCACTCTCTGAAAGTGGGGAAAATTCATTTAATTTAGATCAAACACAGAATGAGTTTCTCTCCGCATCCTGGAAATGAATCTTCAATTCTCGTATTCTATGTCTTTTCAGTTACAGAAATCATTACTACTATTACTATCATGAAGTGTTTTGCAAGGTCATGGATTTCATTAAATCCGAATGATAACAATCACAGCGAGAATCCTCATATAAAACAAAATATCTCGTTGCATATCTTATAGAATCGTGCACTGTTTGATAACGAGCTGAAACGTGTTAATGCAAATTGAATGGAGTGATAAGTTAGTTCATGTGTTAAAGTTTTTCAACAGATAAGATAAAAGTTACAGTCGATCGATTTTTCTTTACTTCCAGTGAGCTTTACATAGAACTTGATGAAGGGTGAAGGATTTTCCTTGGAAAGTTGAGAGTTTTTGGATGAACAACATGGGTTGGACTGCTGCTCCGTAGAACAGAGCTTTAATTCCGTGAATTCTACAGTGAGTTCTCATGAATATCTGGTATCGTTCAAGGATACATAGCTTTCCCCAGCCCTTGATGTTTGACAACTTCTCACTGAATCCAGACAACGTCCATCCATCTCTTATGAATTTATCGAGGAAGTTCTCAGGCAACTGTTACACCTCAAGAATGACTTCCTCCGTATGCTGATCGATAGCTTCAGCCCTTTGAAGTACGAGATTAGTGATCTTGGACCGAGTGATCTTGATCTTTCCTGTGACATCACTTCACATTCTGTCAAAAGACAATGTACAGATTCTTTGTCCTCATTGCAGAATCTGCAGAAATCATGTTGAAAAACTTTAAATGCGTTTTTCTCAAAACTATGTGTCAACCCACTACTATCCAAAAGGCCCTGGGGCACAACGTTCTGGTCTTTTTGTACTACGTCTGGACCCACCTCCAGCCCTTTGAAGTACGCGATTAGTGATCTTGGATCAAGATTCTATCAAAAGACAATGTACAGATTCTTTGTCCACCTTGCCCATTCTATTACATAACTGTAACATATCTCCTTCCATCAAGTGGAATGAATAAACAAATAGACTCTGTCACATGTTAAAAACGTGAAATTCTTGAATTTTCGCTTGACGTTGACGTCACATCGAAAATGTGCGAAACGCTTATTACGATTCCCGCCTACAGGATTGTGCCAAAAATACAAATTTGCGGCAAAACCACTTCGTAAATGAAGCAACACGAGGAATGAACAAAAATTAAAATTTAATATTAGTATGTACACAAACAACAATGCACTTTTTCATGAGTTTTCCGATGATCTGTGCAACGTCATTGAGGAAATTCGCAAATTCACGTACGATATGAAATCTAAACTTTTCTAAAAATATTTTCCCGACATTGTTGGAATTGTTAACATAAAATTCGCACACTGAAAAACACAAAATATAGAAGGAAAATTCGCATTTTTGACGTTTCCATCAAAATTAGAAATTAGTGAAATGAGTTAATCACTTCTGAAGCAAATGATACGTGAAATGAAATGAGACTTACCCGGACAGTCCACCCAGTAGAAACTTTATTCCGCTGGAGGTTTTCTTTGGAGCTTCACCGATTTTGTCTGACATTTTTGCGAAATTCCAGTAAACTTTTCAAACTTCAAGTGAATATGGTGAAAAACTTGAGCAAATTAATTAAATAATTTTCCAATTAACACTTGAACAAAATTATAGATGAACGCGAAAATAAATTCATCCACCAAACACCGAATGGTACTCGTCGACAGTCGAGCGGATACAAAATTGACAGAAAGAGAACTGGTAGCTTTATGAAAACAAGATTTTCCACTAATTTCTAATTAGAAATGCTCTCTGTGTCACTTTGCCTCCATACATGACGTTTACTCTCTTCAACCACGTGAAAGCATGTTGCATCTCCTTCCTTCTCGTGCAATTACAATTGCAGCGCTTGTCATGTTGCCCCACCTACACTCAATTTGTTTACACCATTCACTCTCGCGACTCTCCCACCTTTGACTCTCCAGCAGCTGATTAATTTTTGACATATTCACCACGGTGGAATAATCGAAGTATTTTGTGTGGAAAGCGTTTTGTGTTTTAATTAACATTTTTTACTTTAATTTCTTAAAACAATTAAAACTAGTTATTTGAAATTATCGAAACACACTTGAAACCAGTTACTGTCGAATTGAAGAAGCAGACGTCATTATCAAAACAACTAATTTATCACACAAAATTCTCATAAAAATCACATTAAATTTACAAATGCGTAAAAAATGTGATTTAAATTTATGAAATTTTAGAGTTAATTAATTAGATTAATTGCAAAAACTGAAATTGCGTGTAAAAATTTTCATGTTCCATGCATAAAGCCTCCTTCCACACAATTTTCATATCACTTTGTGTCTCGTATGGTAACAAGGAAGTAAACACACGTGCGAAGTATAATTGAAGTTTGTGTGTGGCGAAGGAATTTGTTAAAAAAGTTCATTAAAATTTTTCGAAATAAAATAAAGTAAAATTTTCAAAAATGAGTGACATAAAGGATGAATCACGTAGTTCCGTTGATGTGCTGAACGATAATGTGAAACGGGAAAGTAAGGAGACGATTGAAATCAGTCAAAGGCAAAGCACATTGTCAAAGGATTCCATTTTGACTACAGAAACGGATAAAATTGTTGAAAGGGAAATAACTGAAAAAACAGATGCACCAGAGAACAAAGAATCGAAAGATAGAAATGAAAATGTTAATAGCAGTGATAATTCATCTACTGAAGACAAGAGTAACTCACCAGTTGACAGTCTGGAGGACACGGAACCATTGGACAGGATGCGTCAGAAACTACCGAACAATGGTGATTCTTTAATTGATCAGGATAGAAACATTGATCAATTGGAAAACAACAATTTAATTAACACAGAATCTGTGGGTGAATCAATAACTCATGCAGTGCTGCAAGATGACACTGGGAAAAGTCCACAACAATCTGGTGAGGAAGACGCCGCTGGGGAACAACAAATGGAAGTTGATCTTGAAAAAGGTATTTACTGTTATATGAAATGGAATGAATAGTGATAAATGTCATTTGAATGACAAATATTTGTATTTTAGAAGAACCGAAGAAGGATGATCAGTCAGCAGAACAAGAACCGGAAGATACAAAAGTGAGTGTGTACCTAGTGAAGGAAATTCAAGAGAAATTGTTAATGATTCTTGTGTTGTAGGACACCGATATATATCAATCACTTCGCGCAGAAGAAATCATATCGATCACAGACGAACAGCCGAATGAACTTGATGAGTACAAACTCCGGGCTACAGAAGGTCGAGCAGCTGCAGAGGAGGGTGAAAATGATAACAGTGAGTTAGTATCAAGTGAAGGATTGGTTGTTGGCAGCTTCAAGATGCCACAGAACATTCTCGAAGGTGTAGAGGATACTGAACTAGTGCAGGCGATACGATGTGCTGCACTTAGTCCACTTCCTGATGCAACGCCAGCAGATGTTGACAGTGAAATAACGGAAATCCTCGATAAGACCAACAGTCCCAAGCAAGCTCGTGTCAGAACGAATTCTACGAAAAGTTCAAGCGGACAAGACAATCGCATTGGAAGTTTAGGTCTTTTGGCGATGAACTACGATTCGGATGTGAGTGAGAATGAAGAACGTGAAAATGATAATGCTGATACTGATCAACAGGACAAAGATCAGTATCGTTCAATACCACTGGATTCAGATTCTTCATCTTCATCATCAGATTCTGACGTGGAAATCGTTAGTGAGCCACCGAAAATCATCGATTTGGATATGTTGGACGACGATGAAGACGAGGAGAATCCTAAGAAACCACGTGGACCAATTCGAGCTAAAGGTGAAATGTTACTCGAAGATCTACCTCCAATTCAAGATTTGCAAATCACTGTACCAGAATACGAGTGCGTTGAACTTGGTAAAGTTCATTCAATTGTTGATCAATTGGTGCTGGTGGATTCCATACCAGGAACAGTACCACTCAATCTAGACACAGTTCTGTTCTTAGAGAAAGGGCAGAAAGTGCTTGGAGAAGTGTTTGACGTTCTGGGTCAAGTATCGAATCCGTTGTATTGTGTTCGTTTCAATTCCAACGAGCATATCAAAGAAAAAGGTGTAGAAGTTGGACAAACAGTTTATGTTGCTCCACGTTCTGAACACACACAATTCGTTATACTGCCAGAACTGATGCAAACACGCGGATCAGATGCAAGTTGGCAACATGATGTAGAGCCATCCGAAAAACACTTGGATTATTCAGATGACGAAGAAGAGAGGAAAGCTAAAGTATCCCATAGAAACAAGAACCGATCAAATGAAGAACCAGAAATTGTTAAAAAGCAACGAGTCACACCGGGTGCCAATCGTCATTCACGAGCGCAATACAGAGATCAAGGTGATCAAGGCAACTACTACCATCCATCGCCACAATATGCACAACCACCACAACAAAGATCACCATTTCCAAATCCTTCACAACAATATCCACAATTCAATCAGTACCCAGAGAATCAATATAACTACAATGATGCTGGAAGTAGCTGGCATGCCAACTACGCCAACAATCAGTATGTACCGAATCCATTCTCACGACCACAATACATTTCCCCGAATGCTATGCACAAAGCAGTGTTTCCGACTCCGCCACCACCACCACCACCGCACAATCAGTAAATGAATTACAGATTGATAATGCGAAAAATGTATTTCAAATGAATAAGGACATTATTATGTTATTAAGGACATAATAATAATATGGTAACTGTTTGGTGAATAAGAACTGCGTTCTAATAAATGCGACCATTCAACCACGAGAGACATTGTTGAATTGATATTTTTCGCTAATTGAAGAAACAAAAATGTATAAAGTCATATTTCTTAAATAACTAAAATAATACCTTTAATGGTAATATAGGAGAATTCAGCAAAATTAAGAAAACATAAAATCAAGTTCAGTGTTTTTGTATATCAATTACATAATATATAATCTTTAAGAATTTTTTAAGATGTTTGTTGTAAGCAGGAGCAAACAGCAAAATGATGAGATGATACAAGTTATCCGCTTCAAATGCATTTCGAATTACAGAGGCAATAACATAGTTAGGTAAGTTTACCTAATTAGGAAATGCAAACGGGCTCAAAGGAAATTTAAATTAATTAATAAAAGCGTTGAAACGTTATTTTTCTATGTGTACATATGAAATAATCCGCTTCATTAAGCATTTAAACATTAATAATTAAGAATATTTAGATTGTAACGAGAAATACACGAAGATCGCTTAGAATCTAAATAAATGAAAAACATTTTTTTTACTATTATCATTTACTATATGTTCATACAATATCTTTGAACAGCTTTTCCGCTTTATTAGCACGTTCATATGCAGCTTTCCACTGTTGTGGACTGAGGCGATAAGTGTCAACACGATATTTGTGCGACAGAACCCTACCGAACATGGTACTATTCAATTTATTCATTTTCTCTGATAACTCTTTGATGATCTTCGACTTGCCACCATCATTGGCATGATCAAATAGTTTCTCTACAACTCTTGAACCGAATTTTGTTATTGCCATATCTATGTAGTTACCCTCCAGATAGCGTGTTAGTTTTTCCCGTGATTTTTCACCAATAAATTTACTTTCCAAGAACGCATCAGCTACATACGATCCATTGGGGGATGAAAACATATCAGCCAACTCGTTGGCAGGCATCTCAGTTAACCAATTCACTAGTTTTATTGGTTTGTTGAAATGCAGCATGTTCTGCAGGATGAGGGATCCATGCAAGTTGATATGTTGACTCTTGTCCTCGATTGCTGCTTCATAAGGTTTCATTTTGATGATACAATTGATTGAGGCTGTTGTGCTGTCTTTAGTTTCACCAGTATGCAGTGCTTTTTGCAAACAATTAACAAATGCACCTTGTCGGGTTTGGAGACGTACGCATGTTTTTGCTATTGCAGCTATAACGCCAGTGAATTTTGTTGTTATTATTTCTTCGAAATGTTCAGACAACTCATCGAAGATTGATTCGAATTCGACTTTTTCCTTCACGTTGTCTATTAGTTTTTGTACTGCAAAATTTGTTGCTTTATCGGATGCTAGTGGAACTAGACGACCAGTGAAGAGCATTGCATTCAATTGTGTGAATAGTTTGGCTCCTGCTGTCACCAGAAGTGTTTCTAACAGCCTGCAAAGCATTTGGTTTTAATATAAAATTTAGAAGAATCAAAACACAAACTTTACCTTATAGAAGATGCTCTGTGAAAAACTTTGGGTACTCTTACTTCTGGCTCCGGTTTCCCATCTCCGTTCACAATTTCCTCGTCTTTTATTTCGATTTTCTTGCCATCACCATTACTGTCCACTTTTAGGAAACTTTCGAGCAGAATTTTCTTACCAAAATGTTTTAAGGTGGTTTTGTCGATTTTCTTCAACCCAACACAAATGCTCTGCAACAACCCGGAGGACAATTCACTGTAGGGTAAATCGGGGAACTGTGGCCACATTTGGAGTCTTCTCACATACTCCTTGACAACGTCAATCCATTCGTCTGGGACGTCATTAAGGCGTTCATATTCAATTTTTTCCGTGTCATGTTGGAATGGTACTTTCCACATATGGATCCCAGACAAGGAGACAACGCAAGTCCTCATCACATGACTACCGTACGGATCCCAAATGAAGTCTTCCAGGTTATTCAGAAGGAACTTTCCTGTTTTCAAAACAAACTCAGAGCATTTCTTACGATGATCCTTTGGAAATTTCGTTTTCTTGTTGTACTCCTTCTCCGAAATAGGATCGACTTTCTTCACTTTAGCACTTGGTTCTTGGACATTTTCATCTTCGCCCGGCTTCACTGATCGCAGAAAAGCTATTTCCACTAGTTTCTGTAGAACATGTGAAGCAAATTTGTCAGCACAAATTGGACGATAGTCCTTACTGAATACGTTAATGTATCTTTCGAAGTGCTCCTCACTACAAAATGACACCAACGCCTCAATGGCTTTCGAGACCACTTGATTTGACGATAAATGAATTTCCTTGTCTACAGTTTGTGCGAGTACATTGTTGGCCATAATTACTGAAATAAATAGTTTGTGAAATGTTTCTATAACGATTCTGGTCAACTTACTCTTGTCCTCAACAGTTTCAAATCCACTTTTCATCGAATCCAAAATGTTGATGAAATACGTGAAGTGGCCTTCTTCAATTTCCGTTCCTCGTCCATAGAAACCTTTCTTGCCAAAACCTTTTGCATTTGTTAAGAAATTCTTCTTACGACTCCTCTTTTTATTGGACTGTGGAGTTACAGTCTCAGTTTTTGGAACAACTTCTTCGAATGTCGACATGCCGGATGAATGTTTTGAATGTTGACATTTCACCAGCACGTGGTGGAGAGTGTGACGTCACAGTAGGACGTCACTTATTTTGAAATTTTTGTGAAACCAATTTGATAATTTATCTAATAGTATTATTTTATTTTGAATTATTATTAAATTTTGAACAAAAACAAGCAAAATGTAGAAAAATAATTAAATAATTTAGTTTCGTATTTTACCCGCTTGTCGCCAGTAGTCACGAATGGCGAAAATGTCAAAATGTCAAAATGTCAAAAATATTTTGAGAGAATTTTTTGTGCATTTTGTTTATGTGTACTTAACAATCAACTGTGATTCAAAAATTAAAGACACCGACTTGTTTCTGTTTTTAGATAGTTTAAGAAATTAGTATAGAATCTCGAAATGCTTACGTCGAAAGTTGGAAAAGTTGGTAAAGTTCTAATGTGTGGCATGAAGGGCGTAGGGAAGACAGCGTTATTGGAGCAACTAATTTATGGAAACATCACACCAGATTCGGTAAGGCACTTAATTCAAAAATGTTATTACTCTGAAATCACAATTTTGTTGCAGGAAATACATTCCACAATCGAAGACACTTACGTTGCAAGCATTGATACAGGACGTGGGCCTAGGGAAATGTTGAGAATCTACGACACAGCTGGCCTGCAGGTTGGTAGACAGTTCAATAAGTAGAGGTTTCACCATTATTCAATTTTAGGGTAAGGTGCAGCTTCCTCGACATTACCTCCACTTTCCAGATGGGTATATACTGGTGTATGATCCATCAGACACGTCCAGCTTGGATATTTTAGCAGACTTGAAAGCAGACATAGACAAAAACAAAGATAAGAAAGATGTTTGTATAATTGTCCTGGCGAACATGAGATCAAGAGCTTGTAATAAGAATTCAGAATCTCCAAAAGGATCACCAATCAATGTAGGGCAACCAGACCCAGTTGAATCAGTATTAAATCGTGCTAACAATTGGTGTGCACGAGAACGTATTAAACATTATACTGTGAACGCAATGGAGCGCGCATCACTGTACGAACCTTTCATCAATTTAGCAGTACGACTGCATCCACCACAAACTAAAAGTGCATTTCCACAACTCCGACAAGTTATTCAGAAAACCCAGAAAAGTGATAATTAATATTGTTCTAAGCAATTACTACGCTTTCAGTGTACTTAATGTTATTCCATATTTCTCGTTGAAGCATAACCGATGTTTCATTTTGTATTATATTTTATTTATGATTAAAAACAAAACAAAAATATTTTTATAAATATGTACTTACTAGATGTATTAATAAAATAATGTAATTATATTTATTTAACAACAATCCTTGGGACGGACTTAATTGAAAATTAAAATGCAACAAAGTTTTGTGTAAAAAATTTAATTCACAAATTTTCATTTTCATTTTGTAAAAATATGTATATCTCAAAGCATGTTATTATGACATTGATTCGTATCACTTAAGAAGTCATGCAGACATTGTATTGTTTCAATTCACATTATATTACATCAAAAATAGACGCAAGGCAAGGCAAACACGGAATACTAGCTGTGAAAATCACCAAATATTTCCTTATAGTACATTCAAAGCAAGAGTAATTATTTCCACCTCAGAATATATTTTAGTTTTCTTAAGCATATGTTTGTTTGAAAAACGAAATCCCATATCGGACTCGATATACCGAATCCGATATCGTGGTGTACAAAATGATGTTGATAGTGATACCGCTTCATGTGGTATAAGAACCAGTTTAGTGGACTCCCGTAATGGAGGTAGTAGTGCATTAAATCGTAAATCACATATCCAATCAGCCCTCCAGCTAGTATGAGTCGTGGTTTGGGCAGAAAAATGCATAATGGTAAGTACAGAATTGATGCGATCACAGCTGCAGGAAATGGTGGAAACACCAGCCTGTATGGATCGAAAGGCACCTAGAAAAATTTATTAAAAATTTCTTCACATTCCGATAGAACAAATTAACTCACTTTGTGATGAAGTCCGTGCAGTACAAAATGGAATGTACACAACCAAGGTCTCCTTCCACAGATTTTAATATGAAACACCCATCGATGCAATGTGTATTCTATAAAAGTCCATAGTGCTATCCCACACAGAACATAAAACAATGTGGTTAAACTCTAGAATTTCACAAATATATAAAAATCATAATGAATTTTAATTTTTTAATTTTATACCGTCAACGATTTATCCGTTGTCATTTGCATGTGGATTATGTAGGTAATTGTTGGTATCCAAAATGACGGCACTGTCCACCATGGAGTCTTTGTAAGGATTTCCAGGTACCATGGCCCAAATAAGCGTAGTGGACGATCTACGGGTTTGTTCACCCATTCATTGTAATTATCTGCTATTGTAGAAATCTGTGGTATCATCGCCTTTGACCAGTCCACCAAATGCTGAAAATTAAACGAAATATTATAGATAAATGTGATTTCAATAGAAGAATCAATAAAAAGGGAATGACTCTTTCAACACGCAATAAGTATATTGATTAGTTTTTCGTTGTAGTTTCACTAAATTTGACGGGTTTATGTTATTAACAATAAAATCGCGGGTATAGAAGGTTCTTCCGGAAGAAAATAGTTTTTATTTCATGCGGTTTCTTCTACCAATATCAAACCTTCCAAGAAGACTGACGGCTGCCCAGCCAACTTTCGTCTCGCAACCGGTCTGTGAAGAAGAAGAAGACTAGAAGTGAAAATGCGCTCGAAGTGCTTACATTCCGTCCGTTTGTAATTCCTTAATTCGGTTAATTTAATTATATTTTGTAGTGTATTTAGTGTTAATTATATGTAAATAAGTGTGAGAATAGTGAATTGATTTAATTTAGATTCCAAAATGAGTGTAAAAAACCTAACAACATTAAAAGGAATCTTTCCCGAACCAAGTGAGTGTGGTCTTGACAACCGATTCAAATTCTTATTTACCCAAAAATTTATTAAAATTTCAGAAACTCTGCCAAAACGAGATTTTTTAAAAGAAAATAAATTAAAACTTAAAGCATTGCAAAAGACAAATTCGAGAAATTTACGTGAAAGCAATAATGGTGCTAATGAGGAACATTTTACTGGACGACGTTATTTGAATTCACGGCAAGCCATGATACGTAACGAAACGACGAGATTGAATTCCGGGTGCTCCTGTGGCTCAAAGAAGCCTTCATTTGTAAAGTCTTCGAACAAATTACCTCGCAAACTATACTCTGACAAGGGTATACAAACAGATGATATCGCTGATGAAGTGTTTCTGTCCAATGCCCTCCAGAAGTATGTTGAAAACACAATTTCTATGTACACCTTTTGAATAATCAATTATCATTTTAGGTGTTCCCTAACCAATGTCAACAATAATCTAGAGTTGAAGTTGCCAGGAAGTAGTCATTCTACGAATTCTGAGGGTAGCAAAGTGAGTGAACTCGAAATTCCCTTTCATGCATTGGTATTTTCATAATTATAGATTTTTTGTCCTGTGTTTAATAACAATTCATGTAGCCATCGTTATTGTGGCTATGGTAACTGCCCTGCCAATAGTTTAACTAGTTATTAATGCATGATTTTAATGGATTATCCGTTGAAATGTTTGTGAAGGGTAGACACAATGTGATTAGCAACGTAAATTTTCATTTCTCAATGAATTTGTTAATAATTTACAAACTAAATTTCACAGGTAGAAGAAGAGCAACGAAACGATATTGCAGACACTAATGTTATACAAACACAAACTAATGGCCATGACGAGAATGATAATTACCACGTTGGTTTGCCTACAGAAGTGTCAAGACCAAGATCTTCATGGTCGCATCTTAGAGACACTGACGACAAATCAACTCAATCTAAAACGAGTTATACAAAGAATTTGAAGCAACTAAATCATAAAACTAACGACACACTGGAGTCTGCAAGTACGAATGAGTTTTTTAAAGTCAATTTTTATATTTAATACATTTCTTTTTAGATCATAAACAAATAAGAATACCGAAATACTTAGAACGTGAGAAACGCGAAAGGGAACTGAAACGTTTAGAGGAACTAACGCGTGATCCAAATTGTCCAATTGGTCATTACGTTCTGAGTGCCGAGGAAAAACAGGATGCACTCAGTACTGCTCAAGAAGGTGCCTTACATTTATTCCACGACTCCAACAATTATATTAATAAATTTTATTCAAATAGAGTTTCGAAAACTTGTTGATGAGCTTAATAGAATGCCATTGACAACACAAACTTTACGGGTAAGAAATCGTAAAGTTGAAATTGAGAAAACATTAGCCCAACTGGAGAATACAATACGGATGTTTTCGAAACAAAAAGTTTATGTGAAAATTGACCGATAGATAAGGTACACAGAATTTTTATGAAACTTATTTATTTACAATTAAAAGAGCATGTGCATGTGCAAAAGGTTCTTGTGAAGTTTTTTTGATCAAATCGATTTATGTTATTTTTAAATTGCTGGTTAAAACGCCCGAAAGTGTCATTTTATCAGGCATACTAGCAAAAAAGCCTGATAGATATTTATGACATCATGTAGAAAATGAATTTTCCCCGCTTTCAGAGAGTGAATCCCATTCTCCAGTGAATGAAATTCATTTCCAGGAAGCGGATAGAAATTCATTCTGTGTTTGATCTACATAAAATGAATTTTCCCCGCTTTCAGAGAGTGAATCCCATTCTCCAGTGAATGAAATTCATTTTCTGCTTCACGACCATCAGGATTATATATATTTAGAAATGCGTCTAATGGCACCTTCACGTTCACGCTCGTTTATAAATCAATTAAACGTTGCTGCCCAAAAATCCAATTCATTATGATTAATTTTGTAATTTTGGGGAACAGAAAATATCGTGAATTATTGAGTTGCTATTAACTGAATGAATTCACAAAACCCCAGAATACACGCGTGCATACCAAAGAATACTGAAAATTTTAATTATCGTATGAATGTTGGAAAATAAAAGTGAATTTCCAACAACAGCATGAGGTCTTCCTCGAAAACATTATCGTGGCAATTAACTCATTAAAGTGTCGTGTTGTGGAGGTATGTTATGACAACACTGTGTAATCATATCCCAAAAATTAACTCCAATGATTCGGCATATCACCCGAATGATTTAAGAAAGAGACTAATTTGGTTATTGAATAGGTTAATTGGTTCAAGTGCAATTATAAATTAATAATATTACCATACCTCCATGCTGTCGTCAGTTGCTGAAGATATCACATTTCCGTTTTGGTCATCGTAGCTCTTTTCCCGCGTTTCCGAATGATTTGTATTCCCATTTGGTATGTAGCCATTATCCTTTTTCATTCCATTAATCACGTTACCATTCTGTTTATCGTTTTCTGATTTTATTTTATATTCCTTCATTAAATACATAGCTGCATCCGAATGAGGTGGACCATTGAGGAACCTATTTGTTATGTCAGTATCTTTGCATCCTTTTAACGTGTTTATCCCACCGGGGTGTTTACGAATAAACTCTGCCAAATTGAATTTGTCACTAAACAAGGTAACGTTGTAATCTTCTTCTGTGGTTTTGCCCATTTTATCAAACTGTTTCTACGTATTCCCGGTCACTGTATATTCGTCTGAAATGTTCAAATGTACAATATCAATACGTTTTCAACACGATTAACTAAGATAACTTTTATTCAAAACAAATCAATGAATGTTTATATCCTTATTTGAATACGTTTCACTTGTAGAATACCATCAACAAAACGAATTCCCTGTAATTAAGTTCAAAAACTTTGGTCTTGCGCGCACGAACAGTCCAGAACAAAATATAATATAAGCTACAACTCAATCTAAGATGATTCCCATGATGAGGGCATCCTCCCAAACTTCCACAAACGTCTAGTTTGGTGGTCTGACATAATCTGTGATAGATTTCGTTTCTAAATATACTCTATCAGAGACAAAAAATAATTTTCGGGTTTTTCTTTTACGAACCACATTCTTTTTTGAGGCATTTTTATGAGAAGTTTTCGGTCTTGAGCTTGTGTTAACTCTATTATTTCGTTTTATCTCAGAAATCGTGAACCATCTAACGGATATTATGTCATTGAATCTTGAATAAGTGCTCGCTCCGATCGAATACAGAGTTTCAATGGAGTTTTTCGAGTACTATTACTAATACTAGAAGATTTTTGTTTATTGTTTCTCATCTCTCTTGCCGAATATTGGAGGTATGCTCCAAACGTGACCATTTCTGTCCTTGACGATAGACTCAAATTCATGGCTTTCAATACACCGAAGCATACTGATCCATAACAAACGGAAATAGGTGCGGTGTCTTTTGTTCACATATTAGCACGTGATTTTTAACGCAAGATTTCAGTGAAAGAGTGAAATGATATTAGATACAAATATCATTAACAATGATGACCCAGAAACAGTTTAACAGGCACATAACATAACAAGTAAAACGTCCTGTTAATATCCCGAAACTGTTATGATCCGTAAGGACGCCACATTGGCGGGATGTGAATGAATAGCACTTGTTGACACCCCAAAATAAACACAACACTTTCAGGGATCCAGACAACTAGGTATATATACAACGAGTATAACTAGGTTAACTTAGCAACGTGTCGGAATGTTTGTACATGGTGTGGAAATATAAAATTCATCGAAGGACACAACAATAAGGAACCAGTGGGATTCTTGACTGTGACTGATGAGCACTTTAAATGGATCGATATGAAATTAAGGACGATTAAGGGATGATGTTATGTTGGCTTTTATCATAATCCGTCTTGGAAGGAAATTTAAGAATCATTCCATTTATGCATTGATTCTATTCGATTTGAATGTCGGTCGGTTGCCATTTTTCTTTTGACCTAAATACGTTCTTTCTTTGTTGCTGGCTGTAATGCCAGGACGAATCGATAACTTAATTACACAAATCAATACGACAATATGGACAAAGGTGCTCATGCATAGTAATTGAGGACAACACTACATTCACGACTTCAAGGAGCTCATTACTTTGTTTATCGTAGTGTTATTATTTTAATTACAACTTCTCTTTCTCTTACAACATGTTAGCCAACACTTGACTCCTCCCACCGAAAGTCGAAAATTTTTGATTTCATACCAACACAACATTCAACCATCGAAATGGGTAAGGATTACTATGAGGTAACTTCAAAATCCAGGCGATTGACCTGCACACGTGCAAAGTTTTGGCAAAATTATTTCATGTACTTTTCACGACATCATTTGAATTTTAACAGTAATGAAAAAATTGCCGCTGGTGCCTCACCTATTTGTGAATTCCGATCGCTAAGAGAGAAACAAAAAAATCAAATCTATAATGAATTCTAATTGAATGGAATGCTCAATTGATCTGGAGAATAATAATAAAATCATATTCAGCACGGCATGTGTTTTTATTGATGTGTTCATTTTTAGTTTTGATAGATTTACGTTTTATGTTGTGGTGGTAATGTAATGTGTTTTACATCTGTCATCTCGCGTGTAACTAATTAGCCAAGTTTGAGAAGGAAAACAATTGAAGGGTGGTTGTGTGTGGACAACATTTGAAAAGAAACACTTGGCACTCAGATTGTATATTCTCAAAAATATTGACTTTTGATTTTGTTGGCACTTAGACCCTTTAGACTTACAATACAAACCCTTCTGTCAATCACACACAAACACACACTTGAAAACTTTCAGATTTGTGTACATGACGTCATTATCAAGTACAAAATCCCAGTTATCTGCGCGCCAAATTGATTATGAACTTTTCACGACCACTATACAACTTTGAAACATTCAGCAGAAGGTTTAGTCCATTTCGAACCAGAATACCCCCACACAAATTATGTAATTTTAGATTAAACTTTGCTTACATTTAGAATTAGCGTAGGCGTTCGCGCCGCTCAGTGTATCCAGTCTCCACAATTCTTATAGCACGTGTAAATTTGTAACGAACAGTTGGAGTTAAGAGATACAAATAAATTCTAATTAATTTCCATGAAATGTTATTTTTTTCTTTTAAATTCAGAATATAAAAAAAACCGTGGTACAACACACGTAAACGCGGAAACTCAACTCAACTCATCGACTGTTCTATTTTCGGTGTCTGGTGGTGACTAAATTTTGGCTATGAACGCAACTTAAAACTCGTAAAAAATTTCATTTTAAGTTATTTCTCTACAAAAATTTTTTTTCGTTTGTGTTGTTAGTTGAGCTTTTGGAAAAAAAACCGCCGTCTCTTCTTAGACAACCTATGGAAGGTTCTCTACAGTCGAGCGACAGCCGACACATGTTCCAATATGAGCGCGCTTGAATTTGAGTTGAAAAATTTTAAGCTCACACACAAAATTTGAAAATTTGGGAACTTCTGCTTTTCATTAGGTGCGTACTGCTCGCTAATTTTTAATTTAGTCCCATCCCACATATCGTCTTTTGAATTTTTTAATTTGTATGCGAAAAAAAATTTCACTTTTTAGCTTTACTGAGCTTTTCCATTGAAAATAAGCAGCTGCTATTTATTTTTATATATTTTTTGGAAATGAAGTTGTGCTCATCAAGCCGTGTCTACTGCTTATCTCGTCATAGTTTGAACTGCACTTCCGTTCGAAAATTTTCAGAGCTTTCCAAAAGCCAAAAAAAAATCAATTTTCATTTTTACAAATTCAATCAAAGTCAAGAAATCCAAGCAACGACTCTATCCAAATTCATTCCGCCATGTTGCTGTTTTCATTCCGCCATGTTGTCAGGTGCTGACATAAAGTTAGAGTTAACTAGCTGCTAAGTACGGTTATATATATTAGATATGTAGTTACAATTTATTCATGTTAGATATTAGTTCTCTTGCCTTGAACTGTGGCCTCTCGCCCAAAATACCACAAAACGCGCAACTGTCCACTGTCCGAAATGAAGCACACGCAAACCGAATGATTGCGTAATTTCCAAAATGGAGAATGAATTGAACAAGGTCAAATTTGAAATTTGAAGAAAACCATTTTTCTACCTCAGTACCTACTCGTACCTATGTACATTCAAGTAGCGTATAATCATTGTAAGTTTACGGTGAGTCGTGTTAACATATTTTCTTCAATGTTTACTTGAAAATTTTTTCGTTTTTCTTTAGGATGTGTTAATAACAAGTAACTGATCGTGTTCAACAGGAATCAAGGTCTGAAAGTGAGATTAGATCTTCATGTTATGATTTTCTTTTATTATTTTTGGAAGCAACAAATGTTTCAAATCATCTAGCCAGCATTCTAAACGTTACTCCATAGAGAATTTCTAGGTAAAACCAGGTAGATCAAAGATTTCTCAGGTAGAAATGATAAATAGAACAGTTGCCTTAATAAAGCACAATACCTACACGTGCTATAAAAGTAGTTTTTTCTACATATTTTCGAATTGAGGATGGATCAGAGTAAAAAAGTTTTTCAAAAATCTTTTCACTAACAGATCAAAAGATGCTTTCTTAGAATGAGATAAAAGCCCGAAGAATGCTAATGGATTCAGGTTAGAGTGGGATTTTTACTGTGCAGCTTAATAAAATTGCGAACGAAAAAAGGCGAAAATTTTGGTTTTATTTCGTTTTTATAACCACGAAAAGATTTATTTGATGCAAATTAGAAAACAAATATTAACCAGTTTCTCTATCTACATTACCTCGTTTTAGTGTAGTGTATTCGGCAATGGTGTCAAGAGTTGAATTTTGTGCTTTGGTATACATCTTCCAAATGTAGCTTGTATGCAGACAATATGAGCTGATTAACGACACAGGAATTCATTATTTATACAATGAGGTGTTCTTTAACCTAATACATCTCCGTATTGTTGGACCATTAGCAAAAACCCCGAGTTGCAACAGATCGGTACACCTGATCAAACATCTACCCACAATCTTGCTGTTTGTGTCGTTTTTATTTCGATTAAATTACAATCAGCAGTTCATTTGGAAATTATTCTGTTTGGATATAATTATAAAGCTGCTAGTATTGTGTATGGTAATTTTGTTTGAAGTATCTCGCAATCACCCGCACACAGAACAATTACAGTTTTTGACATAACCTTCAAAGGGCAAATGCAGATTGAGATCGAATTTCGAAATTACACTCGTTATGAAGTCGTTAGGGCAAATTACACGCATGAACATTTAAGAATTGCCAAGAGAGAAGCATGAGAGACGTAAGCAAACAACTTGAAAAACATCCGAGGATTGCTTCGAATCTCTTGTCAAATGTTCCAGTTCCACAAATTACATATGAACATTTCACAATTGCCAAGAGAGAAGCATGAGAGACTTAAGCAAACAACTTGAAAAACATCAGAGAGTCGGTTCAAATCTCTTGTCAAAAGAATTTAAGAAATTTCAGTTACCGGAGTCAATATCCTTATGTTATTTCATAGATTTGACCACAAACCGGAATTAGAATTCAATTAAGTAAATAAATAAACAAACCAGAATTAAAATTTAATTAATTTCTTATGGTAATGAGGAAAACAAGTAGCTCCTCGTATAATAATTAAATTAAATTTTGGATTTTCGTTTGATAATTCTTGCATAAGACATTGAAATTTTTAGTACATTTGTAGAATTAACACCACGAATTCCTGTATGTAAATATTTTTAGTGCAAACGTGCTTTCATAGTTAATACATGTTAACCAATAACTTGTAAGATTTCCTCGAGAATCTTTTGTGTTTCGACTTCTTTTTGTTTTGAGCTACCAAAGCATTTTTAGAACGAAATTCGAGGAATAGAACGAACGAAATGATACGTTAGTGAACCACCCAGAAGTCTATCGCGGTGTTTTTGATAAGCCCACCCTATAGAACGTGATGTTATAAATATCTGATAACACTACACGGATTGCCTTGGTAGGAATTTTTCTACAGAAATCTTTATCCGAACCGGAAACGATCGTTTGTTTTTCCGACAAATTTCAATTGTTGCAACGTTCATGTATTGGAATGCTTACAGAACTCGAATCTGAATCTAATTGTTCACATCACTTTCTTCTCCATGCACCTAAAGTGAAAGTGCAACAAAAACTCATATCCTTGTCTTCGAACCGCAAAAGTAGTTCGTGTTATATCCAACAGATGGATTGATGCTCCACTATCGATATTTGAGGAAGGGATAAAAACTCACTCTCACGTTGTCCTTGTCACAATGCTCTCAGAAGAGCGAAGAGCTTTTATTGGATTATTCGGAAATTCATTCTACGTTTGGTTACATTCAACGAATATTTTGGTACTATGTCTCACACAATATCTAAGATAAGATAAAGTTTATTTTGATAAATTAAAATTCAAGTGAATTGTTTATTTGCTAAGAGCGTTTCTCGGAGTACCTATAAAAAGCCATTTTTACACTTATTAAACACTTGAAATCTGATAGCTTTAAGTATGAAGTTGTCTTATCTGTTGATTGTCTTATCATTTCATTCCGGGTATAGACATAATTTTGTTTTATTTAAGAATATTTGGAAATATATCTACATGTTGATGTTAATGAGCTTTGCTGAATATCACAAATGGCTTATTCGTGAACCAGAGAAACGCGTATACCTAATAACCATATAATAATATGGAGTCGTTATCGATGGAATATAGAAATAGTACATGATTATGCATTCGATATCGCTGTAGATAAATTACAAAGATATCTTCAAATGTGGGGCTTACATGTTACCAATACGTCTAATCACAACTAACGTTTTATCAATCTATCAAACATGACTTTGTTGATATCACTTATCGTTTGACGTTCAAAATTTGATCGTTACGTAACCGATGAGACATACTGGTTTTATCATTTCCACAAACGAAATTGCCGTTGATCGTGTCATGTTCGAGGATCGATTTGTAAAAATTGTCCACATTTTATTAAGTAGAAAACAAATTGAAGAATCGGAGCGACCCTGACCGCTTTATTTACTATAAATGTTTTCTGTTAAGAAAGTTAACAGAATTCCTTAAGTTGGTATTCTGGGCACGACTTATTTTCGAATCTGTTGCGTCGGAACAAATTTTAATTTCGAAACCTGTTTGAAGCCGAATCTGTCAATTTTCTTAACAGAAACATCTTACGCCAACAGAGACCCTGTTAACTTTTGCCACCAGAATACCGTTTTCGACTGAATCAGAAGTTTTCGAAATCCAACAACAAAATGCATGGGATGTCAAATTAACAGAATCTGTTGCGTGCACCCAGAATTGCTCCGATTGGGCACAAGTTACTTTCGAATCTATTACGTCGGAATAAATTTTAATTTCGAAACCTGTTTGAAGCCAAATCTGTCAACCGAACTTGTCAGAATCCCTGTCAAGTTGAAGTCGACGAATTTCGGGACTGTTACGGTAACAGATATTTAACAGAAACCCTGTTAAATTTCGCCACCAGAATCGGATTTCATACAACGATTTTCATGTTTCAAATTTGGACAAAACGACACCAGAATTTTGTTTAGAAAGTTATACAGAATCACATTAAATTTAATAAAAACGCTAAAACTATAAACCATTTCACAAACTTTCTAAAATTTGAATGATGATTTTCGAATCAATTCCCCAAAAATGGGAGTGGGTCCACACGTGTGGATCGGAGAGTGATAAAATTTTATTTACATTTTGACATTTTGTTTGAATTTCGTATTAGAATTTCTTCAAACGTTATTCGGAGAATCCTTTTCCGATCACATCGAATTTACTTCATTAAGAATTAATTAAGGATATTCCAAAATGAAATTAATGAATTTCGCTAATTATTCCAACACGACAAGTATTAATTACTTAAATCCATCGTTGGCACAATGTGGTGTTCCTGTAAAAAGGTTCGGCCACCCGTGGAAAACGTTTTGAAGGACATCATATTTTCTAGAGTAACATGTAACGTGATTATATCATCTTTAAAAAAGGAGGAAATACCCATAAAAACAGATAATAATGATAGGCTAAACGAAAGCCAAGAAACGAATCTAGGAGTGCCGGTTGTTCTATTTTCGGACTCAGTCCCCGGAGACAGTTTTCGTTATATCCTGTTTAGCGTTGTCTTCAGCCTATTACCAAAATTACATTTCACACACATCGGATTGGGTACTTACAAGGTATGAGGTTTGCTACTCGTTCAGCATACTATCGTTGTATCCAAAAGTATCCAAGAGTAATCGTCCAGAATGAATCACAATAAATTGAGGCAATTTTTGATTGATTACGAATAGAATTATGTATTTCAAATGACGATACATTAACCGAGTTCCCTCATTGAACGCGCTAAAAAATTTTCCGGGCACTCCACTACTCCACTATAAAACGCACGTCCACCGCTGTGCGATTGTGACTGACGAATGGGAATGATACGAAATTCAGCTAGAGGCGTTTGTTTGGGGAGAAAATGTTTTATAAATGTAGTGGAGCTAAAGCTTATCAGCAGCTCCTTATCGCACCTTGTGCTCTTGAAAGTATTGGTCGGCTAAAACACATTCGAAGGATAGTTTAATGGACGGGACGGCCTAGTTTCTCTTCGCTCTCGTCCGTCCCGGTTGTGCTCATTTCTATTTGGATATGAAAAGTATTTTGCCTCATATTGACTTGGAACACCCGCAACGGACTTGGCGTCTACCTCACCTCAAACATGGTGAATCTGTGGATGTGGGGAAAGTAGTTGACCAAGGTTGAACAAGTAGAAATGGACACGCACTAAATTCATAATTTCTTTATGACTCCAATAACATTGTCCCGTGGTTGACTGAATGCGTGCGAATCGGAGGAAGGTTCTAGGATTGCAAAGTAAAGTGGCTCCACTTATCAGGATCAATAAATCAAACGACATTTCATGGTCTTTTTCTGTTTTTGGGTTAGTTGAAAACTTTGACTAAGTAATGAGGTCATAACCATCAATGATTATCACTTAATTATTAAACATATCACCTCAAAGATGGTTAAAGCTATTATTCGAAGTGGTTAATTACTTAACACATATTGCACCCATGTTTGGATACACTCAGTTTAATGTAAGTCATTCCATTCGAGTGTTGTGCAAATTTGTGCAGCAAGCTAGAGATATGAGAATTGCACGTAAATAAAACATTCCGGATATGCGTAGAATATCGGGTAATAATCCACTGATAAAGATACGCCCGCTATTCGTTAATTCAAACTCTATCTGGGATTAACGTCATTTGCTGTTAGATAAGGGATGAACTCTGTTGTATGAGACTCTTATGCCTTGGATAGACGGATAGAGTTTGAACTGGTTCATGACGTCATTATGTTCGAGACTTATTCAAAGATCGTAAAACTGAAGTGAGTTTTGAATCATGTTGGCGCCATCTTCCAAAAAGTGACATTTCATTTCAAAGATCGTATTTTTTCATATTTGTCTCTTCTTTTACGAGAAAACCAAGACAAGTTGAAAATTTCCGAAAGGCACTTGTTCGAATAAAATTATTTTGACTTTCTCGTATTGCGTTCTGCTTTATTTTTGGGGTTCCGTTATTTCTCTTGAACCATAATAGATAGAGACTTCAAATTTTCAGGAAGTGTGTATTATTATGGCCGCTGTAACAACAAATAATAAAAAAAATTTTTTTTTATTTTTGTTTCTGCGGCGGTACAGAACGCTCCATGTGCGGATCCGACTCGCACTTGTCCAATTTTTCAATAATTTGACTTTGCATTTTCAAATGTTCGCTAAGAAAAATAGTAATTTCAATTCTCGCAAAGTTACCATTTTAATTGTCAAAACAGTAATGACAGTAACTCATTTTAATTCAAAAATGTCAAACGTGACGTCATGAACCAGTTCAAGGCATTAAAACATGTATCTACCTGTGGCCCTTTGGAAGCTATTATACATATACCGTAGCGTCACATAAATTAGTTTGTAAACAAAAACGTTTTAATTATTCACAATGGCACAATACACGAGTGATTTACAAGTGGGAAATGGTTAAAACATGAAAGTTAAAAAACTGTTTTACTAACGTGATTTTAACCTGGTATTGACAATACAATTTTTTATCAAACACAACCATCGTATGTGATATTCAAATAGCACGAAAACGGAAATGGAATGAAAGTCACAGAGGAAACGCAATTTTCACGTTTTGTAGTGCGACACCAGTTATAGTTAATCATGTAAACTCAGATACAAGATTGTTACTAAATCTTTATTCGATAATATTACATACTTCCTTGTATAAGACAAAAATGTAGTAAAAATAACAAACATGGATACAAATTTTCCTCCTTTTCAATTTGAGAAAAAGTTCTAGTTTTGCTGGAAAAGGATATCGAACATGTTAACAAAAGTAAAGGATTCAGTGGGATCCGTTAACGAGACCATTCATTGCTTTGGCTTTCTTTGACGGTGGTCCAGAAATGCTGGAGAAGTCAAACTGAAAAGGAATATACTTCATAAGCTGATCGTGTAATTGCTTTCGTAATCAGTCATTACTCTTTGTTCAAGTGCCAGATGTGAGTTCGGTGGAAGTCCAATGCAGGCACGCAAGAAGTTCTCAATAGCAGCTCTCTGCCGGAATAGAGAGTTGACAATTTGCGAACCTTTTGGAACCAGAGGGGCTTTGATCAAGTAACTGAGGAGCGACAGTATTGATTTGAAGGAGACCCACTTGGAGTTCGGTTCGTTTTTCTTGATCTACAATAGATGGAATGGAATCATTTGCGATCTCTAACCTCTTGTAACTGACCTGTACTCGTGAACAGAGTTCACCCAAAACAACCAAGTCCAGCATCAAGGGAGTCGCAAGTAGGGAATCCTCGCAAGTGTTGTGGATCACCAAAGTGTTGTGTCCACCCATCATTATCTTGCTGGTGTACTCGTCCATGGCGCGCTTGCTGTCACCAACATACGGTACGTACTTGATGACAACCACATGATCTGGGTGCTCGTGTTGATCGTAGAGGATATTGTTTGATTCTACCACGTCGTCTACAACATTACTTTTTGAAATCTGCAATTCAGTAGAATCAACTTCTTGAAAATCTTGTGGGAATTATCAATGACTTACCTCCTTGGATCTAAATTGTTTCGGTGCAGATAAATTTTTACCATCGTTATTACCTAAATGATTGTAACTGACAATTGACACTGGCTTTATACCAGCACCAACCAAGAAATCTACTAATACTGATTTGAGTTTTGTTTGCCCAGACTTGAAGTCATCACCGGCAATGTTGGCTCCATAGTGTTCAGCCATTTCAATGACACCAGGTACAAAAGTGTTTTGGGGTGATCCATTAATGTAGGTACACTGAAATCATCCAGTTATTAGATATATGAGTTATGATATTGTCTTATTACTTACACCTTCCATAATACTGGCCATTGCAAATATTGTTGAAGGCGAAATTTCTAAATTATTATCTCTCAATGATTGCATCAGTTCATCCATTGTGCTGTTGAGTCCAACTTTAACATCACAGAAACGTTCCGTATTTGCCGTCCATAATACTATAACTTTGTCGACGTTGGTTTTCTCTTTGAAATTTCTGAAGAAAATATAATTCTTTTATATAATTAAATTAGTTAAACTATTTGGATAAGTTTTTCAGAATAAACAGAAAGACCATTCAAATGTTTCATGAATTCTATCAAAACCTGTCAACAGAAAATCTGAAGGCGAATGTCATCGTGGACACCAACCAAACACAACACGGGCTACAAATACCGAATATTTTGCATAGCTGGTAGTAAGCTGTGGTGAGTTAAAAATTAGAAACACAATTGCAGCTATGTATGTAGCTTGATGTCACACTCACAGTTGTGCACCTGCATTCAAAACTACGGTGGAGTATTTTCTAACCGATAGCTCGTGTTGTGTTTACAGGATTACAGCAGGACCTCTTTAATCCGAACACCGAAAATTTACCCCCTGTTCGGTCTAGTGGAGCGTTCGGATTACAGTACCTACACAGGATTTGTATGGTACTTTTGTAATAAAAAACAAATATTTATAAATATTTGAATATTACAAGCAATATTCCCTATAAGAATATAAGGGCCACACAAGAAATTGATTTTTCAAAACTAAGACGCGTCATATGTAGTTGATATTCGTTAAAAAACTGGCGCAATTTGCATTGCACGGAATTTTGTTTTTAATAAACGCGGGAAGAGTAGGCGTTCGGATTACAGAGGGGTTCGGATTATCGGGGGTTCGGATTATGGAGGTCCTGCTGTACTTTGAAATCAAAATTACAAATTAATATTTAATTAATTAAAAATTGCCAGACTTGCATTGGAAGTCAACAAGATATTGTCAATTAACGTAATTATCTTACAAATTAGATAAGTAATTCACGAGTTCTTCAAATCACTTACCTAATATCCTTTCGGATTTGTTCATATTGTTCGTATCGTGTCCCGATAATAACGTTGTCAGCTCGGTCAGACTGTGATCGAAAAAATGAAATTGACAAAACGATTAGAACCTTGTAAAGGCAGTCAGACATATTTCTTTGTTAGATAATAATTTAAAACAATTAAACAGCTTGAAATTACATATCAACGTTTCCACTACAAACAGCAAATCTGTGTCGAACAGCTTAAATTGATATAGGAAATATACAATTTGTTTTATTGGATTAATAATAGGAGTTTCCATCATAGCACTGTGTCTCTTCTACTAAACATTACCTGATTAGCAGCTATAAAGTCTGGATCGTAAATCGATGGTCTTGGTTTTAGTTTTGTCAATTCCTTATAAACCTGATCCTGTAAGTTGACGTCCAGCACTTGAGCACGTCTCATGGCATCACCCAGATTCAAGGAACTGATATCCCAACCGTCAATAACTGAAATCCAAGATTTGCTTCAATTCTATTCATGATATTATACCGTTTTGAGTTACTTATATCATCTGGATTGACCATTGGCACGATGTTACACATTGGGACGTGTACATCTTTACCAGTTTCATCAAATCCAATGAAAACAGTCGAAGCTTGTGTAATGGAACCAAACCTGAAATGTGTCGTTCATTGGAGTAAGAACAAATAGTAGAGTTAGAATCACCTACCAGTTTGCCTTCTGGATACCAGTACGTGTCCTCCACTCAAGTTTCTTTCGATTCGCTTCCAGTGCTGCTGTCAGCGTTGAACCATTATTCCCACCCCAACCAACTAACATCACTCCAACTTTTGGAACTTTAACATCGGTACGGATTTTAATTGATGTGGTTTCAGGTTCAACCTAAAAAAAGATAACCGTGATTTATTGCACACCCTAATTTATTCATAAAACATGTTTTCTTTCTTGCTGAGATTCATTTCATATTCCTGTCAGTGAACTTTGCAACTTTTGTCAATCTCAGTCTCAACACTCCAGACGATCGTGCATTCTTACAAGTGCGTTCTAACCCACAGTCCCATGTGAATCCCCTCTGGGGGTGAAATTTCATTGACACCAAATGTTCCTCATGTCGTCTGCCAATTCTGTTTTATTTTAAGCCAACAAGTAATAAACAAAACAAGATGTAGTCCTGTCTGCTTTTGAATACCCACTACCATTTAGTCAGTCATTAACGTTCGGAAGTCTGTCTCAAGATTCTTAATGATATGATAGGATATTCGTTTACTAGATTTTGAATGAGCAATTTGGGAGGATTTTTCTAAGTTCTCTTTCGTTACTCGAATAGTACAAAAACGAACATAAACAAATTTGACATTTGATATTTGTCCAATGTACAGGATGTTCCATCTAGCTTGAATCAAGTACATTTCCCCTCCGTTACTTTCCGTTGAATTCTCTCAAAACAATTTTTGCTCTAAACATATTGCAATATGTTCCGAGCAAGTACGTGAACAAACCTAAAGTGCTAAACTCCCATTTACTGGACTTGGTATTATTATTTGCTTGTATATGAGAAGTTTATTTTTAATATTTAATTTTTTGGTTCTTAAAGTTTATAAGACACCGGCAGGGAGGACATGATTGATTCGATTTGACAGGACTTTCCCGGCTTCTGAATGTTACGGGCCGGTTACTGTGAAGGTCATATGCAGATCATTCTCTTGCATAACACAAAACCTGTAGGTTATTCATTCATTCAATCCAATCCCTCACACAACCAGAAACACCCTTGAATTTTCGCGCATCCTCAGTGCGAACTGATTCGAATTTTCTCGACGTAAAATCGATTGATGGAAAATTTTCCGGATTCATTTTCCGGCTTTTGATAAATTTGTTTTTAAATTCAAATTATTTTTCAACTTACAATCAATTCACCTGCTCTCCTGTACACAGGAGACGTCTGATACGTATAGTCAACCTCAATGAAGTCATCTCCGTGTTTAACATTTTCAGAATTAACACGTAATTTATCCATTTCTATCAAAATTCAAAATATCACCACAAATTCGAGTCTTTTAGGGTTCAATTCAGTCCGAACAAGTGTAAATTTAAACGTTAATTTTAAAACAAAGCACTGTATTAAAAGCACGAGTTTCAACTTTTTAAAACACACTTAAAACACAAATTACGATATGTTTATTATGTTGTATAGTATATAGATTGTATAAAAATATTTAAATATTTTCAAAATTTAACTTTTATTTGAATTTGAATTGCTTGAGCAAAGCTCATACCACGTTCGAGTTGCTTTAACGTCCTGTGACTTCTGAACGAATCGCATTCGGCTATCGGCTATCGGCTATCCGGTGTCTTCTCTTTTATAAACTTGGAAAACTGGAAGTGATTTTTGCACTGTTCCCCTCGTTTTTATACCATTTATACCATTCACGTAGTGCATATCATGTGCTAAGTGCATTCAAGTGCATTCAATTCCTGCTGGCATCGAGAGTCAAGAAATAGTTTTCATATATTACGTGCTAATCGGTACTGAAACTCAAATTTCAATTTTACCAAGAATAATCCGAAACAAATTCTAGTCGCATTCCTTTGCGATAAGGGAACTATGCCAATACCTTTGTTGATTCCTATACCTGGATTTGGATCTGCACGGGGAATAGGTTAACAAGAATTCTAATTACTGAACGATTTCACTTGGAATTTCACCTGTAATGGATTTGCTGTTCTGTTATATAATTCTGTTGTCGGAATACCTACTTTACAATCATTATGTATTCTCAAAAGGTTCCTTCTTGTATACCCAATACAAGAGTTATAACGCAATTGAGAGTTCAAGTTCAAGAAGGTCATTATCATGAGATACATACTAAACATGCCTTGTAAAATCTCCAGTTTCCAATGTGGAATCCTCCCCTTATGAGTGTTTCATTACCCAGAATTGGGAGCATTTGGGAATCTTCCAGATCACTCAGAGTATCCGAAAATACCTCGAATGTGAATGCCAAGTTCACGGGTAAATTAAAGATACTTAATTTATAGTAATTATGAATGTTTACTATTACGTATTACTAGACACGTTTTGAATGTCCAGAGACGTAGCTGCATTCTAAATTTAGAATTTCCTCAAATTCTGCAGAAATAGTTATGTAATGAAATTGCACATGGAACATATTATTTACTTTGCTTCAGTTGGAAAAGAGTGTGCAGGATAGAAATTGCAGAATCAACTGGTTTCTCTCATATCACAAAAGCATGAGTACGAGGTATTACGCTTGCGTTTGTGAAATGCGAGATTACTTGATTTCCTGCACGTGTACCATCTAGCTACCCAATATCTCAAATACAGTTTAAACAAAACCTCATTTATTCATAAGAAGGTAAAACAAAAGTTACTGATAAACCGAATAAAGTAATATTATTAAAATCGATACTTTCAAGTGGATATTTACATACACGAAACTACACTAAAGAGTCCCACCTAAATTAAAGCTATCAAAATGCAATCAACAATATGAAAATGACGTTGATGGATCCACACTAGGTGGAGAGTGTTTCGTTTATCTCAGGTATGGGTGGCAAATTGCATACTGGGTGTACTTTCTCTGGAGATTTATCACGTTTCTTCTCTGCCGGAAGATGGACAGGAACATGTGTATCCATTTTGTGGACACTACTCTTCGGATCCACTACATTTTCATTTTTCGTTTCCACGCTTTCTGTTGTGGGCATTTGAGTTTCGGGAGTGTTGAAATTTGGTTTTGTCTGATATGGACTCTTCACGTATGAAATTGGCACCAGTCCTGAGGTAACGCCATCGATCGAAGCGATTGCCCATCCAGTGTTCAAGAGTTGTTGCGTTCGTTGAATCTCTTTCGGTGCTACCCAGATTTGTTGTCCGGCTTGCATTGAAAGTTCTCCGGGATTTGTGGCTTGGAAATCGTAAAGAGCTCGACACGGGATCGGTTGTACCCAAGATCTTGGGTTTTTCGCTGCGAATCAAGAGTGTTTACAACAAAAACGTTTCTTCATTCCTCAAATCAACTTACCATCCTCCCTAGCTGTGTTCGTTACAGTCCTTACCAGTTTCATCATTACATACGGAGCTGTCATCATGAAAGTAATGAAAGCCAGAACTGGCCACGGTGAGGCTTTACCACTAGGACTAGGAGCTCCTTGAGCTACTGCAAAAGCTTCTTTGAAGGCGATAGTCGCCGGATCGATGTTTGACAATTTAAGAGCATGTAAGATTCTGTAGAACAAATGGGTTATTTGAATTCCAAATGAGTTATTCAAAAGCATACTTTCGGTAAATCCAATTCAACCATCTGAACACAGCGAATGTTGTCCAGAACTGTGCGAAAACGCCACGGAGTCGACCAAAGTTGGCTGCAACTCCTAGAATAGCCCGAAACGAACTGGTGATAGCGAAGAATGTCGAATCTAATAAACTAGCAATGTTCGCAATTGCACTAACGAATGACTGAATACTCTGGAATGCTGGTCGTGAGGATTCTTCAGCAAGACGGACAAACTGATTCTCCGGATCGTTCTGATATCCTCCGTAGGAACTTGCAAAGGAATTCCCATAATACCCGTAACCTCCGCCGTAAGGACTGAAACCACTTCCGTAACCCATAAAGCTACCCATTCCGCTGAAGGGTCCCATGCCACCACCGTATGGTCCCTGACCGAACATCGCCGGTGGACTGTATCTGTTCGGACCGATTGGTGGCGGTAATGGTGGTGGTGGCATGGAACTTATCGGTTGTCCTGTGACGACATTCCCAAAGGGTGTCTGCATTACACTCGAACCTCCAGCAGAAATTCTTGGCTCTGGTGGAGGTGGAGCTCGAAAGTTTCCCATGTTATTTGACATATTGAGTGTCTGGAATATGTGAACAAAGATAGATAAGGGTAAAGTCCTCTGTGTTCAATTACTACGACTTACTTGACAAAACGATTAACCACAGACTTTTGGTAACAAAATAACACATGAAAACTCACAAATCCGTGTTAAATTTTCATGTTTTCCCTGATTTTCCTGCAATTATCGATGAAATTTGACAAAAACTTCGGAAAATCAGAAGAGAATTTTGACAGCAATAAAACCTGTAGTTCAAACAACGCTGATGGAGGCGCTGCGTGCAGTATGTAGCAAATGAAATACTTCTGAACACACCCTCAACAGCTGATTCCAATAAGAAAAAGACAGAGTGACAGAGTGATGATGCATCGCGTTTTTCCAATCGGAAGCCGTTTTGCACCAAAAGTGACGTCTTTTGTTTATGTTTTATTGCGAGTGAAGAGGAATAAATTCGTCAGTTTGTGGAAAATATAAGATTTTGTGGAAAAACCAGTTAATATCAAATGGAAAACAATGGAGTTGAATCCCTAAGGGAGTGGGCCCCATTGACTGAAGTGTTCGACAAAATCCCACCTAGCTTCCAAAGGGGTTTGTTCTCCCATGATTTGAATGTGACTTGCATTGATGTTGTGCCAGAATTCATTGCTTTGGGAACAGATGCTGGTATTGTATTTTGGTATAATCGTGGTAATGGTGAGATACAGAAACTGCGAACTGAGGTAAATCACATTCATTTGATGTAACTTTGTTACAAGTGGAACAAAAAATCTTCCAGCTTACGTCACCTGTAACATGCGTTAAAGTTGTTTCATCAGTGGAGTTCATGGTAGCGGCTGGAAGCAAAAATGGAAATGTTACAGTGTTTCAAATCCAGAAGGAAGTTCCTCCTGATCTGGAACTTGCTGCACCATTAACAAAATCGAAACCAATCGAACGATACACCATACGGGATCTGCACCATGCTGCAGTGTCCTGTTGTGAATGGTCAAAGAATGGCATGAAGCTGTTCTCTGGTGACAAGCATGGAGTTGTTGTTTTGACTGAAATCGACTACCAAACAGTATTAACATAACATTGAGAATTGACTAGGAATGTTTACAAACAAAATTTTCACTTACAGCACGTCAGTAAGTCGTTGGAGGTGATAAACGAAGCGTATGATATAGTCCAATTGAACTTGAATCAATCCTACTTACTTGTGTCCACGATATTCCGTTCAATTATATGTGAAAAAGAATCGAGTAGTCGTTGGCGTGTATCGCAAATTGGTAAAAAGGATAGGAAAATATTGAATGATTTCGGTGCAACGTTTCGTGATCCATCGAAACGTGATTCGCAAATAGTATGCAGTCGACCGGGACTACGATTTTGGATAGCTGATATTAGTGGAAATGTTCAACAAACACTTCTGTTTCGTGATGCTGTTAATGTTGAACCAAAATGGAAAATACCTCTATTGAATCCGGGAAGGAAACCCGTCAAACTGCCAACCAACTTCGGTCCTGTTTTAATGTATTCAAAGGATTATATATTAACATATGACAAAACGATTTTATATATATTAAATCTTGAAAAACTGCATGTCGAAGCAACAACACAACATTTTCGTGGTATTCACGATGTTGCTATATGTGGTAAAGAAATTTTTATACTTGAGGGTCCAAGAAGTTTGATTAGAATCGCACCATTCCCTGAACCACCAAATCTGGCTACTTGTGAGTGATTGTTTTTGTGACATTTTCAATTGATTTTCATTGAATTTTCAGCTAAAATTATATTCAATCCATCGCTATCATCAATTCCAATATGTTTCTTCAATGAAACTGAAGATGAGGCAATAGCAAATGCTGAAGAATGTTTTGAATTGCCACCGATCGAACACATCGAATTGGGTATTCCGATTGTGACAGAACTGGATTCGCCGACAACCAAACACAACAAATTGATTCAAGAACAGAGTCGGCGACTTGAGGATTTTGAACGTATCAGTGGAATGCAGTTCGAGGAATCAATTTTATATCATAGTAAAACTAGCAAGAAACACAGAAAACACTCCAAGAAGAATAACACTAATGATGGAAATTCTGAAAAATCTGGTATAGTTGAAATTGGTCAAGCTATTTCGGAATGTGGAGAAAGTAAAAGCAACAGTGATGTTGCTGAAAGCAGTAAAGTAGTAACAACAACAACAGCTGAAATTATGGAAGCTAGTTTCTGTCCGGATACCACGTAAAACATTTACCTTATAACAGAATTCCTATTGTTACCATGAGTTTATCCCGTAGTGCATCTCCTGAAGTTCAAACTCCAAATACACAGAAAATCATTTCGGAAATATTGAATATGGAGCCCATAAAACTAGTACCAATAACACAAGATGATTTAAAGAGAGCAGAACGAAGTGAAAATAAATTACCAATATTGCAGTATCCCATTAATTATAACTCTCCAAATGTAGGAGATGCTGAAGTACAAACAACACCAAGAAAGAAACTTCATTTTATAACCGATGATGATGATGATGTTGATGGTGGTAATAATTGTAATGGAGATATTGGAGATATGGAAAATTTATGTGAAAACGTTAGAAACGTTCTAATACAGTCGGACTGTACAGATAATATATTAAGCCCAGATATTGTAAATAAAATGACCAAGTCATTACAGTTTGTCCCGTGTCAGGTGGTTTCATCTCCTACGTGTACTGTAGATCCACTTCCAATCCGGAGGGATGTTCAACACCTTCCGGAGCATACCAAGCTTCAGGAATTAAAGAATACTAATTATGAACGTACTGATTCTGAGAAATCTGGTGATTCTCAAACTTCCAGTGATTGGGAGATTGTAGAAAAGCAATAATAGCTTTTTGGTTAACGACATTCAAAAAATTCTAGTATAATTCATTTATTTTTCTGTTGAAAATGGTTAACGATTTCAAATGTGTCTTTTAGTGATATTTATGTGTGATCATTTTATTTATATATATTTTATATTATGTTATTTTTTCATTTAAAAATCATCTATAATAAAGAGCACATCTATCAAAATGCACCATTATTATTTATACAAATTCTGCATGATAATCCATTCACCAATCTTCTGTTTTACGCTTTCACTCCCGCTGTACAGTCGAACGTCTTCTTCAAAAAAGAGATTTTTGACTGAAACCGAAATTTACCTGAAACTCCTAAAAACTCGAAACTTTTGGAACCACAAAGACCTCGACTGTATTTATTGTACTGCAAATTTTTGTAATTAATTAAATAAAGAAACTCAGGTTATCATAAACAGTTCTAGATAACCGGAATCAAACCCAGCACCAGGATTCTTTGCAACGCTAATAGTAATGGAGCAAGCGGGGCTTTGTCAATAAATCGTTTAACATTGTGTAACAGGAATGTTTATTTAACATTTATAATTGTTTATCTTTGGATACAAATCAATAAAATTTAATGGTATGTAAGAAAATCTTTCCATTATCCTTTGAAACCTAGTCCTTTACTTCATACGTAAGGGTATCCCTCTAGTCCAAGATCATCTAGCTCAACTTGGTTGATGTTGGCCATCGGTTGTACTGTGTGTGGGCAAGTTGGCCAACGATTTGACGGTTGCAAGTTGAGTTGGAATGAAATCAAAAATTTTTGATTTTCGGTGGGAGGAGTCATTGGTAGGTCAACATGTTGTTCCGTGTGTGGGTGTGTTTGCAGACTTTCTGTCAAAATAATTGTTAATGAAGTGTGGAGGCAGACATGTTGTAAGTATGGAGGCAAGGAAACAAAATATTTTGTAATTATTATAGGACAAGATGAATTTTATTAATAATTAAAAAATAAAATAAAACAAGAATAAAACAAACAAAGCAATCAATTCGTCTTACACGTTTAAAAATCTGTACAACTAAAATGCTTTTATTTATAAACTTATTTATTCATTTCAATAATATTAATAATATTATCTGTTATATATTTTTGATATTTTCTCTTAAATGTTATAAACAACTAAATCACAGAAATCGCCAGTCAATAATTAATATGTTTTTGTTTATCTTCAATACCGATATATTAAATAACGATATTCATTCATTCGTTCATTCATTTACAAAAAGAAAATTATTATGTATCTTGTTTAAATGTTATATGATTTGCAATATATAATGTATGTTAATGATATTATTGTGATTATTTTTGAGATTTAACATGTAATGTTTTTTAAATATCAAATGTATCTCATCAAATATCCAATGCTCTTGTATGGCGTATTTTCGGTTAACAATTTGTTCTAATTAATAATATATATTATATCCTTATCATATGAATGTATATATATAAAAAAGTTTCTATAAATTTTAACGATTTATGATTTAATTACAATTAGTTTTCGATTATTTTTGTATTTGTAGTATAATATCTTGTATGATTTTTTTCTTGCTTTTGTCGTTTTGTCTATTTACATTTTGTTTTAACTAAAACTAATAACTAACATTTATAATTATTATAACAATATTATACTATTTGTTAATTAAAAATTAATTTATTCTAATTCTAATGCAAATATTTTGTGTATATTTTCATATAAAAATGCATAATAAATTATCACTACTACTTTGGGCATCGTATAAACCGTAGAACAATGTACCCTAGAAGACGAAAAACAACGAAAAATCCGAATAGTATGAGGGTATTGAACCAAAGAGGGGAATTGCATCCTTGTTCCGCTAGAATTTCTTCGTAGGGAATGAATTCAGCTCCTTCTTTGCAAATGAGATAACTGCTTTGTGCAGCACATCTGTGGAAGTAATGAAAATGTTAAAAATTTGTTTTACATTTTAATTCAACTACGAGTTGTTATACCGAATTGGTGGTCCTTCACTGAATTCTAGTATCTGCATGTTCTGATATGCGTAGTGTATCATTGAAGTGTACCTAATCCAATCTAGCCAAGCGGGAAATCTTGACAAGTAACCTCCAAACAGTTGTGTAGCTAAAGTGTACAAGGCACTCACTGTGATACTGACATTCATGTCCATGCAACATGCTCCAACAAAGAATCCAACACTTTGCGCCACAACTGTGTTCAGCAGCAGAAAAGCTAACATTAACAGGAACAACTTTAAGCTAAAACGAATTGAAATTTTATAACATCAAATCATGGTTTCTTCCATTTCAGAATCATGTGGATATTACCTACTGAATCCGAGCATTGGATAACTTATCGTATGATAAACTGCTGGCAGTGTTATAACAAGTGGCAGTTCACCAACCATTTTGGCAATGTAATAAGCTGATAGTCTATAAGCTCCCGATCTTCGTTCTTTATTGATAACCTCACGTTCTGGTGGAACTAAGATGGAAATTATTATTATATGATGAAATTAAATGATAAATCATTTCTTACATGAACTTAATGCACCAAAAAGTGCAAATAGCATCCAATATGTTTGTGAGAAGAACATCCATCCTTGGATATCATGAAGAGATTCTTCGGTTTTTGGTAATTGAAACCATAAAGCACCCGCCATAATACCTAAACCAATTGTTTGTAACCAATTCAAACGTGATAGCATACGTGGACGAGCTTCTTTAAAATTTCTTTGTGATAAAACACGGAATTGTGTTAGGAATGTTGTTGGATAACCAAGCCAGCATTCATTATCCTGACTATCACTACTCGATGTTGAACTAAAATTTGATTGTGTATCAACCCATAGATGTTTGACTTCTTCAAAATTTTTCTGATCAACATTTGTTTCATTTAAATTAATATGATTCGTTTTTATGTTTCTATAATCGTAGAAGTCTTCAATTATCATGTCTTGTTGCTTAATACAATGATCTTGATTTAAATCAGTCATATTGAAAAATGGTTTATGTGAGTCTTTAGCAGCTAATATTAGTTTTTCACGTATTTCCGGTGATAATTTAACTTGTTCAACTGAAATAAACAAAAGAAAATAAGGTTTGAACTTGAATATTTATGACGTTGTGTAGAAACGGAATTTTCCCCGCTTCAGAGATCTACATAAAATGAATTTTCCCCGCTTTCAGAGAGTGAATCCCATTCACCGGAGGGTGAATCAAATTCAGTTTAGGATTTTGTATATCAATATTTCATGTACCTATGAAATCAGCTGGATTGTAGTGTGGTGTCATAACCAAACCGATCCCTTGGAAATAATCCACAACTTTCTTAATATCACCAAAGTACGCTGTACGTCCGTGGGTTAGTAATAATAATTTATCAAACATGTAAAACATTTGTGATGATGGTTGATGGACAGTAATGACGACAGTTTTGTTTTCTTGAAGTGCATAACGTTGTAATGAACTGATTAGTGATACTGCAGCATGGCTATCCAAGCCGGATGTTGGTTCCTACAACATAATTAATATTTTATTTCGAATAATTAAGAAATTTTCAAATAATTAAGACTTACATCAAGAAGCATGATTGATGGATTCGTTAACAGTTCACATGCTATATTAACTCGCTTCTTCTCACCACCAGACAGGCCACGATTCAAGTAATCACCAATTTTTGTGTATTGACATGAAGTTAGCTCTAGAATCTCTAAAATATGATCAACCCAACGCATCTTTTCAGCATATGGTAATTTTTCTGGTAGACGCAATAGTGCTGTATACTGAAGAGTTTCACGGAGTGTTAGTCCAGTAAAGAATATATCTTGCTGTAGAACGTAACAAATCTTTCTACGCCATTTCTTTGTTAATATCTCTCGGTTTATGCGAATGCATCCACTGTCCAACCGTCTGTGTCCACTGAGGCAATCAAGGAGTGTTGTCTTTCCGCATCCTGATGGACCCATTACAGCCAAAAGTTGACCGGGACTGATAGCACATGAAATAGAGGGTTATAACTCCTTAAATCAGTATTAATTCAATTCCATAATTACCTGACAATGCCACTAACATCTTTGAGCGTTGTCTGATGCTCAATTGATACAGTCAGATCTTGGAAGGATAGTGTCAGTGGACGGGATGGCTCTGTGACGCATGGGAATGTCAGTGCTGTGTGTTCACCACTGCAATAAACAGAGAAACTTGTCAGTATTTGTCAGTATTGGAAAAATCGTTTACAAGATTTCATTTTGAACTACATATAATAGATAGACATTTCAAATTTTCTTTGACGGTGATACGGAACCCTTCATGTGCGGATCGCACTCACACTTGCACACTTTTTACATTTCATGTTTATTACGGTTACTATTACAAAATATCAATTGAGACATGATTTTGATTCTGAATTTGTGTCATGGTCTTTCTTAGTTAGTTAATCGTCCGACATAATTCTAAGTAAGCGTTTGTGTGACGACATCTTTTAATAAAACCGAACACAATGTAAACTCAAATCTGTGAATTGAAATGTAATTAAAAGCGTTATTTATTCTTTTATGAAGAAATGATTCAATTGATGTTGAAGCTATAGACAATCATTTGTCTTATCAAATTCGAATTCTAATAAACCAAGACAAAAGTAGGATATTTGTTGTCTTCACTTCATGTCAAGATCGTGATTTAACAAGAAATTTTTGTAATATTACTCGTCAATTTACAGAGCAATGACCGAGTAATTTTGTAATCTTTAAATCTTCCATTGAATGAATGAGTCTCATTATTATGTCGGTTGGTTTAATTCAACGATTTGTTTTTAAACGCCTTGAGAAAATAGAAACAAACTCAGACTTGACTTGTGATTAGAATAAACAAAAACCATATCCATTGGGAGGATTTGCTAACATTAAAATGAAGTTTTTGTTTAGAGTTATTTAGTCATGATGGCTTGTGCTAGTTTTCATATCGACAATTCTAGTTTTAGATAGGAATCATGAGAAAACAGGAACTTAAATGTGCAATTGGTTTATCTGGTTTTTGTATTTAACGAAAGTGGTTATACTGTTACCACAAACTTTATACTGGAAAATTTCTAAGTTATCCAATCAATTGAAACTAAAATTTCGTATTAAATCAAACATCCGATACATTTATCAATTAGGAAAATTTCTGTTTACTAAATGTTTAGCTGTTATTTCGACAGAACCAGTCATTGAACTGCCACAAATTTTCAATATGATGTTGTCCAATACTGCAGGTCATTGCCATTGTGGATGTCGTCTGCAGTAAATTTTAATTATATTGTTTTTTATTTAACTTGAATAGTTTTGCTTTGTTTTCCACATACTGACCAGGCTAAATTAATTGAACATTGTGATGGTCCAGTGTTGGAAAGAAAGTTTGTCAAATTAACAGGAAGGGATCCGCGCAAATCTAAGCAATCATCTATTTATTGTTTTAAATCACAATAATTGAGAGCTTCGCACTGTCAGATGGTCAATCAATTGTATAAACGTTTCTAAAGCACATTTCACAGAACTTTATTTTGTTTATTGATTCCTCATATCTACGTGATTAAAATTGACGTTTTTCATTTCCTCATTGACATGTTATCTACGTAAGGCAATGGAAATTTCACAAATGTTTCTCAAGATGAATTTCTTAAGAATTATTTCTAATCAGGAGAGAGAGACACTTTATGGAAATATCGAGAAAAAATTTTTAAAGTGTTTGTGCTATTGTGTGCGTGTGTGTGAATATCGTCGTGATTACACCAGTGCGTGTTTTTCGAAATTGCATTTCCCAATTTTGTTTTACAAAATTTTTCTTTGTAAATCATGAGAAAATTTTAAATTTACTTAAGGATAAATAAAATTTCATAAAACTAACAAAATTAAATTATTTAAAAAATAACGTAAATAAAAATTCAAATTATAAGAAATTTATTCTAAATGTTGGCTAAACTGGGGCAAGGTTGTTCTAGAAGTGGATCAAAAACAAAAAAAAAAAATAGTTTTTCGAAATTTTCGGATCATTGAGCAATTTAACGAAATTTCAAATGACAATTTTGTGGATTTTTTTACGTAACAATTATTGAGAAAAAGTTGGTTAAAAATAGATCAACATTCTATGGCACTCCTCGGAAATTTGTGTTGCTCAAACTAGATTCGTTCCAATTATTCTACGGAATCATAGAAATTCGACTCATGAATTGACCTTGCCCTAAATTCGAATTGAAGCTTGTGTAAAGAAACTGTACAGAATTTTTTAAATTTTTTTTCGTTTTCTCATTGGACACATGTGGCGCTAATTTCTCTTATGTCGTAAGATGTTTAATTCTTAGAACACCCAGAGTCATGAAATCTTACACTGTTTTGAATAAAATAGTTTTCAAAATGTATCAACACGTAAGAACAGAAAGAAACATTTGTCTGTCACTCAAACTGTTCTCCAAACACACACACATTCACACACTCAAGTGAATAAGTACATAAAGCACATGCACATTAGACAACAACAACTCTTCATGTTGGGTTAAGATCATTGTAATCATCAAGGAGTTGAACGCCTACTGTTCAGCTGATAGATGGGTCGTGTCCAAAATGACACAAAGAAAACAAATTCTATGAAACCCCGAAAAAACTAACTTACATATTTGTCATTCAATCAATTCAATTCTTTTGTTAGAATGTAAAATACGTCAGCCAATTGACACAAATAATACGAAAACCGTTTTTGCATTCGAACCTGCAACATCAACAACAAAAACAACAAAGGAAGGTTTCCGAAAATGAATAAAATTTAAAAAACGTTGTATCAGAAAACCCAAAACAAAGAGAAAAGGTTGAAGAAAATACCCTAGATTCGCGGGGTTATGTCATTTTTTGCCTAAAGGTTTTTGACTTTCAAAACATGGCGAAAAGAATTTTTAGTAAATATTTCAATAGAAAAAAGGTTTAAACCTTAAAATTATTTTAATTGAAACTTATTGCTGATGGCGTCTTCAATCGCAATGAATCAAAAACAAAACCCAAAAAAAGGTTATTATTTTACACGTTATACAATTTTCCCACCGAAAAAGGTTTTCTGTGCCAAATTATTTCAAAATAAAATCAGTTTTTTCGTGGGTTCATTGCAAAATGTTGTTTTTGTTCAGTTGTCAGACCTTGAAACGAAACGAGAGTTTTGTTTGAAATTTGACGTTCGTAACAAAATGGCGGAGTGTTTCATTGTGAAATCGCTGTAAGCATTCAAGTGCTAGAAAGAACAAGAGCGAAATGAATTGATTCGTCTTCTGTTTGAGCGTCACACAATCCTCGATTATCGATTATAGACCTACTGACCCACACAATCCTGTCGTGCGAAATCAACACATGGATACAATTTCTTTTGTGTTATGTATCAGTTTCTTATCTATGGAGTGCGTGTTTGTTATTGCATTTCTATACCCATTACTGTATTTGAAAATTCAAATTAGAAACGTTTTCAATTCAAAACAGACGGACATTTTGAAGTGTTTTCAAGTAAAATTCAATTAACTGTTTTTCTTTAACGAAAAATTACGTAAAATCAAACACAAACATTGACTTTTCTTTGCATGACACCGATTTTCCAAAGATTTGAAATTCTTCAAGTCAACAAATCTTTGAAATTTTATAAACATTTTCTTAAAAAAACCTCACCGGCAAACAGTAATGGCGGAATACTTATAAAATAATTTTAAATCAACAAAAAATTTCAAACGTTGAGTAACCGATCTTCACTTAATTTGTTGAAAGAGGTTAAGAAACGAATGTTTTCTGTAATTTTATATATATTGTAGTATCATGCATGCCATGCCGTTCAAATATAAACAAACGTTTGTTCATTGACCGGTAAAATGTGTGTTTATATATTCAAAAGCGAGCGTTTATTGCAAAATAACTTTAATTTTCTCTCGCTAATGTTGTAAGACTGTTTTGTTTTACTTTATTTAATTTTACTTCAGTTGTCTACCTGCACATTTGTTAATAACACTTGTAATGTATGTCATTATTTATGACACTTGAAAGTCACTCACTCGAGTGGTTACTTATCCATTCGCTAATATAGGAAATGAATGACACTAATATGGTGAATGTTTGCAGTATGATTTATTGAATAACTCCAACAAAATCACCTTCTAGGACTCGAAAATCACACTAATAATGTAATAGAGAAACCATGGCGCCAAATGCTTCAACTCTTCCCAAACAGTTGAATAAACCTCACAACGTAGTATTATTTAATTTTTCATCAATTTTGTTTTTGGCAATACCCTCACAGATAACCTTCAAATGCTTTTATGTTTATTCAAACGCTTTTGGATCATATGCGTGGTGAGGCAACCTCGTTATGAAAACCGAAAAAATTTCAAATTTCCAAATTCTCACATACAAGTTAGATTAATATTTGCTTTAATGTCATACACAAGAGACAATTCATTAATTATTTGTTTGTTATTTAAAAGTAAATATTGCAATTGTTTTCAGGCAATTAAAACATAGTTTCATAACCATACAATTGTTGTACTTTTCATTTCATATCGAATTCCCTCCGAAATGATACATGAAACCCTTCAGTGGCGACACACCTTTGTGTGCGTTTAACCTTGACAGTTGTCAGCATTGAAATTATTTATCAGAAAAGAGACAGATAGAGAAATGTTCTCCGTCGTTTTCGGTGCATTCATCTTCTGCTAGTCACTGAGAAATGATTTATAACTACACGTCAAGTTTGCGTTGTTTGGTTTTCATTTTAATTGAAGCCACAAATTTTGAAACATGCGAATAGATACACGTGCCTTAGAGCGACATTTTTGTTAAGTTTTTCGTTAATGCTAGAACGTTAATTATATTGATAAGATATTGTGAGCAACAAAAATTGTTCAACATTCCTGTTATCATTCCGTTCGTGATAAAGAGATTTTTATCAGTTGCTTCTTTTTCATTAAGTTCTTCTCGTGCAATTAACAATTATATTTAAAAATGCAAAATGATATACAGTATAACCTCCATTAGCCGCAAAATCCTCCAAGCAAATAAGGTGCAAGGAAGCACAGTTGAAAATTTCAGACTTTTTTTAGTAAGGAATAAGATACAGCGGTACCTCGAGATACGAGTGCCCTCACAAACGAGATATTTGAGATACAAACCGTTGAGTGAGTGAAGTGGCTAGGACCAGTGAAGAGAAAAGCAGTTGTGTGTAAGTTGCATTTGAGTGACTAAAATACAAATACACTTTATAAAACCAGTTCACAATATTTGTCATTTATACAAACATTTTTCTTATTCAAAAGCACGTAGGAACAACTGGGAATTCGAAAAAATTGACATACGACCAAGGTTACGGAACGAATTAAACTCGTGTCTCGAGGCATCACTGTACATATATTCATGTATATATGTACATATATACATGGTACATAGAGTGACAGCAGAAATATATGTAATGTCATTGAAATGTGTCACTTGGTTATTGCACAAGCCTCAGTTTCCTTTAGTTGCGTTTATCAAGGTGTTACTGTATTTAAAATTAGCAATATCTCACACATGTAGATGATGTGAATAACCGTTAATTTGTTCAAAAGAAAATATCCGAATTCCGTAGTTATTTCACTTGTTAATTTCCCTCGAACATGTCGTCATAAAAACATTTTCTCTTTTTTAATGATAAAACAAAACACTAAAAACGAAAAGATTTTTAACAGAAATGTCATTGAACTGTGATAATAAAAAAGTTTTGTGATAAAAATAAATTGAATGGAAATGAAATTTTGAAAATTTTCTTTCTCCCCACATTCTTCAAGTTGAGAGATATTTTAAGAAAATTTCTTTAAAATTTTAAGTGAAATTTCACCTACACCCGAATTGCATTTTGCAACGTTTCAAGGCGAAACATTAATCCTTGTAAGATGAAGAAGCCTCTGGACAAAGATCCATACATGCTGGACCAGCTAAAGGACAACGACCATGGTTCTATTTTTAATTCTACTTTTGCCATAAAATTTTAATGACACCCCTGACACTGAAAGAAAGGGTAGTAAATGCAGAACGTTCTAACTCGGTACTATGTTTCAAATGAATGTATTGCAGTTAATTGAAATGGAAATAAAATCAACAGAAGTTGATCAATTCCTACACTCAATTGACAAATTGATACAGAAATGATCCATTGAACCACAAAAGCCGAGAAGAAAATATAAAAGGAAAAATTGAATTTTCAAAAACCACCATTTTGTTTTGTTTTCACATGACATGGATGCCATTACGACGTTCATTTTATAATCGACTAGAGGTCGTTGTAACCGCAATCGTTTCCATTTATTTATGCCTTCGTTATACGTTATACGTTATACCCATACCCCATACCCCAGTGTTGAGTGTTTGTGCATTTTAAATAAAGATTTTGTGTTTAATACGAAGTGCGTTGCACAAAATACTCAACTAAACACTAAAAATATAAAATATACTTTACGACAACAGCGAGTAGATGAATGTACATACATTACATTACATTAAGGCATGTCCATGTCCATTATTGTTAGTTTACCTTACCCGAAACGAGAAATAAAAACAAATATATCCCATAAAATATTAGATTAGACTAGACGTGAAGTTTATTGTTATTCATCGTTTCAATCACATGCGTTTTAAATGTTTAAATTTGTTTTTATTTTCAACAGTTTTGAACAATTTTCAATTTTCTATTTTCTATTTTCAATTTTCCCTCCATGTTTGACAAGAATTCTACACTTGAAGTAAATAAAGTTCATTAGCTTGTAAATGATTGCTTATTCTGTGATGATGAAGTGATTGTATAAAAATTAAATTAGAAAATTGCCAAGCATGTGGCAATGGTTGAATGGCATTTGCCATTTATCTTATATACGAGTAGTGTGCTACAATATGGATATTGTCATCTATATCATCTAGATATGATATACAATAACAGATGTTAGTGTTTTGTTTTTAACAAATGAAAATTGAATGCAGGACAGGCCAATGACTGGTAGAAAATAAATTTAAATAAAATAAAATAAAAACAGCCTTTTGTCGTATTACATCAATTTAACAAAAACGAGGTTCAATTCGTTACTTGTTGAGAAAGTTCACTGTTTCTTGAATGTTTCTTGAATGTTTCTTAACGATTCAATGATTATTATGTTTTACTATTAAGAAAATATTTGCAATTGCGGTCATTTTTCAAATTGATACTGTTTCATATGTCACTGGACTTTTAATCAATTCATAAATTGTTTATTGCGTATACCACATGCGGGACAAGAGGCGTGACGGATAATCGAAATGACGGATAATGGAAAAGTTCTAAAAAGAAAGACTTGAATCTAGATTTCGAAACAAGCGAATTTACGAATTAATAATTTTATACATATCTACATCAAAACAAATACACGACCAAAACGAACGCAACAGTATTGATATCCATTGTGTTTAGGTGCTCGTAACCAGCGATCAAACATCAGGAGTTTTTTACTGTTTGACAGGAACGTAAGAAAATTGCGCTCAGTGAGTCAAGAGAAACTCTGGGAATATCTGATCAGAAAACCTTGTGGCACTAATGCCCAAAGTTAGCTCTGCCGTTATTAATACCAAAAGAGGATTTTTCGAAGAATCGAAATTTATGAAATAAAAAATTAATTAATTACACTACAGGAAATAGCCATAAAGCTGTAAAGCCAATTTGTCCCAGTAATAGTATAAAAATTAAGGTGATCGATTACTTTTGACCGGAAGTGTATTCAATGTGATGGAAAAAAGTTGGTTCATTTTGACAGCTTACACTGTGCTTCACTTTCTTTCATCGCAAAACTGGGCAATCTTCTCAAAATCAATGCGTCCGTGTTGTTGTGTTTAACGTGCCATTGTGAAGACATCTACGACATTTTCGGTGACGGATAATGGAGAGAGAGACGGATGAGATAGGTTCTACTGAAATCCATTCGGAGGAGGTTAAGCTGCTATATGTATAATTAAACAAATTGTCGTGCAATTTATAAAATGCTGACATGTTGACAAATTGAGAACATCTCTAAAATACTAGTTGCACCAGGAAAATAATAGATGTACCGAGATATGTATCTCAAAACATATAAGGAAAATATTAAAAAATTACGCTGTAATTAACTTAAATTGAATAAATATTTACGATACCATCAATTCACTTCATTTTTCATAAAAATCCACTTAAGACGATTCCCTTCATTTAATTCCAGTCGTACCAACATTCATAAACAGGTAATTAAATGAATTTTTCATTTACCTTTTATCCACTACTATTAATATTAATTTGCATTTGCAGAAGTATACCTGCAGTGCTATTAAAATATTAATTATTCATTGTTGAACATAACCAACAAAATATTGTCACCGAATCCGAAACAATCGAATTTGAAAACTGCCGCCATTTTGTGTGCGATTCCTTTCACTGAAATGGCGGCCAAGAGGCAAGAACTGATCATTTTTTCATAGCGGAAAAATTTGAAGTTACAGGTTTTCTTTAACTGATTTCAATGCAATTATATTCACCACAATTCTAAAACTTGTCACAGACATCACAGGATTAAAAGCGGTTTTTGTTATATGATTTTTTTTGGTTTTTAATTTTTACTATTTTTCACGTTACGTACATTACATAAACTTGTTTCTTTTTCTTCCTGTAGAAGACCTTAACAAAACTTGTCTCTGATTTTTCATGATATTCATCTGTAATTATTATTGCAAATTAAATGATGTCAAGTTAAGTATAAATTTTTATAAGACTCGTATAAGGAAACCGAGATAACAAGACGAACAAGAGATTAAAGAACTCCCATGTCATTCAGAGGGTAAAACTGGTTCGTACAGCTACAGACCACAAACGGGGAGGACAACCAGGCTCAACCGGACTCGACTAGACTCGAGATAAAGGCCAGTTTTCCGGGACCTGATATCTGAAATAAAGATCTAGATATTGATTACAACTGCACCGAGTTAATAAGAGGGTATGAATTTATAACAATTAGTCATATCGGAGATATCTGCTACCTTCACTTGAACTTCGCTTTAGGTTAATGGTCATGTGGAATTTTCCAGTACCCAAAATGTCACAGTCACTTCCTTGCGATTGTGACAAAATTGCACAGGGATTACTCACAAGCAAGTTGAGTTGGGATGAAATCAAAAATGTTTCATTTTCGGTGGGAGGAGTTAATGGTTAGCCTACATGTTGTACCGTGTGTGGGTGTGTTTGTAGACTTTCTGTCAACATTAGTGTAATAGTGAGTGAATAATGAAATGCTGCGGTACCTCCTGGAAGAATTGTGAATTATTGGAAAGTTTGATTAACTCATATAATTCTCATGTCTCATTTGACGTTTATCAATTTGTCTGACAGTCAGAAATCTGAGGTTATTCACTTTCAAAACATCAGTCGAGGGTTTATTTTTAGCCTCTTCAAATTTATGTTACGCAAAATAAATGCAAAACATTTGAACATAATCCAGACCAAGCAAACACTGACTAAAACCAGCCAAAATTCAGTTAATTTTTTGAACTTATTTTTCAACTCAACTCAAACCGCATAATGACTGCAAAGTGTAACAACAAACAAATAATAATTATTTTTCATTTTATTTTTGCTAAGTTTTGCAAACTCGACGCTATTTTGGCGGTCCCTCCCGATATTTGCGTAATTTAAGAAGAAGAAAATTCGAAAATTCAGGGCCAAGTTCACACGTTTGTTTTCATGTGCGTTTTGTTGACTGCCAGCCATGTTTGTGGTGTAAAAATTTATTTTAAGTAAATTTTTGTTTTGTTTATTTAATATATTTGTCGAGTACATCCAACGAAATATTGATAAAACGCGAGGAATCGATCTTTGATTGAACGCTGCAGATCGTAAATTTTCTTGCACCACAAGTGAATAACCCATTGACGTTTTTGGCGGTGCTTTTGACCGAGTTAGTTGTTTGATCGTGTTTGTTGTAAATTTTAAATCGTCTGCTTTCGAGTTGATACAGAAATTATTTTCGTTTGATAAGAAATTTAAACAGTTAATCAAACAGACGAAAACGAGCATTTCAGCGGGTGAACGATCGGAAATGCATTCGAAATCTCTTCCTGACTGACTGCAATCGGTGCGATAAAATTATCACCCGAATATTAGACAAATAACTAACACAATCAATCAAGCAGTCTCACAGACTCTACAATGACTGTAGTCTACTGCAGTAGGAAATGAATGCGATGGAGAGAGCAGCACGAAGAAATTCGAAAAGTCTCAATCTACTGCAATGGTCGAGAAGTAAACTCCACAAAGTCACAGATGAAGTTGTTGAAAGAAACGATCAATCGAATAATTCGGCAGGACTCAAAACTACTATTGGCCAGAATTGACAGGACACTGTGTGACAGTAGGGCATCTGATATGCTTCTACCCAAAGGTAGAACGGGTAGACCTCATTTTACCAAAGAAAATTTTACTCCACTAAATTTCCAACATTTGCCCCGCGTAAACTCATTTCGAAACGACTTTCCTCAGATATAAAATGAGCACGAAAATGTTGTAATTAGACAAACGGAAAACTGTAACGTTCGTTACAACTTCAAAAATATCAACTTACAAAACCGCATAATCCACGCAATTGACGATTAACAAATCTTGATGTAATTTCCAGCTTATTTTGAGATAAAATTCACACTTCATTTGTACATAAAAGAAAAATAAAAGCTATCACTTTGCATATTTTTAACACAGCACAGCGAGTCAGTTTCAATATTTCAACACGTGCGTCGTTGTTGTCGTCGTCGTCGTCTACGAAAACGTCGTAGGAAATATCATATTTCATGAAAAAATATACAAATTGCTGTTCATTGCCATAACGTTTTCCATTAATTTAGAAATTTTAGAAATTTCCACTTCAACTTTCAAAAGAAAATTGTGCATTGACTTCCAAAGACTGGAGGTGTTGTAAAGAAAATGCTGTGGTCTTTCATATTTTATCACTATGCAGCAGCGGAAAACTTTCCCAGAACAATGAACTTTACTTACGAGTATAGTGTAGGGAAATTGTTTTTCCTCTTAAAAAATTTCATGAAAACTCACGCAACATCCGCTTTTATTCTAAGAATTAACATCTTGCCCGATTTCCACAGAAAATTTTCCATCCATTGTGTATATATCTTCTCGGATGTTAGCCATATCAGATTTCTATTGCCGCTTTACGATGTCTGGTTAAATCAAAATCCCAAGATGTCAGAGATTCAACGAATGATTAAATGAATGCATTTGTCCCACATATGCACTTACTACCACTGTATAAACGTCAAAAGTAGATTTCTAGGTTGCAGTTTCTGCTTTGTACCTCTTCTCTTGTTTTTCTCTTCTTTTCAAACGCGATATTTCAACGATTATGTTAAATAGATAGACGACACAAACGTCAAGATGGCGACTTCAAATTGCTTTTGTGTATTCAAGCTGTATGCGTCATAATACATGACAATTCTAGAGAACGCACAGTTACAATGATAAGGATACGTGGCCTCAGGGTACTTGAAATTTGAATCGACCTGGAACTAGTCATGTCACATTTACAAATCGCGGCTTTATGTCACATTTGGTTGAAGGTTGCAATACATTTCCTTCCTGAATTCAGACTGCAGATAGTTGATCCTTGCCCTCTCTGGTATGATCCTTCCAAGGCGAGGTTCAGTGATTTTTGATTGAACACAATCCAACACAATTCCATAAAAGCGGAGACAGACTACAGAACTTAAACCAGTTTATCTCGATCTGTACAGATTACAGAACCGATTACAGAAAATAAAACCTACTTACCGGCCCAACTATAAGCTAGTTGTAACCGTCTTATTGCCAACTTCAGGATACATTTTATATGAGTTTTTTGACAGATAAACCGGATTTAGTCTGGCTAAACTTCAGCAAGTTTCACTAAACCAGGTTAAGTATAAATTGTTTAGGATATAACAACCAGAGCTTTCAAAGTCGGTTTTATTTAAGGGATTAGCTGATTGTTACCGATTTATTGCCAACATCAGCATTCATTTTGTTTGAGTTGTTTTGACAGATAAACCGATGTTTGTTAAACCGACTAAACTTCAGCTGGTTTTATTTTGGCCGATTTAACTCTAGTTTTTCAAGGCTATAGAACGACGTGCATGCAACAATTTCATAATTGACGGATTGCGTCACAGAGTGTTTTCGAAAAAATTCGTCGCAATTGAATGTTCTTCTAATGGACGCCATTTCGTTGGTTTTGTTTATTAATTTCTGTCACAAATTCGATTCTTGCAATTTAAAACAGAATTAACAGCTTCCGATCAATTAATTTCTGTATTTGGGCAGCCATTTTGGTGATGTTGAGGTTATTTTGGTTTTGACTCTTTGAAAATACAGCAAAACCTTGATAAACGCAACTAAAGGAAACTGTGGCTGCTGCAATAACTGACGTTTCTGCAATAGCCAAGTAACACATTTCAATGGCTAGGAAGGAAGAAAGAAAGTGACGTAACCACATTTACAGTGTCACTCTATACACATGAATATGTGTATGTATCTTATTCTTTGCTGAAAAAGTCTGAAATTTTCAACTGGGTTTCCTGACACTCTATGTGCTTGACCACAGCTAGTTGCGTTTATCGAGGTTATACTGTAATTCACATCACTTTCGTTTTCTTTTACTTGGAAAAGCGAAAAACCGAGTAAATCCACCATGACGTCACACGATTTACCGTGATCACTCGTCAAAATCGGATTCCCCAACATGGAGTCAGGGAAGTAGAAACTCCAAAAAAATTTCGTTTCGTTCCGTTTCCTCTATTCCAAAAACCTATTCATTTTTTTTGTCATTTTCTACGGTAAATTGTAACGGTAAAATCCGGTTAGAACAATTTTTGGGTCCGTTTCGGAGCAGGCACATTGTCATGCGTACGCCATGTTGGATTTTTTGTCTTGTGGTTTATTAGAAAAAAAAAAAAAAAATTTAGAGAACTATTACGAAATGAAGAGACACGAAAAAATTGGGACCGAAAAAATTGAGTTTTTGTTCTCTCGCGACGAATTGAAGCGAAAGCCTCCCAAAAAAAGAACCGTTGGAATTGTTTTTTTTTTCTGGTTGTTGGCTCTACTGACTGACTGCCTTTCGTTCAGAATATTTTTTTCGGTTAACCATTTCTTCCATGCTCTCCCCCCCCTTGCCTTCATTTTGACAAGCAAATGTTGAACAAAAAGTTGAACGGAATTCAATTTACATAGGCCTATGTGACTGGATTTAGTGGAGCATTTCGTTTCGTTGACTCCATTTTTTTGGGTTTGGAATTTTTTTCATTTTTTGGAGTTTCGTTCATTCTTCGAGTGGAATTCGGTTGATGTGTAGGAAAATGTTGGTTACTGATTAACTCCAGAAGTTTTCATTGTTCTTTGAATCAGAATTCAGCCATTTTCTTTATAACTGTCAAACTGAAATTTTCTTATTGAATTCAGAGCTTATAGAAATTTACAGATGGCGTGTCATACGTTTGACATTTCGTGGTGCAATTGATTGATTTCTGTTTGAATTGCCTGCGAGAAAGGAAAGTAGACGATGGCGTTGGGTACGTGTGCATGAGTTTTGAGAATATTCTCGCGTGTCGAAGTAAGCCACTTTCTGGCTACAATTTTCAGATGGCGTCCCATACGTTTAAATGAAAATTATTATTGAAAACTTAATTACCATTCATTGAGTTTTAAGAATATTTTAAGAAATGCCACACTTGGTGGTAGCAATCAACAGATGGCGTCTTATACGTTTAGTTGTAAATCAATTTTTTAAACTGAAATTTTTTCAACAACCTTTCCTTTTTCCAGCAAAATAAAACTAGAAACATGAAGTCTGTGTATAAATGAGGTAATAAAAATGCTCTCCCATAAAATTATCGACAACATGGCGCGGTTATTGAATCAGTCGAGACTATTTATTATATATAGGTATATGAAAAAATCGACATTTTATGATTTGCGGTTTAGATGGGTCTAAATGGGTACAAAAATTCCTTTTTCCTTCTAAACGTCTTTAATGAATGAGCATCAATCTTATCTCTTGAATGAAGATCGCCTACTTTTACGACACCAAAAGACACCCACACAGCACAAAGCAAACCAGTTCAAATAAATTCCTCATAATCTCAACAAGTTCCATTCGGTTTTACGACCAAATTTATATGAAATTCATGCGTTTTTTAACACAATCTTTTCGCATCTACTTCTATTTATTCTAAATTATCTTCATGATAACTCCGAAACGTTTCTTTTAAAAAATGTGTGCAATAAAATAAAATAAAATGGAGTATCTACATCGACGATGAGGTGAAATAAAATCTTCTTGTTTAAAAGAAGTGCATCATCCATGAAGGACACTACTAGCTTTATTTATTTTCCATAAAAAATAAATTTTTTTAATGATATACAAAATGACTGACAAAGAAACAGCAACAACAAGATGGTGATTTGATGATTTGGTTGAGTTCAAGTGCAAACTTTGGTCTGGTTTAGAAGAAAAAATTCGAAAAATAAAAAAATTTTTATATTTTTTGCGCAAAGAAAGTGTTTTTTTTTTCATGATTTAAGGTTTTTAGTTGAAGGTTCCAATCAAAAACCTATCGACTGGTTCATGGTTTCATGGGTTTTTTGAAAAGAGATTTTTGTTTACGGACATTTTGTAAATGAACGTTTGTTGCTATTTAAATAAATTATAGTGTTGAATGTCACACACAGTCATCGACCGAGATTGCAACATGTCCTTGTTCAAAATGATTTTCAACTCAAGTGTGAATTTGACGTAATCCGAGTGAGATAGAAACAATTCGTTTTCACAATTTTTTCCCCTCCACGGGAACCATTCATTGTCAGCTTGATGTGAAGTGTGCGTTTACTCATGCCATAGTGGATTGTTTTCGAATCTCGTAAATCTAGTAAATGACACTACCATGGGAAACGCACCTTTCTGATTTGACGTTCCATTGTGACGTCTTGAAAATTGTACAGAATTCGATTTAATAAAATCAAATAAATTTCTTAGAATTAAAATTAAACACAAACAAACGGATAATGCACAACTTCCTTATTTTTCTATCAATAACTTAAAGCTAATCATTTTGTTTTGATACTTTGATTGTTTTAAATGAAATTTTCTCTAAGAAATTGCTTAAAATTTGTCCCGAAATGATAACAATCACGTTCCCGTGGGTGGTACACAAACTTCAAGAGATCAAAGTCAAAGTCAAGTTGAAGGCAAAGTTGTGGAAAAGAATTTTTGAATTGATCATTTTATTTGCTTATGAGTAGCTTCCTGGTTTGTGCATGACACTTTAGTGCAATCAAACGTTGTTCTACGACATGTCATTGATTGTGACAAATTGTCTAGACTCTAGACAGATGAAAACTGGACAAAATGTTGAGAATTGAGTCTCATCACTGAACATAATTCACATTCAACAGAAATTCTATTTCCTGGTTCTATGAACTCCACATTTGTGGCTTTTCAAACGTACATACTTTCATCATTCCATAAACGTCACACGACGTAATTTTTTAAATGAAACAAGTATATGTCTTAAAGAATAAATTAGAAAGACTTTAAAGAACGTGACGACAACAGCTACAAAAAAAAATTGACAATATTCAAAAGTCTTTGACCGACACAATGAATTCTATTAGACTGGAAAGAAATTCGAGTGGAAACAATTTGGGGAAAACGGTTTATTTGAATAAAGTAGAGCTGAAATAGCGGAAAATAAATGGAATCGAGTTTTAATAATATTTTAATTTATTGAATTTTTACAAAAGTAAGATAAAATTACTTTCAAACTTAATTAACTTTTAAAATTAAATCAATGTATTGAATAAGAAGAAACTCCATTTTGAAAGTGCGTTCCATTGACACGTGCCTGTGACCCACAAAAAAATTACTAAATTAAATTAAAAAATTACAAAAATTGTTAAAACGTGCCGATGTTTTTCGAATTCAGACAAATGCAATTTTTTGCCTTAATCCCAAGATATTCCTTTAATTAAAATGTCCTGCATAATTCTTGGTAATAAATTTTAATCGCCATTTTATGACTAAATTCAAGCTTTTTCCGTTTTATAGCCTTTCAAGCTTTTCAGAACTTCTTCAATCCATTAAAACATTCCTCAAGCCATTTTGACGGGTCGAAGACATTTTAATTGTTAAAGTGTTTTTTAAAAGTCTTTCCAATCTATAAATCACTCGTGAATTCAAGAAGTAAAAATTTAAACGTTCGCAAACACGCGCGTTGTCAATCAAGATGACACTTGGAGGAGAAATTCGATAAAACGAAGCTTCACGAAAATCTCGAAGAAAAGAATCGAAAAACGATAAACCACACACACAGTGTGAGAGCTAGTTGTGATAACGAAATGTTCCTTTCTCACATCGTTCTTCACAGATTCATTGCAAGGGAATCGATTGGGACCATTTGTATTCCAGTTGATAATGCATTTGTTAAGATCAGTTGCATTGCCACACTCAATGAATTTGTCCGTGGCCATCTAAGGGTTCTATCAGAAATTTCTGTTCAAATTCAATTTGATTTTGATGACCACCATTTTGCAGATGCAACTACCCCAACAATTTTGAATGCATCACATGCATCACTATATTGCCTTTATAATTGAATCAACTTTGATTGCATCCACTCACTGATCGTTGTGGTTACGTTCGTTATCAAGGTTGAACTGTTTTTCCTTCCTCGAAAATGCGTACATGGGTTTATTGAACGAGGCCTCGGTGATCAACAGCAACAACAACAACAAGCAGCTCCATCCAATTCATGCGTGCGTCAATTTAATTATGTTTAATCCAGCACCACCACCACCGCACCCGCAACTGACATTTTCGAATGCACTCCATTTTGATGTCAGTTCAAGTTGATGAAGGGGCAATTGTTGTAACGGTAAACTAAAAGTTCGACCTCGAAAATATCATATGGAAAGGACGGACAAAAGACAAGAAAATCAAGTTAAAAAGAAAATCATTAAAAATGCGTACAAGTTTGGGAACAACTAGTGTCTCCCCCTCGCCTGCCTTTTGGAGCATGTAAATTGGGTAAATGAGTACTCCCCCGAACCCCTGTCCCTGTCCCTGTCCGGAATACATGAAATTCAAGTCTACAGCTCTTTGTTGCTGCAACAAAAACAGTCAAAAACTCATAAAAACTTTGAATCGTAAAATGAGCAAAAAAGAATCGGACAAAACCAAAAAATTTAACGAAAAAACCGAACTGTGAGTGGCGTAAAATTGAAGGAACCGTTGGAAATGGAACAGACACAATCATTTTTTTCTTTCCATCTGTTTCACCGTTAATCCAGAAAGAATCATTTTCTTCTGACACACTGAACTTAATTTTCGAGATGAGCAGTCTTTTGACAGATGGGCCGGAGTTTTTAAAGTTTCCTGGTTCCAAGATCAGTCGGTGAAAGTATGATTTTTGGGTAATAGGTGCAGCACAACACGTTTCAGTTGTACTGTGAGATTCATGGTATACCGATCCATTAAACTTTATTCTATGGTCTGACAGATTTCTGACAGATGAGACATGCAATTTTCAAAGGATGATAACGGAACCCTATTAATATGACTTCACTGTCTGTTCGTCTGTCACAGGGCTGTATCTCTTGAACCATAATAGATAGACACTTCAAATTTTCACGAAAAGTGTGTACTGTTATGTTGTGGTACGGAACCCTTCATGTGTGGGTCGATCATTTTGATTTCACGACACGCAGGATTTTCTTTTGGAAATTGATTGAATTGTGGAACAAAAATATCGAAAATCATTGGAAGAATTGAATTAAAAATGTAAACAAAATAATTTCACATTTGTCGTACGTGAATTGTTTAAAGAAAATTTCTTAAGATAAACAAAAACATTGCGAAAATTATAATAAAAACACGGAAGTTTGTGTTGGGGAAAAACAAAACACATCCACTGGGGGGTTATTAACCCCAAACCTCAAAATTGTGCATTTCTCTTCGAGATGTGATTTGCACAAAAATCGTTTTAATCGATTTGCATTATTATTTCGAGATCAAAACCGAAGAAATGAAAAATCACTCGCTCAGTGCACTCAGTCCAAATCAGCTCATGGCGATAATGACCTTCGAAACGTCTGGAATGCCTCCAAAAAGAAATTGACAGACGCTTAAAGATCACTTTGCGACAGCTGTCATGTGTGTTGACAGGAGACATTTCGAATGTGAAAATGATATTTTAAGGATTTACTGGATTCACTTCAACTAGACGACATTTTCCGTGTGTCACATGTGTTGATGCAATTTTATTAATAATAGTTTGTCATCTATGTGACTTTCAAAGTGCATTTGTAACGCCTTTGTTTAGAATTTTCCAATTTTGGAAATTTCTCAATTACAGCAGACAATTCTGGAAAATTTACGAAGAAACATCATTTAGCATATTCTGTTAATTTAACATCCCACTGTTAGATTTAGACGATCATATCCGTTTCAGTTTCAGTTTCAGTTCAGACGTCAGTTCTGTGAAAAGTCGTTGTCGTTTACACGAACGATCATCTTTGTAAAAATTTCAGTTGCAACTGATAAGGCAACGCACATGCGCAACGCATTCGTTTACGTGTCATTTTCGCATGAATTCCATCGGTTGCGCACTCAGTTTTAACATTTACATGTCAGTTGAACTGATATCACAACTGAAACTGAGACGGATATGATCGTGTAAATGGGGCCTTGCAGTCGAAATTGGTATTCTGGTGGCAAAAGTTAACAGATTCTCTGTTAAGACTCTGTTATGGTAACAGACAATATTTTGGCTTAAAGATTTTGAAAATTTTAAAACAAATACCATGAGAAATGCAAGAAATTCTCTTAAAATGGAATTCCTGAATCAACTCACGTAGCATTAGTGATAACAGCAAATTGATAAGAAATAAATTTTGAAAATAAAACAAAAACAAAAACAAAAACAATAAAATGCGGAAGTTTTTCGTTTTTATTTAACGATTTCGAGTGAATTTCAAAGATTTTCTATTTGATTTCAAAACGAATCAAGTCAAAGAACGTTCATAGTTGACACATTTTCATTTGGTCGTGTTTATTTTTGAAAATTTTCAAATTTTACCAATTCGAAAACGTTGAACTTTGGAAGAATATTATTTTCTCATTTACTTCCTTAAAGTTTTGTTTTGAGTTTACAATGCAAAATTGATAAAAATCGGTATATCTCGGGTTTCCTACTAAAATTTTTATTAAAATTAAGAACAAAATGGAGAAAATAGTACCAAGAATCGAATAGATCACATCGCCATAGATCAATAGAAGCGGAAAATGTAGCAGAATGAGATGGAAACAAAAACAAAAACAAAAACAAATACAAAAACAACACACCGCCATTACAGATTCGAGCAGCAGCCATCATCATGACCTATTTTTTCGAAAGTTGAATAAACGATACGTCGAGTGATATAGAAATAAAATCTACAAATACAGAATGCACAAAAAATACAAAATAAAATTAAATAAAACTCTACACATTCTACAAAATTTTCTCTCTACTTTGTAGATGAAAATTGAATTTTTTGTTGTTGTTGTTGTTGTTGCTGTTGCTGTTGTTTTGATACCTTCCCTTCCCAGACGTTCGAGGCGGAGAGCTTCTCGGCGAGCTTAAAATAGAGACGACAGCGGCTTGCACACAATCTTGGAATGACTGCATTTTGAAATCGAAGAAAAAAAATAAATGAAAATAAAAATAAAAAGCTCAGATAAAGCTGAAACAAAATGAAAAAGCACAAAACGTCATAATAATACTATATATGCGATGGAAATTCCTCATGGCGATATATGTATGTACACTCGCTGGCATGTATCTCTTACGAGGGGTTAACGACCTCGCATCGAATTTGTATTCGAATTCGAATCTTTTGACATTTTCATTTTCGAAATTTCGTTTTGCGTGTAGTGTTATTAAATTTTTCATATGCATGCAAACGAAACGTCAAAATTGCGGTCACAAAAGTTTCTTATCAAACCAGAATGATTGGGGTTGTGCCCACAATTTCCAAATGACTACGAAGTTTGACATTTTCAAGTTTCCCAAATTGTCTCAAATGACAACTGAATCAAATCCTTCTTTTACAACTACTCATGTGAAAGTGCAGTGAATTGGGTGCTTACGCACATGCTGGTGAACTCTGTTTCACCCAAAGTTTCATTTTCTTGCGTGTGTGGCTGCAATTTTGACTTTTTGAAGTTTCCCAAATTGTTACAAATGACAACCGAATCGAAAATCATTCTTTTACAACTACTCATGTGAAAGTGCAGTGAATTGGGTGCTTACGCACATGCAGATGTGCTTAGTTTGATCCAAAGATTCATTTTCCTGCGTGTGTGACTGCAATTTTAACATTTTAAAGTTTCCCAAATTGTCACAAATGACAACTGAATCGAAAATCATTCTTTTACAACTACTCATGTGAAAGTGCAGTGAATTGGAACCTTACGCACATGCAGATGTGCTTAGTTTGATCCAAAGATTCATTTTCCTGCGTGTGTGACTGCAATTTTAACATTTTGAAGTTTTCCAAATTGTTCACAAATGACAACTGAATCGAATCATCCTTTTACAACTACTCATGTGAAAGTGCAGTAAATTGGAAGTTGTTTTGGTCCAAAGTTTCATTATGACACAATCCAAAATGGCGTCTCTCTGGTTTCTGGAAATGAATTCCTTCGACACAGTGAAGTCTCTGTACTTGTTCATGAAAGTTGATCCTCTCGGAACAGTAACGCCTCTATCGATGGTGTCAGCAACGATTCTCAGTTCCAAGTGAATTTAGAAACAGTGGAACACTTTGACCTGTCACATACACATTATGAAACTCGTAGAAAATGAAAAAATGTAAACAAAATAATTTTCATGGATGGAATTTTCCACGCGTTTTCCCGAGAGACAACGCGCGTTGTCATATGACTCACTGAGGAGTGTCGCCATTTTGAAGCTTTCAGAAGTGATCAGTGTGTCATAAACGTCGCCAGTTCTCACTTTCGCCACGAGTTCAACGACCCAGCGACAAAACGGTGACAGTTTTCACGTCAAGGGGCAAAGAGGGGACAAGATGGAAACGTCAAATCAAAACAAATACGCTCGAAATGAGGAGCATATGTTTTGATAACTTTATTTTATTTCCATTTTCCAACACTATCAAAATGGCGGCTTCAATGTGTTTCTTCAGGTTTCCGGGAAAACTTGTTTGAAATTTGGTCAATCGATATTTGCCCGATCTCGGCCCAAGGCTAACCTTAATCTTATCTAACAAAATGGCGGCATGAATTCTTAGCATTCCGAGGTTATTCTGAATTCACGGTTTTTTTATTTATTCAAACTGGTAAATTTATGATCGTATTCAAATCAGGAGAATCAATCGATCAGATCGGTTATGCCATGTGGTGCCTGTAACAAGAGAAATGTCAAAATTTGGTTTGTTGTTGTAGTACTAAACGTTTGCGTCAAGCTGAAGCTTCAACAACAGAAGACGTTTGAAATAATATAAGTTTATTAACTTTTTTCTGTTATAGTAACAAATTCGAAATGAAGTGATTTGAAGTGTGGCACAGAGTGTAAAGACGTGGCCCTAATTTCCGGGCCCACGAGAATGAATCGAAATTAGGGCGGAAATTCGTGACTTGATCCAGTGGAAGTAGTGTCATGGCGGCAAAACTTGATTTGATTCTAAACCGAAGTAGATTTGTAACGGTTCCATAACGACATAACGACGCCATTATAATATATTCCTTCAAACAAAGATCACCTTCTTCTTGTGGTACTCCTGCTGCCATCAAGTGGGCAGTTGTAATTTCAAACTTCCGCATCAAACCTGAAAGTATGCGCGTTCTACATGTGACAATGTTACTTGTTTTATCGGATTTGGAAAAGGTTTCCGGGGCCGAAAACCACAATTTTCCGGGCATCATAAATTCTTACATAAAACCCGATACGCGTTTATATCTAGAAAGTTGCATTACTTGGATTACTATTAGGAAAACTCATTTTACCAACTTAACTAACTAAATCCAAATCCAAGTGTTGTGTTGTGTTGTGTTGGAGGTGTGCACGTGATATTTTCAACGTAACAACAAAAATTCCTCAAAGTAAAAGTTGACTTAACCGAAAAATGCATTGCGTATGGCGCCATTTTGTTTTTTGTTTGACATTTAGAAAAGCGTGGGATCACGTTGCAGTTTAGTTCAGTTTTGAAATATGAAAGTGCGGAAAGCATTTGGACGCCATGTTTAATGTGAAAATCGTGTAGAATGGAAATTATTTCCGTGTGCTACTTCAAATCATTTCATTTCGAATTCGAATATATTTTGACATTTGATAGCTTCGCTTGTTAGGTTAGGTTAGGTTAGCAGGGTGGAGTGTTCACACCGATTGTGCGATCCACTTCCACTCGGTGCCTTTGCTTGTTACAAAAACAGAAAAAAGTTAATAAACTTGTATTGTTTGTCACTGAAATGAATGCTTCAGGGTGTAAATTTTGAGTGAAGACAAGCAAAAAATTGCATAAGTCACGGAGGTGTTTTTGATTTATGAAATCTGCCATTTTGCTTTTGGTGAAATGTGTGTCATACCATGTCAAAGATTTTCAGTTACATTTCCGTAAAGTTGATACTCGTATCATTCAACATAAATTGAATAAAAGAAATTTAGGTCTCGACACTAACAAGACACAACTTCCTAAACTTATAATCCCACAATATAAAAATATAAATAAATATAACCTTATTGAGTTCAAGTGGGTTAACCGAATTAAAAATCTCTTTTCGGGGTATTCATTCCGGAATCCGTGACGACGGCGACGATGGACAATTCTGACCTATATCCAAGTAATTTGGAGATAACATCATCATCATCATCATTTTCGTCGTCATGTTGCCCATTGTTGAGTGGGCACAATGTGACCATTGACCCATTAAAGGAAGTTCTGATGCAGTTTAGTTTGTGCAAGTCTCACTCATTTGGGGTTTTTATTATTCGAAGAGGAAGACCCATGGTAGCCATTTTATTCATGTAATAAAACATTTTTGGCTAATCCCAGACATTTGGGCTCGTTTGATTGAATGTAATTCGGGGCAATTTTTCGTAATCTTCTTGACCCAGAATTCCTCCTGTGTTCGGTGGTTGTGGAGGCGAATTACATCGAATTACTGTTATTTAAATTAATTTTTTCTTCATTTTCAAATTACATTAATCAGACAAAATCATGACTGGTCCAAATTTAGGTGTACTGGATCCGTCATTTGACTGTTTTCAACTTCTAATGCCAGTCTCAGTGTCTAGTAAGTGTTTAACAAGTGTTTTATTTCAAAACATTGAAAGTGTCTAATAAGGTCATTGACCCGTTACGTAGAGTATCAAAGATCGCCTTCAACGTTGAGTCAAAGGAAATAAAGTTGTTTGCGTTCACTGGTGATTTCTAACTTCTAATTTGTATGTGTTGAAAAAACCTTGACTTTCGTCTATGACTGATAAAACAAAGTGATAAGAAAATGAAAATCAGAATTAGATATTGCCTCTAACGAGTATTGACCTCCCCTAACTCAAGTAATTCAAATACGTTTTGTCGCAGATAATGATGTGCGCCATGTTTGATTTCGGATTAAGTGGGATTTTGTATCAAAGGGGAAGTACTTGCTGTCGTCAGAGATTGAAAATTTCACAAACCGAAAAGAGAAAGTGAGACAGTCAATATGAAGAAATTGATGTACAAAACAAAAGAAAAGGAAAATGACAAACTTACCGTGTACGGTCCACATGCACTCTGCCCATGCCACTTGTTGTATAGGCAGTTCCTTTCTCGTTTCTTTTACCGTCTTTCGGAAGCCGAAGATAGTCTTGTTCGCCAAGAAGAAACAGATCCTTCGATATAATCATGGCAAAGGAGGCTTAGCCTCTGCTAGAACCAAATTTTCCAAGACAAAATATCGTTGAACGTGAGATGAAATTTTTATACGAAAAAATAAAAAACACTACACACTTTTAAATTTAAATTTAAATTTGAATTTAAACAAAATCAAATTTGTTTTTCACTTATTTTTGCATTCAATCAAATTCACTCTCCCTTAGTCCGTTGGTGGTGCGACATTTGTCGGAGCTGAAATGTAACAGAGAAATAAAATTACTCAATATCACTTCCAGATGATAACATTAACATAATATAAAATGTAAAAATTGTTTATCCATCTAACTTGTGTTTACAAAAAGTGCAGTAACCTGAGACATTCACGTTGCCTTGCCGTTTAATGAACTCCATTTTGTTATCAAAACTTTGACAAGTCATCCTGGGGAGTTATGATGGAATTATGATGTCGTGGAAATTAATAAACTCTTATCATTTTTATACGGAAATATTTAAATATGACGGTTGCTATACGGAAAGTACACGGAAATGATTTACAACTTTCCGGTTTTAGATTTCAGAGAAAGTCGTGCCAACTCAGCACCATCTCTTGGAAATAATATTTATCAGAATCGAAATCTGCGCAAAATCTAATATGATAACTGCTTAGTACACCAATCGGAAGGACAGTGATTTATGACAAGTAGCAACGGAGAAAAGTGAGAAAATTCAAGACGACGACGAACAACGTTGAACACTCAGCCCGCATCACTGGAATTTTTTACTGCGCATGTGTCAAGGAATCGTTCCTCCAATTTAATGTACTCAAGTACGGGATTCCTCATGATATGAGTGACAGAAACCAACTGTCAGAATTAGAAGAAGAAGCATCAATTGATAGCAAAGGGTTAGAAATGTATGGGATTTGACAGTTGTGCACCACTTGATAATGACTCATCCAAAATGGCGCTCTCAGAATCGAAAATTGGGCAAATTAAGAAGTCACGAACATGTCGCTGGTGATTCCTTGAAAAATTTTGGCCCGCTGTTGGCAGTAAATCTCTACAGAACACGAAAATAAAAATCTTCGAAATGGAGTCCCGAAATAAATTCCTCCCGCGACGACATCTTAATCAGTCAAGGCAGTGTTCTCCAGTGAATTTTGAATGCATCCAAAAGCCCGTGAGATTAAACTAGGCACGATAATCGCAAAACTGGCGCGATTAAATTTAAGACCACTCCGGAATTAAGTTATGACCGTGTCATTTGTACATGAAGACACCTTCAAAATGTCGTCGATTTATCTGAAAGAACGCGACCACAAAAAAAAAAGAGGTAGAAAGATCAAAATGGAGTCTGGCTCCGAAAATATGCTACTGAATTTTGGATTTCTCCCCGAAACGACGCGTCGTGAAGTTCCAATTCATTAGCACCTCCAGCAATCACGACAGTGGAGTGGAGTCTGACATTAGCAGAGGGGGGGATGGACTCCATTTTGTCCGCAAGATTTTAATGATGATTGCGTTATTTTGGTGTACCTTCAACTGGTGTTGACAAACATTAACGTTTTGCCACGGCAGGAGATTTCCGAAATGTCCAAAACCCGAACAAAACAATCATGGCCCCAAAGTCATGTTAAAGGCAATCCACGCCAGAGGTCCTCGTCACGACGTGACATTCAGTCTACAAAAAAGTGAAATTAAATTTTTTCACCGACATTTTTATTTTTGAATTTTCTCAAAAATTCTGAAATTTATTTGCACAAAACACTTGCATGTAAATTTTGTTGCGTTTCGAGTGAAAATCGAAAAAAATATGTTCGCCATTTTTAATGTCGCTGTCGTGTCGTTTTCGTTTTTTGTCACAGTTAATGACGACAAGAAGAACATTCTGCTGGGCATGTAGGTGAAGATCACAAATCGTATCAAGAGTTGTGAGAACCTTCAAATTGACGGGAAATGATTTCTTGTATGCGAGTTTAGAAAATCAAACGCCGAATGGAAATTTCTGTGGGTGTGTCGTTTGTGTAACACTGTGTGTGTGTGACTGTGTTGAATAGACTCCACGTTTTCTCTGACTATTTTCACGTTTGTCACGTGCAGAAGTCACATGAAGGATTTCACACGAGATTTAATTTTTTAACAATTTTCAATTGGCAACAAATTGAAGATATTCCAGGGATTCCTGGTTTGGACTGTAGGTGGTTCCACTTATTGGACACTTGCTAGATCATCCTGAACGCATCCTGTACTCATGAGTCATCTGGCACTTAAGTAGCATTTGTTGCACGAAAGCACAACATCAAAGCTCGACACTGACTCATGCAAAAAGCTCCCGTCATCAGTCAAAGAACACATTCTGAAACGTGCCGTTCATCAGAATTGATTTGATCTTAAATGACTTTGCGAAGTAAATTTTTTCCAAAAATTCGGAAAAAAACCCGAAAGTAATTACGACTGCAGATGCGTTTCGTTATTTTATTTGCATTAAACTTATTTTGGCAATTAAATTTTGTGTTGAGTACACAACAAAGAGCATCAGACGAGTTTTTTTCGATAATTGCAGAATGAAAATGAAAAACAAAATGGCTGCTTCATTAAATGCAATTCGCAATAAAAATTGTTCAGCAAAAACGAAAATTTCAAGTCAACCAAAATGAATCGCCATTACTAAGAGGCATTACTGCATCTTTTATTTTTTATTTTTTAAATTTTTTTAATTTAACAATTTTTTTTATTAAACATTGTTTTTTTCCCACTTCACGGAGCAGACATCATTTTTCATCGAATGAAAACGAAATCAAATCATTCAAAAGAGGAGTCCATTTTGTTTTATTTTTTTTAAATTTTTTTGCATTTTTTTAATTTTTTAATTTTGCCTCAAAGTCAAAAAATTATTTTTTTTTTTCAAAATTCAGCAAATCATTAGCGCGCATGATGTCAGCGGATCATTCAAAAACTGACGATGCGGATGAGATGGGGAGCACAGTGCAATTCTTGCCGAGCCCCATTCAAAACAGAATTGTATCCCCAAAAAAAAGAGGAGTTCCATCAATGAATGATTTTCAATTTCATTTCAAACTCCTAAGGGGTTCCAAATTGTGTCGGTGCATTCATTTGATGCTGAACGTTTTGAAAAAGTCGCCATTTTGGAAAAATAAAAATTAAAAAAAAATTTGAATTTCCGGTAAATTTCGAGTAAACATGAAATTTAATGATTTTTTCGGGAAACTTTTAACTCGAAAACAAAATGTCGTTAAATTTCAAAATGGCGGCATGTCTGTTGCACCAGACTCTGAGTGCAAAATCGTAAAATTTTATTTTTCTGACGTTGAATTTGGTGAGATTACAGTATAACCTTGATAAACGCAACTAAAGGAAACTATGGCTGCTACAATAACACAGTAACACATTTCCATGGTTAGGAAGAAAGTGACGTAACTACATTTACAGTTTCTAGTTTCTGCTATCACTGTATATATATGTATGAATATATGAATGTATCTTATTCCTTTCAACTGAGTTTCCTTACACTCTATATGTTTGGTCACAGCTAGTTGCGTTTATCGAGGTTATACTTTAATAAAAAATGACAATTGAAACAGTGTGGGTAACATGGAAATATTGTATTGAAAAGCAGTGACAACTTCCTGTCAAATCAAAATGTGATTTATGCAAATTGAAACATTCTCACTTGCCGAATATGCACTTGGGATGCGCCTGGTGTCAGAAGAATATAAATTAATAAATTAAAAAATCTCAATAAAATTTAAAAATAAAAACAAATTCATACTCAAAACATCCACTGAAGTCAGTTGCCCGTGCAAGTGATCCAGACGGAATGCAATAAATTCACCCAATTCCAGTTCATGCGAACGCAAAAATTGAACGTCTTAATTATAAATTTAAAAATAATAAAAAAATTAAATTCACTAACAATACAAATTGATTTTCTTTATGAAGTTTTTGAAATTTTTATTTTTTAAAATTGAAAATAAAAATTTTTTTTATAAAAATTTGCATCACGGATGTGCCCCAAAAGTGGATGAACTCATTCCTTGGTGCGAATCAGGTTCTACAACTGCACCGCGCGTTGAAAACGCTGAAATCGCCTCGACGACATTGACATTGATCATTGCATGAACGTAGTCGTGGTTTCCAATTAGATTTTTCTTTTTGAAAAAAGTAGAAAATTAAAAAATTTACACTAAATTGTCTGTACGTGTTCTTTGGGGTACCACCATTATCAGCACGTGGCGTGAGTTGTCATTTTCTCCGTTTGTTTTTGGCTCAAATCATTGAGTGATTCTTAATTTCTGAAGCTAGTTAGTCACTCCACCACAAGCTCCCAGTTTCAATTTCAATTTCATTTTGGCAGTTTGTTGTCTCTGTTTCAACCAATTTAGCTATCAATTATTTGTGAAGAACGAAGTGAGAAAGGAACATCACGTTTTCATACTTTTTGACACAATCACGATTGAGTCACACATTTCTTCTAATTCTTTTTGTGCGCATGCGTGTGTGTGATTTCACGCAATTTTCACGCAACAGATTTTACCAAATCGGAATTTCCGAAATTTTTGCTCGTTTTTGAACTTTTGACATTTTGAAATGTGAAATTTTTGAATAAATCATAAAAATGAATTTGATTTGAATTTTATGCGGTTGAAATTTGCTTAATCGAAAATGGCTGGCTTTCCCTCCATTTTGTTTTTTGTATTAAAATTTTTTGGCGCGCCTCGCGTTTTTTCACCTTCGAGTTATATATTTTTTATTTATTATTATTTTTTTGAAAATTATATTGATCTCATGAATTTCGAATTATGAAAAATCTCAAGTGATAACTTTCTTAAAAACAGCAAAAATCGCCAGCTTTCCGGACATATTTTGGGTGCGCATAAATTTATTTTTAAATTTTCAACAAAAATAAAAGTGTAGTTGAAAATTTTCACGCTCCATTGCCGTCAGGTTTGTGAAAAATTTTGTTTAAAATTAATCACATTGCTCGGTAGGTTGGTACACATTTCATGTCGATTTGGACGACAGAATTCCTGATATCCACCCGATTGAAATGCACTAGAATGACGTGCATAAAGTGCATGTGCAGCTGAAATTAATTAGTCAAGCAGTCATTTGCGCAGATAGCACTAATAAATCATGAGCTTTTCAACGGGATATGCGGTGAGTACTTGATGAAATGGATAAATCTGCAGGTTTGCGCTACTTGCGGGTGTCCAGAAGTCGCCATTGTGGATTCTGCAATCTGCAAACCTTGTCAAGTGTCTCAGAGCAGTCATCTTTGCCCTTGCACCCTTCAATTTTTGTCGGTCACACATGTTATATCCGCCCAAAAATTCATCAATAACTGATTCGTTTGTCCTCGAAAAGACATTTTTCTTGATTAGATATTTCGTAATTGACGTTTGAAACTAGAACAAAACGCTGGCAGTGTCCATGGCAAAGAGAAAAAATGTCCCCATTCGAATTTGCTCCAAATAAATAAAAATCGCCACACAAAATTTGACAATGACCCCAATTTTTTTTTTAATTTTAGTGAAATAGAAAGAATGAAAGAGATAAGAAATCTACTTCATTTTTATCTGCTAAACGTGGACATGGAAAAATTATGATTTTGAAATTTAATTTTTTTTCCCTTCAAATTTTCATTGAGCTTTTATCGTTTTTTGATTATCATCAATTGCTGAAAGTCTATTAACGAAATTGGATGAATTTAAAAAAGTACAGTGAAGTTGGAAATTTCATTTTTCCCATTTGACAACTGGTTTTGCTTCAAAATATCGAAAATTTCCTTAGTAATAGCTTATCAATAACCAATCAATCGCAAAATAATTTTTTTAAAAATTTCAAAATTTCACAATCGAAAATCGTCAAAAGTCAAATTGTGAAAAATCCTTCAAAATCATCCATTGACAATTCATCCTCAGACTGAAGAGTAACAAAGAGAAAACACAAAAAGTCTCAGTTGGACGAAGAAATTTGGAAAGTCACATTTTGTAGCGACAATCCAGCGGCTCATAGAACACTGGAATCTAAGACAATCAAGTCAAAGGCTTAGGAACAGGAAATAGGAGAGGAAGGGCTCGTTTCCATTCAGAGGCAGTGGGACACACAATCTGATAACCTAACCTAACCTAACATTTCCCCAAATGTGTCTTCCATCTGCTTCAATTTTCTTGTTAAACTCTATACAGGAGTTCGACAAATGAGAAAAGCTAAATGAAAACCTTAAAAGCTTCATTGTTGTTTGTGAATTTCCAAAATATCAGCTTTCGTTTTCTCACACTGAAACACGTGTTCACATCAAAATGGCCGCCTCGCATTAGCTTTCACACGAGATTAGCGAATTTTTGTTTATTTTCCATCCAGTTCACGAGAAAATTTGTTAAATTTCATTTCATAACTACAAAAAATTTCATTTTCCTTCATGAAAAAAAAAAAAATGTTTAAAAATTTTCAAAATGGCGATATTGTTTTTTAGCTGCTTCATTGTTTTGATTAAATTTTCTCCCACTGTGGCACGTGTCGACTGTCAAAAATTAGTTTTTCGTCCTAGTATTCTCTACCCAGACGCCATTTTGACTTGATGACATCTGTCATTTGGTTAGAAACTTCAAAAAATGAATAATCAGAATTCCAATTGCCATTGAACAAAATGGCGTCTCACACGTTCTGCTTGACAGATCACTGTCGACGTTTTAACTGATGGCGACAAATGGAAATTTGCCTTTTTCAACCGATTTTAATCCGATAAAAACACAATTAAATCGAAGAAAAAATGAAATTCTCTTAAATTATTCATAAAATGTTTTTTTCGAAAAATGTCTCCCCGCAAAGTCAAACCGCAAAAAAAGGTTTTTTTCTTAATTTTTTTTTTTTTTTGTGGTGGTTTTTTCAATAAATTTTAATTAAATTTATGTCAATATATTTGTTGTATTCCGTTTTGAATGAGTAATTGTCTGTTCAAACGGAATTTCTTTTGTTTTATTGCGTCGAGCTACCTTCAAACAGGACACGTCTCATTGAAAGTGCAATTTGTGTTTTCATCAAGAAAATTAGCAAAAGTTCCCGTTGAAAAATTGTAAAATGTCAGAAACCCAAGGAACACACAAAAAAATTGACTCAAACGGTCAAACGTCTGACGCAATGCCGGGTGCGTCATTTGTTTGCAGCGATAAGAATGCGTGACCTCAGGGTACTTGAAAATTTGGCTCAGACCACTGAAGAACTGATACTGGAACAGAGAGTTCAAGTTCCGTAAGTTCTCGTGTGCTGCCATAAACCGAACTGTCTCGGTCTGTACTGAATCGAAGAAATAAAGTCAGTTTCTTTTAAGGGATTAGCTTTTAGCGTTAGTTTGGTTGGTTAAAAAAAAATGTAATATTGTCCAATACCTCATGTGATTGTTGTATTGTTGCACAAGTTGTCACAAGCCTAACAAATGCGTTAGACCACTTGAAATGTTGTTTATTTACTAACAAATCATCCAGAAGGAAAATAATGAAGTCCCACAAGTACCCACCGTAGATATCCACATATTCCACTCGAAACTTTATAGAAGAAGTGTCAAGAGGTTGGCAATCAATCTATTAAAACCATCACGTTCCATGTGGAACGTCCAGTGATCGGATCGTGGATCGTGTAGTGTCCATGAACTTCAATTTCTTGAGTTTAACAAAAGATTTTGTTGTGTCAAGTTGAGAAAATGTCAACAAAACATTTTATCTATTTAAACTATGAATTTGTCCTCTGTTTTTTTTTATGTTTTGTAGCTTTTTAAACATTCCCCCCATTTGTGTGTGCCCTTTTTCTCATCGCAAATGAAAAGATTTCTTCAAGGAATCCATGTAGATCTTGGTGCAACTTGATGCAATCTCAGTGCAATCTTCGTGCATTGTGGTACAAGAGTCGATGCTCCGTTAACTGACCACTTACATGGACACAGCTAGAAGTTGAGCATCGTTCTGTAAATGGATCAATAAGTTAGTTCTAAACAACATTAACTACATTAAATCCAAATCTAACAAATGATCAAGATGGCGATCACTGGAAACTGACAATACACTCTTGGCGAGTGCCATTAGTCAAGTGTCAAGTTAAGGAAGCAGTTAGTCAAGATCACTTTGTGGATTTAGTTGGATGAGGAAGAACGCATTGACTTGATTCAATTAAACTCTAAAGGCTAGTGTCTACCATTATAGGGAGTCGTAGCCAGGGAGACACACCCAGTTGTGTCTATGTTTGTTGTGCAACTGCGACTCGACGAAGATCAGGTCTTCATGCAGCCGATCCATGTGTCATTGACCTGTCTTGGACTGGTGTGGTCAGTTTTGCCTACCATCGGGCGCTTCATAGAGAAACGTCAAAAATGTTCTTTCAAATTTCTGGGAGAATGATGACATTTGGAGCACATAAAGAACCCCTTGAGGGAGTTTCATTACACAAAGTCAAGATTCTGGAGCATTCGTGAGTCTCCAGCTATCAGCACTCCAGAGTATTGCCTACCACTGGGGGTATTCCATGAAATGTCAAAAGCATATCTGCAGATTTCTGATAACTGCAGGCTTCTACAACACAACTAGGGAATGCCTTTCAGTATCTTAGTTTCATCAATCAAGTTGCCCTACAGGGCAGTACAGTGACATTCAGTTTTATTGCCTACCATAAGGAGTTTCCATGATATGTCAAAAAGTCAATAACAAATGAAACCTTCTCCAGCAAATGGACAGTGTCATTTGTCAAGTTTCAAGGAGCGGCAACACTTTGGCGCCCTTTGGTAGAACAATTTCCCCTGGATTGTTTGCTTAAATTAAGTGCCTAGACTTGGTCCTGTCAACGACCATTTGAAACTCTGAGTTTCATCTTGTTACAAGTTCTGTCAATTCTGGTTATGATAAAAATTGACAACTCACATTTAATGTCATTAACCACAAGGTAATGGGGAGTATGTGCCTTCAACAGAAAACCGTTTCCTCCATACCACATCTTCAATACCTCCTCCATGACGTAATGTACTGACTGGTCTAGAAATTCGTTACGTTCCTTGATGGTCACGGTCATCTACATTCTAAAGCAACAAGACAAGGTCGGCGCAATTTGTCTTACCGCATTTATTTCAGAATTTTCGCACTCACTCCTCTCTGCTCCTTTACATTTTGCAGGCTCACAGATATCATAAATCAAATTCTCTTTTACGTTCAAGCTCCAGCTCCAGCTCCAGCTCCAACCGGCTGACATTAATCTTTACACCAATTTCTTATGTTTAAGTCTATAAATTATAAATTTACCTCATCTCCCTCGCACTCTTGCACCTGAACGGAGTACTTCCGAAACACAAAATCTCTCTTAAAGTTATCCCAAATCAAGGCGATGCCCTCCACTTGCCCCCAAATGGACGAAATTATTTAAGAAAAAAATTGTTTACAAAAACTCCACTCAAAGTCATTACATCCGTCTCCGCCATGGCGTGGTTCGTCCATTTATCTCATCTGGCCATTTGCAAAAATTCACTTTTTAACAAAATTCAATTCGAAAAAAAATTGATTTATTTATTTTTGAAATTTTTATTCGTTTTTAAAATACGCCTCATCTCGGTCGGAAATTCAGAAATGAAATTTTCAAAATCAACGATTGACAATTCGTAACAATGCACAACGAAATTGTACCGTTACTCAACTGCAACACCAACACCAACAACACCAGTGTCCATTTCATTCATAAATTTTTCGTTTTTCTTTTAACAAAACAAAATTGCTGCCAACATGGATTCAGTGAAATTGAAAAAATTGCGTCATGACGAACTTGTTTCTGGGAGTGTTCGTCTTCAATTCAAGATGGAGATGAAAATACAAAAATCTCGGACATGTTGCCGAGCGTGATTGCCCTTCACACCCACAGCGACATGTGCTAAAAATAAACAGAGTTTCCAATGAAACATTCAAAGTTGGAGTTGGACTGGAGTTGAAGTTGAAGTTGTTGGGGTTTACCCTGCAAATCATCAATTCATGGAGCATATGTTGACGATTTATGATTCCCGAGAAAAGAAGAGGAACAAGAAAAATAAGACGATGGAATGACACGTGACGTTGCTGGGGTGTCCTGACTGACTTTGAGCTGAGAGAGCTGCTGGTTCTGTTTCTGCTTCTTGTCCGTGCTCCCATGTAAGTCAATCAACCACCACCGACATGTACAACAACGACTAGAAACCACACAACAACAACAACAACAACAACAGCAACAACTATGTACAACATGAAGGAGAGTTTGCTGTATGTTCACTTAGGCGCGCGGACAAACGTACTTACGTGGAACGTGAGTTCAAGGTCGTCACACGAAATTGAGCAGCGCAAGGTGCCAACCAGTAACCAAACAGAACAGAAAGACGGGGCAAGAACAAGAAGACAGCGATAAATTGAAACGAGAGGTTACCGTCGTCGTCGAAGAAAGAAAGATGGCTGAAGAGAAGTGCAACAAAAACAAAAAAAAAAAAAATAGAAAAAAATTGAAAAAAAATGGGAAAAAAATCAAACGTCGTCGCACCACAATCACAGCAAGTGGTGGAGCAAAACGTCGCATTGCGAGGGTCCGTTCACATTGGGTGGAAAATGGCGATTTCTCTCCTTCTTTTTCGTTTTTGTGGAATTTTTAATTTCACTTTGACCTCGTCTAATTGTAGTTTCGACTCCATTTTGGTTTTCTTTTGACTCCTTTTACTCCTTTTCAATGGACACAAGCTTGTCGTGGCGCACGCGACTTTCAATATTGCAAGGCACATGATACATGATCTGTTTTTAAATTGCAGGTCAAGTTTCAGGTGTGAATGTCCTTTCCTGTAATTCAGACATCGAGGGAATGCATGGAAGTGAAACATGGGTAACGTAATGGAACCCATCAAGTAAGACTGATCAGTGACGTGCATGGAAACACATTAACCTCAAAAACTGAAAGAGACAGCATGAGATGAGGTATTTTTTTTTTCGTTCATCATTTTGTTTATTCGAAATTCCACGCGTAGCTTTTGCGATTCGTCAAAAAATAGAAAAAAAAATTGGAAAAAAAATTTTGAAGTTTACTGGTCCCCCACAACAAGAATTTCAGAGAAATGGGGAGCAATGATTTAGCAAATGTTCACCAAATTTCTAGTGGGCATTTAAATTTGCAAAAAAATATGAACGAGTGTTATGAAACACAAAAAATTTTTTAATTTTTTTCCATCTCCAATGCTCCCCAATTGAAGTTAATGACGCATAGCTGGGATAGTAGAATTTTTTGGGGATACAATTTTATGAAAATTAGAGAAAAGTTACACTATATCTCGCGATCTGATTAATTATAGAATGGAAGCTTCTGTGGGGGGCAATTGAAACACGTGAAAGCAGCTTGAACCATGAACCCGGTGTGCTCCCTCTCTAATCGTTCGTTTGCCAATTGAAGGCTGGGCTCTATGATAAAAATAAGTCACTGAATCAGTGTGTGAATGTTTTAGAAATGAAAATTAAGTATGTGTGTATATGTATGTAAAAGTTACTTGCAGTCATTTAGTATAACACTTCAGTATAAAAGATACTACATTCCGTTCAACCCTGATGAAGAAGTTTGTTAGAGTCTGGAAGTAACGTGAAGGAAGCCGATCAACACAACAATCCCTTGTGCTCCCTTTTATGAATAAAGTCGTGTGTATTACGTTCAAACTTTTGTGATATCTGACTGGGATTTTCTCAAGACTTATGTTATTTTTTGAGAAAATCCATCCTTCAAGGCCAGAAAATCTCATTTTCTGGTGATCGTTATGCATTCTCTTCCCAATGAATAATGACTGTAGGGTCAAATATCTTTCACAAAATTAACCCTTCGTTATCACTTTCGCATTTGTGCAAAATGAACTGCCCTCGTCTGCAGATAACATTGGGTCGGGTGAAGAGAATTCGAATCCAAGTAGAAAATGAACATTTCCTTTTGGACAACTTGACAAACACTGGAAGTCATTGGAACAAGGAAATGTCTAGATACAAGCTGGAATAACTAGAAAAAGTTTGACATTTGTCGTTACAAGATGGCCAACATAGATCTGAAAAGCCGTCTAAATTTGGTCACTCCAGTAGAGCAGAACTGTCAAATCCCATACATTTCCGTTTGGACAACTTGACAAACGCTGAAAATCATTTGCTGCTTCCATTTACCTAAAATTTTGGTTCCCAAGTACTTGCAAGCACAATTGGAAAATGGAACGCAAATTTCGGTAAAGTGGCAAAACCTAACCTGAATTTTCTCTGTCAAAGCGACATCAAGTTTTTTTTCGTTTTACATATTCATATTTACTTTGTACATTCGTTCTGTCAGATTGACAAAATATCAAAATTTTACGTTGTTCATAACCCTTAAATTCAAGGATACGACTGCATTCAAGTTGGAAATGTCATTAAAACGACAGAACAGCTGCGACAACAGCTGGTAATAATTACTTGGAAATGGCAATTGCGGTTCAATAGAACACGGAGTTTATTGCGGTCCTGCAATATGCAGGAGAAAAATTAAATAAATAAAAATCCTCTTGATACCAGCAGAACAAGTTACCAATTGACGATTATCGACGACTGCTGTTGGCTGCACTGCACTGCACTGCCAACTGTCAATATCATGTCAAAAAACGGACAAAAGGAAAAAACAATATGTCTGTTCCTACTCATGATGATGATCATGGTGGTTGTGGACGTTGTGGTGTCCATTGTACCCGATTCCATTTCAACCATTTTAACCATTTAGCCATTTTGCTGATGGTGGATGATGATCCACGGGCCCGGTGTTTTCCGTTTAATTCCGACATTTTTTATTTTGAAAAAACCTCGTCTTCGTTGAATTTCTCGTCGTCGTTGTTAGTTACGATCGTTTTCTTCTTATCCCGATGACGTTACTATGCAAGCATGTTGCAGTTTCTTGAGTACCTACTTTTCATTTCTTGAATTTTTATACATTTTATTTTATTATTTATTTTCTGCTGTGTCTGTTATTGTATAATAATTTTGCATTCAATTCAAGCGGATTTTTTGTATTTATTTTTCAAAAATAATTTCGAATCCTGTTCCATTCTACTGTGTTTTTTGGGGATCGCGCATTTACTACACGATCGTTTTCTGTTCACTATCAAATCGTTTCCGTAACCCACAAATGACCTTCTTACACTAGCTTCTGCGCGGGTCACAGAGTGACATTTCATTTCAGAGGTCGCTGGCGTCACCTGCTGTCAGTTGAAGAAAGTAGCTGTATTAGGTCTGTTCACCTACTTGCTCGTACTTTTGTAAAAATTGTTTTGAGAGAATTTAACGAAAAGTAACGGAGGGGAAATACACTTGAAAGTGAAATCTGCTCGAGTAACTTCAAGCTGGTTGGAAAATCTTTTTCATTTGACAAATATCAAATGTCAAATTTGTTTGTGTTCGTTCATGATGTTGTTGTTTAAACTCTAGTAAACGCAAGCTCCAGTTGAGAAGAACTGTCAAATCCCATACATTAATCCAGAGCAAATTAGTTCTCGATAATAACTGGGTTTAAATTACTCCACTCGATAAATAGTTGAGCTAAAAATATCCAGATCACGACGTGGTTAAATTTTCTTTAAATTCCACAAAATTACAATTTCTTCAAAACTTTCAGTTAATTTCATCTGAAAATTTGAATTCAAGCAATATGTGACGAATTCACGCAACCAAGGGCTGACAAAATGGAAAAAAATCTAAGAAAGTTCATACAAATGTGGAGTGAAGTTGTTGGTATCGAGAAAATGTGCCGTGCGTTCTTTTGCTATTTTGGTTTTGTACTCGATACCGATGACCAAAAGAACACGGCTAGCTTCTTCAAAACTTTCAGTTAATGTCTTTCATACAAATGTGAAGTGAAGTTGGTAAAAGTTTGGTTTACTGGCTCATTAACAGAACCGAGTGTAATAACTAACAGAACCGAGTGTAATTTGTTGTGGGTTCAGGTAATATCACTAGCATGTCAGTCATCAGGGGGTTTACATATAAACTTCTTTAGTTCTTTCAAAATGTCCTTTATGACGGAAAGCTTATAGCGAATAGTGAAAAATTTACTTTACCTTCTCCGTAGTTTGGTGATCAAGTGTCGCAATTGCTACTGGACTTCTGTAACTCGTTAAATGCAAAAATTTAAATTCAAATTTCACTGATCAATTCACAGTTTGAAATAATTTCCAGCAATTCTTGCACTGCACTTGGAGAAGAAATTAAATATTTCGCCTTAAGTTTAACACATAAGTTAGATTATGCTTAAAATTGATTTTTCTCATATAAAACAAACGAAATTTTTATTCATCTAATACGAAAAACGATCTCGTTGCGGGTGAGCATACAAGACAAGCCTAACGACCAAGATCACTTCGTCATTGTCAAATTGCAAGTGATCTCTGGGTATTCATCTATATAGTATCTTTAGTATCTTTAACCATTTGCACGTGTAAAGTGATCTTGCTTCTAAAGTGTTTCACAAAACTGCACCACGATCATCGATCGATCGACCAAACAAGATAAAAAATCAGGTCAAATCGTTCCGGAAGTCGAGATGTCTGAAAGTTTTTTGGCATAATTTGTTTTCCTGTTTTTGATTTTACGTAACACAAATTCAAATCTGCCGGTTTTCAAAATGGCCACTTTCTAATTCGCGGTCATTTCAAAAAACACTAAATTTGACGTTTCACTGGTTAAATTTGAATTTAATTTTTTTTAAAAAATTTTTAATTATTTTCAATGTGAAGGAATACACCGAGCAATCGACAAAACGATCGAGCGATCTGTACTCGCGCAGAAATAGATCACAAAAATGCAGCAACTGAACCGAACAACGAAAATAGAAATCGACGACTGACTGAACTGAACTGAACTTCACTGACACTGCCCGACTCTGGCTGACTCTGGTTTGCTTTCGAGCAGAGCTGAACTGAGCTGATTTGAGTGAGTTGCGAGTTGCTGAGGATCGGGTGTTTCTTCTTCTCTTTCTTGTCTTGTTTGGGGAAAATTGAGGTTTCCCTCTAATTGCTTGTGCTGCTTGTGTTATCCGAAGTACTGAGACATACTGAACTGGGCCCCAATCGGGCAGTGGCGTTAAGTCGAATTCGAAAAATTTCAATTTTTTTTTTTTTACTTTTTCTTAAAATATTCACAACGGTACACCGGTTCGGTGTTGGTGCGTTTTTCGCAATTGTGTGCGTTTGCGTTCGAGTTAAAGGCGAAAATTTTGATGCACAACGCAGCAGCGGTTTTAGTACAAAAATGGAGAATCTGTCTCTCTGCAACTTGCTGGGCTCCCCATTTGACTGAATTTCTTTGTCGCACTCTTGTCTGTCTCCATTCGCGGCAAAACTGCATTTTGAGGGGAAATTTTTTGACGAACCATTTTTCGAATTTTTCACAATTTTCCTCCGAAATTCAAATTTAAAAATTTAAAAACCAAGTTTAAGAATTAAGAAAAATTCTGTCGTAAAAATTGAAGGGACACTGAGATCTGACTGAAGTACCAAAGTCGGTGTGTTAGAGTCAGTCGCATCCAGCCCGTCGATCAATAAACATTTCTGCAGCTCGTCATACCGTCGTCACGTGATAAAATACAAAAAAATCAGACTGATCTGAAATTGAAGAGGAAATTCAGTCTTCACTTCTGAATTGTGTTTTCAATTTTCACTAGTGCATACACAAGTCGGAAAACGAACTGAAAGGAGTTGGACAATTAATTGTTTTCCGTCTGAATTCCCACTGACGTTCACTACCTCAGATCGGTTTCCGATCGTTTTACGACTGGCTTTTCTCAAGGCAATTTTTCCTGGACACGGTAATTCTGGATATTCCAGAGCATTCAGGATCTACGATATTCTGCAATAATTACAAAAGTATATCAGTTAGATCTACGCCATGCAATCGGATATTGCATCTGCTTTCGAAAGAATAAAACTAATAAAACGAACATTTCGAAGTACAATAGAAACTTTCACGAATATTTACTTCATGAAACCTTAACTCGTCATTTTGTCAGAGTTAGTACTGTGTTGCAATTGTACTTAACTTTATATCTATCCACAATAAAACGAGCTCAGAATACAGAAATTCGATGTTAAACTTAAATCCACCGAAAACCGATCCACTTGTGGCGGCATTTAACACCGAGCCGAGCCAGTGCCACTCGGAGTCTTGAGTTTCCTTCCTCTTTTTGTTAGCAGTCTTTGAAAAGGTTCGTGAGATCTCTTGAATGGACCTTTCCTTTTGTTTACCGAACAAAATGAGCTCACCACGAAGTGATTCTTTTGTTTGAGAGTCAATTTAAAGTGAATAATTGCTGGGAAACCAACCTCATCCTGACTCCAAACAGAATTCCATTCACTTCAGGTCAACCTGAAAAGCAGCAATTGACCCAACAACCTCCTTGCTGCAATGACAATGATCGCAGCTGATCGCGGTTGATTGTAAAGTCAACTGCAATTACTATTAGTGAAGGTAATAAAGCTTAAGAGAAAAAATTCCAAAAGCCCTGAATGGATATTATCATGGTGATGATGAAGAAAAACTTGTTATTCTTGCTAAGAAGACAACAAACAACAGAAGTACTTAACCTATACCTAGCAATGATCGAAGCGGTTTCTTCTTGACCGAGCGACCAACCGACCAACCGACCGATAGACCAAATGATCGACCAAACGATCGATTGATCCAGTAACACTTTCAAGAACAAGAGTGTAACGTTTCGATGCACTTGGATCACTTTGGAGCTTGGAGCTTGAAGCCTGATGCCTCACAACAAGTTCTTCATGGCAGATTGCATCCATGGTTGATTTATAATAAAAACAAAAACACCTTGAAATCCATGATCGTGATTCTAGTGACGATCAATGGAATTGTGTCAGAATTTTGCGTTTTAAAACTGGACGTTTCACAACCGATCAACCATGCAACCAGATCAATCGACATGGATGAAACGGCCATAGTGGCATTATCAGCTTTTTATCGTCTAGAGATGACAATATCTCATTCTTTGTTCCATAATGGAGGGAGGATGCCTGCGTTTAGGTAGATGCTATAATTGCATAATAAAACTAGGTGAACAACTCTTTGAAATTAGATACTTGCTTCCCAAAGGTCCTTTGGTTATATCCAGATTTGCATAAACGCCTCAAGATTCCGTCTCGGATTGAAAACCGTGTCAGCACTCAAGATTCATAACGAAATCTTTATTTATTAACGGTTGTGTTTCAAAATTTCAATTTTAAATGAACCCAACTTCATGGTTATTCGAGTATCCGCCTCCGCATGAATGTCGGAGTACGTGGCTAATCCGTAATTATTGCATTTCAACAGGGGGACGTCTAAAACTTCATTTTTATTAAAATTTAGTGTATTTCACGTTTGATGATCGCCTTCAGCGTGTTGTGATCGTGCTTTTGTTGCGGTCATTTGATGGAGTATTTCCTTCAGAGTGACGCATATCCCTGGAGCTGTCAAATTGAGGGGATGAAACGATACTAGTGAATACAAGTCTTTCCTTTTTGTTGGAAACATTTCATACAATTTATAAGTACCAAGTTGGTATCGGTAGGGAAGAATCGAATATGTATCCTGACACAATTGACATTTTGCAAAAAAAAGAATCGATACCTTACGACGATACTGTATCGAGTAAAAGTATCGATACCTCAGTGGTATCGTTTCACCCCTATTCATCTGGATAACTGATCATTTGCAAAGTTCATTGCAGAAAACTACAGTCAAGAAGTAAAATCTAAGAGGAACGGCAACTTCTCTTTCCTTTTTGTCGGAAACTTTTCATACAATTTATAAGTACCAAGTAGGTATCGGTAGGGAAGTATCGAATATGTACTTGTATCCTGACACAAATGACATTTTGCAAAAAAACGGACATCGATACCTTACGACGATACTGTATCGGGTAAAAGTATCGATACCTCAGTGGTATCGTTTCACCCCTATCCATCTGGATAACTGATCATTTGCAAAGTTCATTGCAGAAAACTACAGTCAAGAAGTAAAATCTAAGAGGAACGGCAACTTCTCTTTCCTTTTTGTCGGAAACTTTTCATACAATTTATAAGTACCAAGTAGGTATCGGTAGGGAAGTATCGAATATGTACTTGTATCCTGACACAAATGACATTTTGCAAAAAAATTGACATCGATACATTGCAACGAATACTGTATCGAGTGGTATCGCTTCATCCCTATCCATCTGGATAACTGATCATTTGCAAAGATTCATCGAAGAAAACTACAGTCAAGAAGTAAAATCTAAGAGGAACGGCAACTTCTCTTTCCTTTTTGTCGGAAACATTTCATACAATTCATGACATTTCGAATGTGAAAATCAAAATGGAGTCGAACCAGAATCAGAAATCGTCAAAAACCCAACAGTGACACGTACCGCAACGCTATCGTTTCGGGGTGAACGTTCTATTATCGCTACAAACTCGCTTGGCCAAAGTGCCAAAAAGTGCATTTTGACACTTGGCGAACATTTTCACGCTTCACACGCAGCGTGGGCGATTTAGTTCGAGTGTCACACGCTTTTGTTTTTGTTTACAAATTCAAGCGGCAAAGAGACTCCGGCAAATGCAATTGTGTGGCTTTGGCTGTAAATAAACTAGCAGAGAAACATGACGGTGAGAGGTTCATTGAACTCAGCGTGAGTATGTGATGTGCGACAGCAAGCAGCTAGCAGTAAGCAGCAAGCAGGCAGAAGCCAGAAGGTCTAAAGTTATACGATGACCTCGTTAGATACGATTTTCACATTCATTTCGCCCCCTCGTTGCCCTTCTCCCTGCTACGCTGCTCCAACTGTTTTGTGTGCAATTAACCCAAACACTCGATAATCCCCAACGATATCGCGTGAAAATTGCCACAACAGAGAACCAAAAACGCCGCGAGGAAACGGAAAATGACAGAAAAAATCGCTGCAAGCCATTGGAACTCGGAAAGAGATTGGATTTCGAATTAACTCAGTTTTCACCTACGAAACAAATGCATCGTCACGAGTGAGTGTTTCATTCACTTCCGCTCACATGGCGCCTCCATCATCCTACTCACAAGTTTAGTGGCTTCACCATAAATCGGTCAAGTTGCACTACCAATGTTGTTTTTTTTTGGCAGCAACAGCCATTTTAAAAACTCGGTCTCATCTTGTTTACATCCGAAAAAATGTCAGCGACTTTTGGTCTAATTTTGGTAAAGATTAAATTTTATTTTTTCGATATCGCCTGGTCGTCTTCTTTTGGAATTAATTTTTTTCAATTTTTTTTTTTTCAGTTCCAACTCTAATCGAAATTCCCGTTACTCGAGATATCGGTCAAACGGAGTTGTTGCTCATTTCGTTCAAGTGGTTGTGTGTTTTTTTGGAAAAATCAAAAAAAATTATCTCACTGTAACACAAGCAGCGCTCTCTGCAGAACTGTTGCTGAATTCATTACATACTCGAATTGTGTACACAAACCAAACCAAAGACGCCACATTGTGCGTGAGTCACTGGAATGAACGCAATTAAAACAGAATTTATCATAAAATAATTTTGGAAAACCATAAATTATAGCTAAGGTATAAACGGAACGTCCGAATTAAATGAAATAAATTTATTAGCTTAACACAAATAGCAATTCATTGGAATCTCTCTATTTTTCTTGGCTCAATGGAATGAAATTTCAAAGATTCCCCATAGAAACCACAAATTTAGGGCCAAGTTTTGTTTATGTAGATCACAGCATAACTTTTCCTTTCGCACTTCCGTCAATTTGGGAATTACGGGAATAGGAACTTTCTTTGATCCGGGAACTATTAAAATTATGATGGCAATTATCTGTTCAATACCACATCAAGGGAACGATCAGAGAACTCTTCTGAAACCCCAATAAACTTAGAATTTAATGAAGAATATAACTTTTACTAACGATATTGACCTCAAAAATGTGGAGTCCAGCATACAAAACCGAGTTCTACCTGTACGCGATAGGAATTCCAGCGATCGTGGCGTATATCTACAGCATTGTGGTCAATTCCAGGTCTTTTTGTTCTTAATTTATTCACTTTCAAAAGGTCCCAAGCTTTGAAAACAATTCGGGATCGCTATCCATTCATCAGCCCACTCCTATGGGGGATGAGTCACTCAACAATGTGGCGACTCTTCAGAATTTTGATCACATTCTGGTTTCTCTTTTATGTTTTAGCGGTTTGAATTAAATTTTGATCTTCATTTGGGCCTAGATAGCCATTTTACCGGCATTCATCGGTTTTGTTAATCTGCAAGAAGTTAGTGTTAAGAAAACAATCTTCTGTGCTTCGATTCTCACAACCAGATGGCCACCATTAGTCTTGACACATACATGACGCAACTACAAAATTGAAAACGCAAATATATCAGAAATTTGATCATTTTGTGGCTTTTTGCATATAATATGAATTGTTCGCTTTTGATTATTAATTTTTAATTTCAATAATTCGATCTGGTACGATGCTCCAATTTCCTTTAATTCGAATTAAAGCATTCTCATATAAATTGGCAAATATATCGAAAACAAAGAAGAATCGAGGATTTTCGCGTATATTATTTAATTTTTATTTTTACCTGCGGATTACAAATCTCCAGGTTTTATGTCCATTACCAGAATCATGAATTATTGAATCTAGTGAATTGTACTAATGGCCAGCCCTAGTACAGTGCCACTTACTGTCAAACGTTCAGAGTGGCACCTGGTAGAAAATTGTGGAACTGTCCCTTTCAGCTGTCAAAACATTCGAAGTGCATGTGGGTTTGTTGATGAAGTGAAAATTGAGAAAATTCAGGAAAATACGGAATATATCCACAATGGTGAGTTGGTGGAATGAATATTTAAACTTCAGTTAATGTAATTAACACCAATTGATTGTAGGGTAAATCGAAGAAATCCTTTATTGACAAAAAGAGCGCTGTGACGTTCCACTTGGTGCACCGAAGTCAACGTGATCCGCTGGTAGCGGATGAAACAGCACCACAGCATGTTTTGGTTGAAGCGAAACCGAAGCAATTGGATAAAGAAGAGCGTCGTACAGAGTTAAAGAAGTTCGGGATATATTTCGACGATGATTACGATTACCTGCAGCACTTGAAGGAGCCCGGAGAGGAGGTTTGGGAGTGTGTTGAGACACCGAACAAGCCAAAATTGGAGACAGTCAAACCAGTGATGCAATTCCCTAGCTCAGTGTTTGCTTCTGAGTTCGAGGAGGATGAAGGTTTGCTCAATAAAGCAGCACCAAGACCCGGTCCGAAACCGGACTGGGATCCGGATGTTGTAGCAGCACTTGATGATGATTTTGATTTCGAGAATCCCGACAATGAGTTGGATGATGATTTCGTTGTGAAGGCAATGGAACCAAAAGGTGAAGCTGATGATGAGGAGGCCGATGATAGTGATATCAGTTCGAATGGAGCAATGTTTAGTGACGAAGACGAGATGGAGTTGCAGGATAGATTGGGGCCTTTGATGCGAGAGCGTAGATTCAATGATGAAGAAACGAAATCAAGATTTACAGAGTACTCCATGTCCAGTAGTGTCATTCGCCGGAACGAACAACTCACACTCCTCGATGATCGGTTTGAACAGTTCTACTCCACGTACGACGACAGTGAGTTGGGTCCGAAGGAAATGGAGGACATCGAAGGATACATAGACCAAACAAACCCTGAAGTGATGGAGTGCTATCGACGATTGAAGGAATCAGATACACAAATCGAATACAACAAAAATTGGGACTCGGATCGAATAAAGAAACTCTTGGAGGAAGATTCTTCCGATGAGGAATTGGTTGAAATGGAAGTTGAAAACGACAAACAACGAAAATGGGACTGCGAAAGTATCTTGTCCACGTATTCCAATATCTACAACCATCCGAAAGTAATAGAGGAACCAAAACGCAACAAGAAAATCCAAATCGATCCAAAGACAGGCTTGCCCATGAACGTATTCCGAGGCAGTGATTCAGGGAAACTCACAGCAAAGTCACTAGCGAAATTTGACACCGAAAATGCTCCCAACAGTGCTGCAGATGGACCCAAGTCCTTGTGTGCAAAATCAGTGCTTTCCACACTCAGTGTTCTGTCCATTAGACCTAAGGACGAGACACCAGAAGAGAAACGTGAACGGAAACGTCTTCTCAAGGAGTACCGTGCCGAACGACGGATGGAACGTAAAGCAAACGCAGAAGCATTCAAGGAGGAAAAGAAACGTCAGGAGAAAATTAAAATTAACAATCAAAACAATATCCAAGGGAATAAGATACTGTAGCATATGTTTTTGTATATAAGGAATAAATTTGTATATTAACAAACGTAGTTATCCTTTTGAATTTAATATATTTACTTTATTTATAAAACATATGTACAAATTCACACATTTGACAGTGACATTTTTAAATTATTTTACTTATAAATTACTAAAAGTACAATTGAATAAATTTCTCTACCTATAGTATAATTAAAAATACGAAATAGTAACAGAACTTTGTTATGTTCGTTATTTAAGTGCAGTTAGCTTGCATAAATATGCTCATATTCTCATATGTTTCCTAGAAAAGAGAAGAAAACCTATCTTTGTACTTTCTAAGCAAACGAAAATCAAAATCAAATCAAAACATATAATGGTTTTTCACATTGGAATGGATTCAATTATCAGGTGTTAAAGTATTTACATCGAATTGTTAGTTATTTGAAAGATGTACACATGCATATTGAACTGGAGCTGCAATTGTGGAGTCTTCTTAAAGCCTGGAAAATGTAACATTTGACATTAATCCATAAAAACATTTTAACAATATCCAGTATACCAACTCACCTTACCAAATGAATCGACCCACGGTTGCGACTAGTATTCCGATTGTCATCGCACTCCAACGTGATAGAACACCATCTAGGATTTGTTTTGATCCTGAAAGATTCATAGTTATTGTACAAATTACAATATTAAGCTGTTAAGTAATCCTAGAAAGTTTAAAGAGCAGATGAAGAGTGTTTATAAAGTAATGATACTCACTTGACGATTTAAAGCTGATTACACAAACAGGAAAAGACGTAGGAACAATGTAACGCGTACAACAAATTACTTATAATTTCTTACTAGACAATTCTGTTGAATGATGAGAGTGGTGATGATGGTGATGAGTAGAAGAAGAATGATATCACGATCACAAAACAATACAAGAAATTAATAGATAAGAAATAAGATTTTAACAAACAAAACGATTGTAGTGTTATTAATAAGGTTTTGATGGTGATATTGTGGTTGAACTGGTACTGGTTTGGTTGTGTTCATCTTCAAGTGTTTCTTTGTTTTGTATTATGTGTTGTATTATGTGATTTACATCACACTGACTGTACGCATAACGTTGATTTCTTCAGGAACACTGTAATCATGTAACCGACCTGAAGTAGTACCAAGTCGATGGCCGTATTTAGCTAATAGTTCTATAATAACACCATTTGTCCATCCGAAACCCAATTGAACTTCATATTCTCCACCGCTACCATGTCCTCCGAATGTTTCTGCATTGTACTAGAATGAAATTGAAATTATACACTCTGCAATGAGATTAATTGTTTCGTTTGTACCTTCTCAAACATGTGGTTTGTTTCCTTGTACGCTTTATGATTGGATGTTACCCAACGTTCAGCCCAATCGTACGCTAGAGTTTTCGATTTCAACGTTCCAAGATTCTCAAGTCCAACAATCAAAATGTACTGCATTGGTGGCCATACATTTGGGAAGTCCCATTGTTCACCAGTGTTCTGGAGAGTATTGGGTACACCACCAGGGAATTGATCGATTCCAGTGTCATTGATGTACTTCAATACTTTTTCAGCAACTTTATCTGAATTTCTGATATCGTAGCATTTCATCCACAGTGGAGAGAGATTGGTTGGTGTGAAGTAGTTACGTGGCTTCATGTTCACTAAATCATAGTCTAACCATGCTCCAACATCATCGTTCCATAGAACGGCTTGAATCGCTTCGTAGATTTCTTGTGACTTTTGTTCGTACATAGATGCTTTATCAAGATTCCCGGCTTTCAAGTAGAATTCGGCAATGATTCGTGCATTCCAGAATAGAATGGCATTGAGCTCGACTGGGATAATGGATCGTGTCTTGATGTCTAGCAACGTTCCGTTGTTAGTTCCTTTCGCGTCGATGAACCACCGACTTGAGAAGTCCATCCCAGACTCAGCTCCGGCTTTTAGTTCAGCGTAGTACTCCTCTTTGGCTAATTGTGTGTCGTACTTCAATGAAGTTTCGAAATCCTCTCGATATGATTCCGGACGTGGACCAGTCGACTTGTCTCCGTACAACGACAAGTAGTGGCCTTTGATTTCTACAGTGTGGTTGTTCATCCAGAACTGAAACTCTTGCTCGAGCAATTCTACAGAATCAATTCCGAATTTGTCGTCTCCAGTAAATTCAATGTACGACTTAATCATTGCAGCCAGCAGAGGTGGTTGGGATCGCTGGGAATAGTAAATCCTACCTCCATTGGGTATGTACCCGTACCGTCGGATTATCGACAAGAAATTCGAGAGCATTCCTCGTGCCGTGTCGAACATTTCTGAGTACAACAATCCCCGAATGATCCAGTACGAGTCCCAGTAGTAGAACTCTCTGAAACGTCCACCAGGTACTATCACCGGGTTATCCACTGGAATTATCGAGTAGTGCTCTGGATTCTTTTTGACGTCTTCAATCATTTTCCTTCCCAGTATCTTCCAGATGTCATTCAATTCACTTCCCCATTGCCTCAACTCAGTGTCATGGATCAAGTTCAGGAATCTTGGCTTTTCCTTCCAATCACTCGGATCCCAGTCGGTGAACTCTTGTCCAGGCTCAAGGAAATTTTCCTAAAATTGAAATTTCATTAACATTTTCGATTATTATTACTAAAATTTTCAACTTACATCAAGGAACCCTTTGAGGGCATCTTCATTTGGCGTATTGTTGTGTTTACTCATCATTTCATTGAATTTGCGCAGTGTCTCATCGGGTGTGTACTTCAGCTTCATGTCAACAAATGTTTTCGAATCCTTGAATAAACTAGCTCGTTGGATTGTGTCCAACAGTTGTCCATAGCAATAAATTTGACTGAAATGGAAATGAATTCTTGAATGAATGATGCATCGGGACGTGCTTGGACATCAGGTTAATGTTAAGAACTGGAAATGTGCAAATGAAGGAAGATGAAAACCTGGAAATGTCTGGAATCTTACCTAGGACACTGTGGCACTCGTTCTTCTAGATTAAAGTCAATAAACGGTTTCGGCAATGAATATTCAACACTGATATGCACCGCGTTGAATAGAAGCGTGACAAATAGACAAATCAATGACTTCATTTTCTTGTACTTATCTGAACCTAGTAACACATCAAATTGTTGTAATCAATTGATACTGATGTGTGCCATTTGAAAGCTCAGTTATGTCTTAAATTTTTAGTTCTATAAGGAGACTCAAGAGGCCATCCTTGGTTCTACGCAATCCAGTCGGACGTGTCGTGGGCAGCATTGGAATGACCACATTATATATTGAATTGACGGATAATTGCATCGAACACAACCTTAATTGAAATACGGTAGCAGCTAATCGTAAATGCAATTGTCCATTTGCAAATGAATTCAATTTAATGTGATTGAATTGTTGAGGGACAGGAGTGTAGAGACGAAAGTCAAGGGGAATGACGCGGAACGTTTCAATTATTATTAATGCAATATTGTCGAGAGCTTTATGTACAAATTTTCAAGTTTAGGTTTAAGGTTATTTGTGCATTTCATTAACATTCGTGACTAATGTGAGGTGCATGCACAACTGGACAAGGTAAATGGATTCGGGTTTTGATTTGTAGTTTGTAGGCTAATGGTGGAGTTTTGAGTCAGACACCGATTCTGTTAATTTAACATCCCGTGCATTTTGTTGTTGGATTTCGAAAATTTCTGTTAATAATCTGTTACCGTAACAGTCCCGAAATTCGTCCACTTAAACTTGACAGGGTTTCTGCTGAGAAAGGTGACAGATTTGGCTTCAAACCGGTTTCGTAACAGATTCGAAAATAAGTTGAACCCAGAATACCAACATAAGGAATTCTGTTAAACTGCAAATCTGTTACCTTTCTTAACAGAAAACCTCTTAACTAACGGTTTTCTAAAAAGAATTTTAAGGTTGCACACAATGAGGGAAAAAGTGTCTACTAGCATCTAAGGGCGAAAGGACGAAATATTTTTACTTACTAATTTTTCCCATCATGTGCACTAAAATAAAAATGAAATTAAAACAATTAATTAAAATTAAACGAAAATTGGGGAATCAAAAATAAACAATTTCAATTTAAAATATCGTTCTGTAACTGTCCGTCCGTCTGTCACAGGGCTGTAACGCTTGAACCATAATAGATAGACACTTCAAATTTTCACAATCGCCGCCATAACAACAAATCATGAGAAAGTAGTTTTTCTTGGTACCGTGGTACGGAACTTTCAAAATTGGCGCCAATTTTGTTTATTTAGTGTGTGTCACATGTTCGACAAGGGACTTTTCCGTATTTTCCCAAGTAACCCTTCCAATCAGCAAACAATTGAATTGATTGAATTGATCAACAAAGTACTCCATTTTTTTTTTTGAAATGTCGCCAACGGAAAATTGTTCACGGTGATAGTGTTATTCACAATATTGTTATGTAATATTCCCTTATACGAAGAAGATGTGAAGTAAAATTTTATTTTTTGAAAATAACACTTATTCCCGTACAAAAAACAGTAATTGCCGTATAATTGTTATTTGTAAGAGAAAAACGTTGATGATATGCTATTATGAAAATTCAATTTCCAAGCTAATTTAGCTCATTTTCTTAATTGGTCGGGTATGATTCAAAATGGCGTTGTTTTTGCCACTTTCCGACCAATATAACACCTGATGCATGAGTTTGGCATTTGCAATTTGGAAATCAATGTAAACGTTAGTGTGAGTATTGAGTTTGAAGAAAAGTGTCTTGTGACGCCATTTTGAAATTTTGATTCTGACATTTCTTTGATTTCTTGAATTCAATTTGTCACTTCATTTTCATGATTTTGAATTTTAATTTTCTTTCTATTTGGGGCGCCGGGATCAAAAGAAATTATTTACCCTTATTAAAAAAAAGAAAGTAATTAGTGTCAATTAGGTTTGAATTGTTTGAAGAACAACAAATGTTTGTTTGTGATATTGTTATCATTTTGTTTAACCAGTTCAAATAACAATAAACTAAACTTGTTGCAACCCGAGCCAGTTGAACAAACAATAGTCGAATAAATAAACAGAGGTGCTCCAGATGATAATTTTTTTAGTTAGTAATTGCATGAAGCACGTCCACTAGTATTTACTTGGCAGAAAGACACACAGATGGCGTGTCACAAAATTGTCTTAGAAGTCACAAAATGAGGTCCTGATGATAAGTCTCGTACTGAAAATACAATACATCAAGACGAGCCTCCCCGGTGTGAGATGATTCTGGAAAAACCAGTAAAACCTGAAAGAACTGGTAACAAACTTTCCAGTTTCACATTGGTAATCCTCATTCTTGAAATTGTATCGGAAAGCTCACGAGTTAAACAAACTTTCAAAGTTTATATGAATAAATAAATTTAATTAAAATTTAATTAATTCGTTTTTCCAATTACTGCTGATTCTCGTGACACGATATATGCTAGAACGTGTCATAGAATCGTCGACTTTTGTAAGTTTTCCTGCACTGCATGTGTTGATGGCAGTGTAACTCACTTTTTGTTATTTTCGTTACACTGCATCAACATGGAGGACAGGACTTTCAGTGGAAAATTAAAGGCAGCTAAAAATAGTCTTTAATTGGAAAGAAACAATTAGAGGAACTTGTTCAAGACTTTTAATCCATTCACAGATGACTCTGCACACAGCAGTGTGTTCGTTTCAAAGATTTTAAATTGAAACAAGTCAAACCTGCGCACTAAAAATTTATGTACTAGAGAACTGGACACTTCTCTTTCGTGTAATAAAATTTTTAACTGCACTTAATAGGTTAAACTCATTTGCATGGAAGGAATTCAAAATTTTATTAAGACGAAATTCTGGTTTGGTGCAATTGAAATCAACTGAAATTTAAAACCAGAAAAATTTTCAATTTTAACGACTTTTTGGAAAAGTATCATTAATAATTCATTGGCTGAAAATGCTAATAAATAAAACGAAACAAGATTCAACAGATAAAACAGTACAGTGTTGTCCGAGACACTTGTGTTTCATGCTATCAAAGTGATATTCCCTTGATAAGCGACTTTAATGGGCTATCAGCGATTTTCAATTGACAAAAATGATTTGCTGTCAAAATTAGAAAGCTTTTCAAATTCAAAAGTTAATGAACACTTAATTTTTGCGCATCTTGATAATGTTTGCTTTGTTTCAACGACATGACAAGCAAATCAAATTTTCCAATTTATTTTGATAACACTTTGAGTCTCGAAGATGCTGATGTGATTTACGACACAATCAAGCGATCAAACGAAACGACGGAGTAAATGCCAAATTGGAAAGAATCCCTCTGCATGTAAATGTAATACAAACAAAAAGTCAAAAAGAAACTCACAAAAATTACAAAAACCAGCAGAAAGGTAAAGAAAAAGAAAAACGCCCGAAAGACTGCAAAATTTTCAATCGCTTATATCTCAAACAGAATAGAGCAGAAGTCAAGTAACGAAAAGTTGCCAGTTGCACGAGAGTGTAACTTTGTTGACTTGCCAGTAACTTATCCATAAACGATAATTAAAAATTGCGAAACGATTCTACGTTGACATTTGCAACGTTTTTAATGCAGAAGTTGCGTAATATATATTAAATTTTTAAGTTTTAATTAGAAATCATTTAAACTGAGCTTTCAAATGACACAAACTTGCACGTGAACAAGACACCACAGTCACAGGAATTCACTAACAGTAACTAGTAGCGCAAATAAACTTTTAACAACGTCTGGAACTTGCTCTCACCGTGAGATCCGAGTTCGTACTGAAGTTATTGCGAGCAACAGCGTCAGCTTTTATCAACTCAATTTGTTGTGGATGTGGACTCGTGGAGGGAGACAGGCAAAAAGGGGATTTTGGAGCCACATGCCTTTGATAACAAGTGCAACTGATTTTGGGAATTATCTGAGTAGGCGTCGACTAGATACTGCTGGAGACAGCTTGACAGTCAGCTGCAAATTCTTGTCAGTCTCTCCCCAAGAGAATTGGAGAGTTTCGCTTGTGCGCTCTGTCACGTGCCAAGTGCAACTATTCCGTGACTGCAATTGCAATTTTCATAGAATGCACCCAGTACGTCATGAATACCGTGCTAGTGTCAGTTCATTCGCTGCTGGAGGTGTGTCTGCTCGGGGTATTACCAGATTTCACTCAATACCAGGTTTGACGGGGATTTTTGGGAAGACCGTTGGAGATCGTATTCTAGCAGTCAGCGTAAAATCAAATCAAATGACAGTAGAAGTCCGAAAACGGCCGCACATTTTAGAGCACGTGATCGGTTTTGTAATTTTTGGAATGTTAATTAGAGCATTTCACCTTAATTGGTATTAAAGCTTTCCTCATTTAAGCTGCAATCTTAACAGAATTATGACGTCCTTTCCTTGTTCCAATAATAGAACCAGTTTAAAATGAGTTCGGACCGTTCTACGTTGGAACGTAGATCACTTTACAGTTTAATGATGATTTCCTCAATCAATTTGCGACAAACAGTCTAATGCGGACCATCAACGAAATAAACAAATTGAGAATGTTCTTTTGAGGGTATTTTTAGATCTTGAGATCCTCACGATCTTGAGAACAGTCGAGCACTCGTCAAGATCGAGTACGTTGACACTTGCCATTCGGTATCAGAAATAATCGCTACTTTGTTTTTGTTTTTACGGAAGCGACAACGATCATCACAGACTTTGGTCGTATTTTTTCCAGAAATCACTAATTTTTGCCTGACGTAAATTGAAATTTTTAAACGTCAAATCGCTTTAACCTTGACCTCATAATGAAAGTGCTTGAGTGCGACAAGGACGGATTAATTGAGGGGAAACTTGCTTTGTTCCCTTGACTCAACTGAAATGTGCATCAGCTAAACAAATTTGTGCATCTGCTAAACTTGAATTTGAACTTGTTGAAGGCACACAGTTGTGCGATCACACAATGTTAAGTGATAGTTATAATGGTTTCATTGATTTCATTGATGCTCCGCTGATTCTGGCACGTGACTATTACTCAACAAAATAATTTTATCCATTAATTATTTAACTATTATAGTAAACAATGTTTATTTCATCATTTCACAATACACAAAATGCCAGAATTCAAAATTGATCTGTCAAATGCAAGTCGAAGCTTTTCAAAAACAAGAAATGAGGGGAAATTGTGGTGTAATTTGGTAGGGAGTTCACCTTGCTCTGGTAACAAGGAGAAAACAATTGGGAAACTCTTCTGAATTGAATCGATTGTCTATCGATACCTCATTAACCTAATTGACAAAATGAGTCAGAAATGTGATTTTTGTTGATACAAAATTGAAATTTACAAAATTACATAAAGACCAGAGCTTTAAAGCCAAATAATTATATTTAAAGACTTGTAAACATTAGCGACAGAAATAAATTTTGAATGACATTCAAAAAGAAAATCATTTCGAACGTCACAAAATAGTCACCAGATGTCTCAGGTGGGACACCTTTGTGTCACGTGGGTTTCGGATTCAAGGTGATTTAGCATAAAATTTTGTTCGTTGGAATTTTGCTGATATGAATGACGATCATAAATTTCTTGGAAATAATTATTTGAATAAACAAAATAAATTTTTGTGTAAAACGTAGAAATTTAAGAGAAACGTAGCGAGGCACGTCGAGTCAGCAAATCCAAACTGGGAGGATTTGTTTGTCACAGACAGACAGACAGACAAATTTCTGACTGCAAGTTTGTGCAATTCATACAAATTTTAATTTCAGCATTGCCCGGAAACACGAGTGTCTTGCGTCAAAATGGCGGTATGTAGTTCGCCGAAAGTTCGTTAATAGGTCAAATACCAAATCCACAAACTGTCAAAGAGTCGAAGGAGAAGTTTCTCTTTCTTACTTCCTCTTTTCACTTTTTCTAACATTAACACATGTGCAAAAGGAATGGAAAACAACTTCCCCAATGAAGGCGACTGTTTTTCCTTCTTTATGATTTTCAATTTCCTCAAATGTTTTCAAACACAAAATTGTTTATAACAACTCGAAGAGGTATTTCTGAACAAACAACACGACAAAATGTCGTCAGCCAAAGAATGTCGTTAAGTGTAATTAAAAAATGAAAACCTGAATTTACCTAAATTCAAATTCACCTAAAACCGGAAATTCAATTAAAGGTGATAAACTTACCTGAAGTCCATTACAGCTGCTGCCGATGACATTTTAGCGATTTTGGCTGTTGCAAGTTGTATAAGACGTCTCACTTTTAATTGAACGAAAATAAATGAAATTAAAAATAGAGTTTTAAGTTTTTAAGCACTTTTAAAATAAAAATCCACAAAAACAATTTTAAATTAAATTTTTTAATGCATTTTTAAGAGAATTTTTTGTTTAAAAATAAAAATACTAAAAACCGCGTTCACCTCAACACAATGCCGTCTCGAACAAACTAAACCGCCAGCAGCTTTCACAAATGTCTTTATAAAACCGACCATAACCAACACAGTTCTGCTTCAGCGGGTCTAGAGGGGGGCCACAGCGGTTGCAAATTGCATAAATATTATTGCAATTGCACTTTTAGTGCATTCGTAGGTATGCGTCGCAAATTAGTATCGTTCCGATGTGATCGAGAGGTTAGCGCGCGCGGCAAAGTTTTATCGACTTGTGTCGCTGCAGTTGCACTGGATATGCATTTGTGGTTGTACTAAGTGCATCATGTGGCGCGTCACGTCACTAGGTTCGAGTAGAATCGATATCCGTTTATCGCACTTAGCGATTAGCCGGATAAAAATCTGGGAATTTTCACAGTATCAACGTTAGAACTTTGATGTCACGTTTCTAGCGGCCATGATTCACTTCCGATGTCACTTTGACAGTTTGATGGCAAGTGGAAAGTGTCACTTTGGGTAGATGGCGCTAATTGAAAGGTGTCAAAATGACATAAACGGTCTAATCAAAGGCTTGTTATTGTCACAACAAGGACACTTGTGACATTTCAAAACTGCAGGTCCGCCATTTTCACTTGTAATTGATCAATTGTTCTGTCAATTGACAATTGACTCGAGGAAATTGATCGCAAAGACAACTGTAATTGATCGATTTGACATTAGTAATGAAAAGTTGAAACATTCGTTCATAGATGTCGTTACTTGCACATAAACTTCTTGAAATTGTTCTGAACTCATTACTGCCCGGATGTTTGTTGTTGAGACATTTTTCCATTAATTTGTCCAATTTGAGAGGAGTAAAAGTGTGAATTGGAAAATTGCATTTCAGAGGAAAAATGCATTCGAGTGGGGCTGCTCCTATTAGCATTTGTGGCGTCTTATTTCGCTAAATTGACATTAAAGCTGTCAGCACTTGAGCGGTTATTTACATTTTCCGTAGCTTGGCTTGGTGTACAAGGGGGCTCGTCGTCGTTCGTACAGTGTAACTTTAAGTAAACCTTAGCCTGGAATCAAATAACCTTTGCCTGTGTTTGCTCTTGTAATCCCAAGGCAACCAAGTCAACAGAGACAACAAGATATGACTTTCTTAGAAGACAAGGTGCAGTTGGCTTTCATTTACTCTGAGTCACGAACGTGGAACCAGTTGGGGGCTCGTCTATAGTAACAACAATCGCACACAGACAAAACCGAAGCCTCAATTTGTTCAAATTAACTCCACATTATGGTGCTGACTGCATCGTGGAATGTAATAAATGCAATTTCGCAATTACAATGAGCTGAAAACCAGAATTCCATATGTGTCATTGAATGCAGTAAAATGATTAAATTCATGGAAAATCAATTCCGGGAAATGCAGTTTTATTCAATTTTATCTAACAGAGTTTGTCGATATTTCAATATTTGTTCAATTGAAAGTGACAAATGACACTTGAATGCAAGATGGCCGTTTTGAAACGTTACGTGAGTACCAGCCGTGAAGGCTTCATTCCTCCGAGTTCTGCATTCACGAGTTGATACAATGCGCCAAATAAATACTAAATAGAAATCTGCATCTTTTGAATCTTGATAGGTAGACTCCTGAAATTTTCACAGAGTGTGTGCTATTATGACAGCTATAATCTTGATTGATCTTCATAATGATATCGTGACAGTTGCAAATAGCAACAATTTTCTGGCATGGAAACCATTTTGAAATGAAGCTCGTATTTTTCACTGCATTTGAGTATTTTGCCTTCTCGTACGGAGAAAAGTCGGAAAATTGTGAGAAAATTTGTAAAAAGTTGGAAAACTGTCAAATCCATGTACTTGAAATTTGACAGTTGTTAATTTGATACCGAATTTGTTTGTATATAGGTATTTTGTTAAATTCTTAGTAAAATAATTATTAGTAATTAATAAATTACTGATTTTTGTGTGAACATTTCTTAAAAATTTTCACTCCAAGTAACTGAATTTCCATTCCCATACTATTTTCAGTTTTTCGCTCGTACTGAAAGGATTACGCTCTTGCTAGCAAAATTTGAGAGATTCCTGATTTTCACTGCAAAAGTGAGGAAACTGACCTCTTGATTGAAAATGGTTTCATTCATCTGGCAATGCCGCAAGATGTTTCTCCTCAATTGAGGTGAATATCGAACCAAGCATAACTCCCGCCACAATGCACGTCGATTGCGTCACACTGTTCACACTGCATTCACCAAACGGGAACGAAACGAGACGAACGAGTGCACTGAGTCAGAGACCTGAGCGGATTGTGCAAACAAAAATCGAGCAAAATGCATGCAGTTCTGCCTCTACTATCTGGATCACTTGAAATTCGCGTAAAAATGAATAAAATTTCAAACAATTTCACTTACTTCTTGTGGAAAATGACTGGTTTCTGCGGTGAGTAGAGTTGTTGCACGGTTCCACGAAATGTTCGCGTGATTCTGCACTGCACAAAGGTTCGTTCTTAAGATTTTTATATTTAAGAGAATTTTTAAAGTTTAAAACACGTTTGTGCAGCACAGAATTAAAAACAAACTCCACACGTAACTACAGTTCACCGCCAACTGAGGGAAAATTTCACGATGAACGTTTTACCGTTGGCCGGCATTTCTTTGTTTCGTACGCGGACATGCTTCCTTCCCTCAGCGACATCTGCTGGAGCTGCAATTTGTTGACATTTCAAGGCGCCAAAAAGTGTTTGATTCAATAAATCACGTTCCTCACGAATGACGGAATTCCAAAATAGTGAATTATTCTGAAATGTGTCGACATGTTTACTACAAACCGAAACGTGAGAAAATCCAGTGAAAAACGCCGGAAAATTTCAAAACAAAAACATTCCAATTATTCAGCGGCATGCGCAATGACTGCAAGTCAAGTCGTTCAACAGATTGGTGTGACACCTACCGGAAAACGACGAATGTCTACAGGGTAATTCAAATGAGTGTTGAAAATGATTCGTTACATTAACGTCATTGTGTGTGATAAAATTTGTTTTTAATTTATTAGTAATACATTTAAATTGAATTCACTTTATTGATTTCAGAAGATCCAAGCGGCAACACTCCGAAACGCAGCTGTCAAAACAAACGAAGAAAGTTCATGAGCAAAATAAACATTTAAGGTTGCTTGTAGGTTGCAAAAGGTTGCCGGGTAAATGGCCTTTTGGACAATCCAGACAGAACTGTACGAAATAGTGCAGTCGCAAGCAATTACCAAGCGATGAGTATCGACAATGCTAGATCGTGCACAAGTTAGCAATAAGAGATTCACGAGTCATGTACGTAAAATTATTACATTTTTAATTGTATACATTTCTACCAATTTTCCCACACCACCAGATCACCTTCGGCGAGTTGGGTTAATCACGTTTAGCGATCAGATAACATATCAAGTTGGTTCAGGTGAGTGACTTCCGTGCATCGGTGCATCGGATTGATTAGCTGGTCTGGATGATAACAGAAAATTTATTTTTAGTGATCTTCCTGACAAAGACACAATGTACAGTTTGCAGTATTTATGGAAATGGATCAAGGTAAGCGCAAGCTGGAAGTGTTGAGTGATGAACTAAAGTTATTTTTGTTTGGATAAGCTTAAAATTAGATCGTTTTCGCTCAATTTAATGACTACTTTATATTCATTTCGCATAATTTTCAAACAGAATTTGGTTAACAGCTCGGCTGTGTATTGAATACTAATTGAACGTTCAACTTTTGATTGTGCCATACTCGATCACGTTTCTGTCATTTGTTGTTTTTCCATCAAAATTATCCTAAAAACAGTAAAATGCAAAACTTGATTAAAAAGTTAAAAGTGACACTCACCCTGAGATGATTTGTTGAATGATTCCTTCCTTCTAGAAGTAATTAAAACTTAATCACAGCATCATATCATGTCTACAAGTCCAAACTTCTCCGGTAATTTGCAATTTCCAACAAGTCATTGTCGATCGTAGGTACATAAACTTCCGTGTAAACGCAAATAAGTAGAAATTATCACAGCTTCATGCGAGTAATTGCTGAAAGTATAATTGCTATCAATGGTTTTAATATCCATGAGTAATTTAATTTGTACCTTAACCATACTAAACCACTGACCAAAATTGAATATAATTAAGGGAAATAATTATTGATAATTAAGACATTGATCAGTATTTATAAGTAATTTAGCGATTGTTGATAAGAACATTTCCGTTGATACAAATCCGGATTAAAACTCACCATTCCGGCAACATTTCTACTACAATCCGCCATTCGGCATCTACTACGTTCGCGCCTTTCAAGTTTGATAGTTGTCATCTGTTCGTGAGTCAATTTGCCTCAAAATGTGGGTTTGATTGTGAAAATCGTGGAAAACAGTTGCTAATACTTTGTGATATCCGATTGTGATTGGGATTTGAAAATTAGGATAATCATGCAAGACACACGACCGGAAATCGAGGACGAAGTGAGATTTGATTGTCATTGAATGGAACGTGAAAAATTCGATTCGATTTTGATATTTTCATTTTTAAGAGAATTTTCGAATTTTATACGTTGAACTGCAGGATTTTGAAGGAAAAGTTAATTTTGAAAATGTTTTCAACCAGAAATGTGGTAAAAGTCAAAAATTCTTCCTCAAAAACGACTCCACCTCGAGTCGGAGTTTCGAGTTTGTGAAGCACCCTTTGGAGAAATCTGCATTGTCGTCGTTAATCGTTAAAACTTTTGCACTACTCGAGTGACACGTCATGCCTCATAAGTGTTTTCTCATTTTAGATAGAGTCATCTTGAGTAGCAGATAAAGACAAGAAAGAGGAGGCTGTCTTGCAATCGATGAAAATGTTCCAAAGAACAGCATATGTCTTGTGTAAGACGTTAAACCACTTAGAGTTGCAAATGTTATGAAAAATCGTTACTCAACTTCAACCTTGCTGATTGACCGAGTTATTCTTGTAGCAAAATGATTTAAATTAAATTAAAAACGACTTTGTAATACTTCATAACACGATTTCAGGTGAATTAATTGACCGATTGACGGTGGATTAGTTCACATGCAAATGATTAAATCCAGTTTAAGTTAGATTTTTGTTGACACTGGTCAAGATAAACTGGACTTTCTGGTCACTGATCAACAGTTAAAGTCGGAAGAGAACATAAATCAACATCACGGTTTATGGTTCCACTAAATCTTCATGATTGATAGATAAACTGAAATTAATGTCATCCAACATCATTAACTTGTAACTGAAAATCGTTTCATGAGTTGAACCAAGGGTTTCCCTATATCTTCACATTATGATAACCTTTGATGATAGCCTGTATTTCTGTTCAGTTTTCAATTGTAAATAACATCGGTTTTTGTTAGTAATAGATAATATATCAATTTATGTGACCAAACTTAAAACAAAATAATTGTAATTTTTCATTTTCAGTTCCACGATGCATCGGACATGGAAGCGGGGTGAGAAGAAAATTGTTTGAATTCATGAAAAAATATCCTAAAGAAACTCTCCTTTTAGTCCTTGCACCATGGACCTGGACACAGCACTGAACGAAGCACAGTTTGCAATTGATTACTTCTTCAACAACAAGTTCGAAGAAGCCAGAAACTTGATGAAGCCATGGGCACACTCTAGCATGTATCATTCAGTTGGAAGTTCTGTGTTTTCATTTCTAGAAGCGATGTTAACCTTTGAACAACAGCATATAGCTGCTGCATCGGAAGCATTGAAATTGTGCTTAGGAGTGTGCAATAGATATCGAAAGAAGAACACTATAACAGAAGCTATTGGGAAGACGTTCACAAAGGTTTGTTTATGAATTTTCGAAATTCTGATGTTACTATGTGCACATGCACAAATCTTCAATTTAGAATAAATTTTAGTAACTTATTGTTTTTACATTTTAACACTAAAGGTCCGAATAAAGGTAAATAAGAAAAATTATGAAAATTGAAATAAGTAGAGTGCAATGTTTGCTTGGTTGCCATTCGTTGAGAAACCTTGTAATTAGGTTTAACAAATGATATCGACTAAGAAATCAATTAGAAGCTTAATATGAACATGCAAGCAAATCACGTAAAGTAGCTAAGAAGCTTAAATTATAGTCAATGGGATTAGTGTGTGATTTACATTAATTGGTTGCGTTTTATTTTAGCCAAACTACGAGACGTACACGGATACAGAGGCACATGCTGAGTTGTGCTATGCAGAAGCACTTCTGCTGGAAGCATTGCTGACATTCATCGAAGATGAAACTTTAACTAGTCTAATTAAAGGAGGAATGAAGATTAGACAATGTTTTAATAGTTATAAGTGAGAGGATTGGATATTAGTAACTGCTAAATGAAATGTTATTAATCTCTTGTGAATTGCAGGGAATGTGCTGCTATTCTAGTACAACGACAATGGGCGTCGGAAAGTTCAAAAATCCATTTCGAGAGTGGAGTACGAATGGGTGTTGGAACATTTAATTTAATGATTTCATTGTTGCCATCGCGTGTAATAAAACTTTTAGAATTTTTAGGATTTTCAGGGAATAAGGTATACATTTACTTGTTAAATCACATCAATTGTGGATATTGAATTCGAGTTTTCATGCAGCAAATGGGAATGAAAGATTTGATTAGTGGATATCGTATGTCTGGGATACGTCAAGTTCTGTGTGTCATGACACTGTTGGGTTATCATCTGATTGTTTGTCATGTGTTAAGTCATCAGGAGGGAAATTTAGAATTTTGTGATGAAGTCCTTAACGAGCAATTGAAGAAGTATCCTCAAGGTGTATGGTTCTTGTTCTTCAAAGCTCGTCTAGAATTTATGAAAGGGAATCTGGATGAAGCCCAAGCGTGGTATAAGAAATCATGGAAGTCACAAAATGTTTGGCCGCAATTTCATGATTTGTGTTATTGGGAATTGTTGTGGGTGAATTGGTAAGGGAAACCATGTTAAATCATTTCACAAAAACTTGACATTCATATTCTCGTAGCTTGAAACTTGAATGGCGTGAATCAAGTCTGTATGCATCATACTTGTTAGAAGGAAGCAAATGGTCACGAACGATTTACTTGTATCAAAAAGCAGCAGTTTTGCTAATGTGCCGTGATACAATATCGTCATCAGAACGTTCCTCAATTGATAGTCTAATACGTGAAGCACCACAGAATAAACAACGCATTGCAGGCAAATCACTACCAATGGAAAAATTTATATGCAAGAAATCCGAACGATACTTTGCCCAAAACAAGACTCTCGTCTTACCAGCCGTTGAACTAATGTACTTATGGAATCTATTCAAAGTGCTAGGCAAGAAATTCGATATTGCCAACAGTATATTTAGGATAATTCAAAAGACTCAAGATGAATATAGTTCCAAAACTGATGTAGGTAAATACGATACTGACAATAGAGCTCTGATCCTCCTGCTGAAGGGGGCTTGTTTGAGGCAAATGAAAAGTCCTCTCCAGGCTTTGCAGTAAGCATGAAACATAATATATTCCAAAAACTCTTCTGATTTGCATTTGTATCATCTCTCTTGCAGGTGCTTAGAAAGTGTAGTGGCTCTTCAATCAGAAATCAAAGATGATAACTACATTGTACCATACGCGGTTGTTGAAATCGGACTGATTTACGCCGAACAAGGAAAGAAGGAAGAGGCTATTGCAATGCTGGAGAATGCAAAGTAATTTTAATTAATCATTTTTCTCAACTTTCAATATTGAATATCTCTTATATTTTCAAGGAAAAACTTCAATCGATATTCACTTGAATCACGATTGCATTTTCGCATTCATACAGCACTCACAGATCTCAAGGCGACCACCAACGATGGTGGATAATGAATGAAAGATTCATTTTAAATGTTTAATGTTTTCAATAAAACAAAATCTGTTAATTAATCTATTTGTAAGAAACTAAAAAAATTAAGAACTCAGTGTTAGTAAAATTACGTTACCACGAGTAAAAGCTGAGCTTAATTCGGTACCAAGACTAGTGAAACCTAAGAAAATTATTTACTTAATTTGTTATTTTTGTGATACGTTGATTTGTTTTTCATTTGGTAATTTAATTGCAAAACGAGCTTCTCTTTAAAACATTTTCAAATTCATTAATCATATTAAACAAATGTCCTGCTAACGAAATATAAATGAATATCATGTTGTTTTGTTGTATTTAAATGTTTGAATTTAAAACAAATGTAGTATAAACTATTGACTAAAATGAGTACAACAAGTAAACAAGGATGTAACAAGCTGCAGTTTACCTGAAAATGCCTGGAAAATTAAATGAATTCAAGATTACACACAATTCCTAGAATGGTAATTCGGATTCTTTCCATCAACTGCCAGGCTAAGGTGAGTCTACTAGTTGTTACTATCCAGTTTCTTTTTGTACGGTTTCGGTGTTATTGATTTAACATTAACCATTAACAGGATAAACGAAATGATTGTATCCGCATCGTCACAAATTGATTTATTATTTCGGTTCTTATTTCGATTTCAGTTCTTCCGATTGAATTGAATTATTCAGCAACAACATCAATAAAAATATAAATACAAATTTCTCCGGATAATCATAAATATTCATAAACCATAATTATTAAATCTGCAATTAATAATTAACAATTTATTGTCCTGTATCTGATATTTTACGTGATTGATTAACGACTACATCGAATAATCACGCTTGAATTACAACTCTAAGTACATTTGTAATTTGGTAATTCAACTGTTACAAATACGTACCATCAATTTAAACTCGTGATATACAAATTGCCTCAATGATACATTATAGTTGTGTTTTTAAATGATTCCACCATTGAGCTTTAATCGTGTGGTGCGTCATGGTTTCGTGTAAGCTGATTAAGTTGATTTAAATATGCAATTGGGAAAATGTTATTCCACTATTGGAGTAATGATGGTCGAGATTTTTAAAACCTTCTCTTCACGTACTTGCCAGGAACATATTAGCTGTGTTTTCTTGCTGCCATCGAGTGGTGTAGAACTGTCACGGCTATTGCAATATGTTTCTAGCACGGAATTGGCGTTTTTGTACTCGCTCAAAAAATTGTTTTTGAGAAAAATTCATTTGACAGGTGCATGTAACCTACATGACTAAATGTCAAATGTCAAATTTGTTTATGTTCGTTTATGAAGTTGCTCGAGGTTACTGAAATGCGTTTTTGTGCTATTCGAGTAACGAGAGAGAACTTACAGCTGAGTAAACTCTTGTGAACTTGTGGTGGTCCTTTTGAGTTTTTAGGTTTTAATTCCAGGCTAACAGGAAGTAGAAAATTTACGTTTTTCATTTCTTTAATTTATTTAATATAATTAAGCACGTTATATAATAGTTTTGGAAATATTCATAGAAACAATTAATTTAATTATTTTGTTTCAGGATAAAATAAGTTATAGTTTTGAAAATATTTAGAGAGACGAAATAGTTTATTTGAAAACTGGGAAATTGGTTCAATTGTACAATTAAAACACGAAAATTTAGTTTTAAAACACAGAAATTTCGGGGAATTCCGTTGATTGAATTAGAAGTTCTGTTCAGTTAAACTTTATGAGCGTAAAGTTGTGATAACTAAGTTACGAAATCGTGTATCGTTTTAATCCTGCTATTATAAGGAATGAATTCTAGTTTGAATTTACGATAATCATTCGTGGTGGTGGATAAAGGAAATCCTCAAGGGTATCTTCAAAGTTCCTCTTTAAAACTGTTAATGGAATGTGTGATTTTATATGGTTATTCCTAAAATATTTATTACAAATCTTTTTGGACTCCAACATGAACCAGATGCTTTACAAACAAACCACGTATTTATTGGTTTCATCTGACACGTATTTTCGATAGTTTATAGCAGTTTCGTGATATTCTCGTTTAGTTTGTTTTCACCATAATTTTGTAGCTTTAAGATTCAAAGTTAGCTACCATCTGGCTTTGTGGTTATGGTGTGAAGGCTTCTAACCTTTGTAAAAGTCAAGGAATATGCCAATAAAGTGTGAAATGAAGGTTACATGCTTTGGTGTTCTTAATTTATTAAAGGATTCCTCATCATTTCCTCTGTATCAGACATTTTTCTTCAACTTTAACCCTTCCTTGTGGGCCACGTCAAACAAATGGTGCCACAAGGATCCAGTCTTGATTTATGTCCTGATGCCAGCAAATTTGTCTGATAGTCAATATATTTTTTTTGTACCAAAAGTTAACCAAACATGAATATCGTAAATCCTGAATCTTGAATCCTGTATCCTGAATCTTCTAAATTTGGTCAATCAATACGTAATACCTGAAAGTGTTGGGAAAAAAATAAATCTAATACCCTGGAAAAGGATATAAATTATTTAATCCCGTTCAATCCTGATGGTGAATTGATTTTTAAGATATTGTTCAGTAGAAAAGGTCCATTGATTGTGTCATCAATCATCCAGTCTGAGCTAAAGGATACGTGCCTTCTTAGACAAGTAACCATTGATTATGAAATCCATCCGTGAAAGATTAGATAAAGTTTGAAATGAAAAAGTTTATTTCTACATAAACTATTTATAAAAATAAAACGTAAGGACATAATTTATCCAAGACACATTTTTCCACTATTATTTCACGGTGATATACCGAATATTCCAGGAGATATCGATTAAATTATAAATATTTTCGAAAATCAATTTGAACTCGGAATTTTCTATAATATTTCAATACATCACAATGACTTCGAATTTATATGACAGCAATATAGACTAATTAAGGTATTTATGTAGATATATTTGCAATAAAATTCAAAATTATTAAGATATTCAAGTGTAAAATGTAAGGACATAATTTATCCAAGACACAAATTAACCAAACTTCAATTACGAATATTTCCACAACTAAGACACGTAGAAGAAAAATACAATGTATCTACTATTTGGGAAGGTATATTCTTTCGAATGAGGCATCTAACATCATTATTGGAAAAAAAAATTGTTCCCCTAAATAAAATCATGGACTAACCATGGGCGAAATTTTTATGAAAAAAAATTTTTTTTTCGTATCTTAATATTTTGTATCTCAAATAAAAGTCTGAAGCTTAACGAATCTAAAGCTGTTGATCTCACGGTGATATACCGAATATTCCAGGAGATATCGATTAAATTATACATATTTTCGAAAATCAATTAATCACAAAATTTACGTTAGCGTGTTAATATAATGATGATGATGATGATAAAGGTTTCGAACCGCCATTGAACACTCAATTCTATAGAAAATGTGGTTTTGGGACGCTACAATGTCCTGGACAATGGGATAAATTTAAAGCTGGAAAACGGGAAAGAGTTTCAATTAAATTTTTTCTACTACATACACTGGGGTGAGTACGTGACCCGGGTTTCACCTGACACTATGTCATATACGAGTACAGTAGATACAATTACAAGAAATGGGATAAAATCCAGAAAAGTTTTTGTAGCTTTCGTTTGAAAGTGTCAAGAGAACCAGAAGTGGGTAGCTCCTCTTCCCCGGATGCCAGCTAGACGACAGAGCTAATAGGTTGCATCAAGCAGGATGTCATGCAAGACTGCAAGTTGCAGCTGGATTTTGTACAATCCTTCACTCGTAAAAAAGACTACGAAGAAGGAGCAGAAGGATGTCATCCAGAACTTGGATTAAAATTAAAATGAGGAGAGTGTAATTAAAAGTTTCGTTAGATGGTGGTGGATCATATGAATCTTGTAGCAACCAGCATGACGGGTCGCAGTCCCTTACCATGTTCATTTGATATTCATTTTGGGAAAGTTATGAGCTTCATTCGTAATTGAGTGTGCTTATTGAAACTGATACTGAACATGATCCTGGGTACACCATTTAGGGTATGATAAACCGAAATTAAATTTTATGCTTACAAATGTTATTTGACTTCAAGATGTCGTCCTCGTGCATTCAAGGATAGAATCATGTTTGCTCCTTGTTTCTGAGAAATGTCACTCCATGTTCTTCAGAAACTTAATTTCGGTGCAATATCTTGTGGTTTGTGTCAACTTTTGGAATTAACCTAACCTCCGGAGTCTCATCTCTCGTCTGAAATTCAGATGTGTCCGGTTATAAATTAAGCCAAAACTTCCAGTTGCAACATCAACGAAAATCATCGGAGCATTAAATTTTCCCTCAAAATGATAAAATTAATTTTCATTTTCCAAGTTTTTCCGCGATCCCAGCGATAAAAGCATTTTTTCCCGGGTTTCATTTTGTGCAGTTTAGGACTCATGGTTAGGTCACACCAAATGCTGATGATGATGATGAGACTTTAATGTTTTAATGCTTACTAAACTAGAAGTTGAAACTTTTTAGATGCTATCACAAGGACGAGAGAGTGAGAATTTATGTCCTTGTGTTTAAATTTTAATTGAAACTTCAAAAATTTCCCGAACAACCATATCGACTGTTGGATAGCCTCGAGAAAATACTTCATAATCAAACTGCAACAATTTTACTTGTATCACGAAGATGTTCTCGTATTTCCCAAAAGGATCCAAAGAAATCCCCAAACCAATTATTTATTTGGCTTTGACTACATATTTTCATCTTGAACTCAATTTGTTGGGTGGTCAAAGAAGGATGTGATAATGGCAGCAACCAAGGTACAAGTTTATCTTCGAGTTACAGGTTTCCACAGTAAATAACTTCAAGTCAGGTGCAACAAAATAAAAATAAGACAAAAGTATATATAACAACATCAGCAAAAGGATAATTGTAACAATCGATTCTCTAAGGACTTTTAAAATGGAGTTTTATCACAGAACCATAAATTCCATGTGACACGTCGTATGAGCAAGAATTGGTGAAACTGAAACTCAAAGTTAAAGTTAAAGTTAAAGTTAAAGAAAACTTCTAACTTCGGGGTAAGGGTGGGCAAAACTTTTCCCAGAAACATTACAAAGGCGGCATCCTTTCACTCACCGCCATATTGTACAGGTTTTTGTAAGGACAATAAAATTGTCTGTGCGGAAAATGCTCATTCGAAGAAGAACTCCAACTTTAAATTGAAGGCTTTAAGTGTTAGGGTTGTCAACAGATTTCGGTTCAATTTATATGGACTTCCAAGATGTTGGTCGAAAAGTGTCAAAACTTATTTTGTTGGGGTAATGTGATTGGTTTCAAAGTTTTCGGATAAGCAGATAAAATCTGAATTTATCTAAACTGTCAAAATTTGGACTGGGTAATTTCCGACTAGGGGACGTGGTTTAAGAAATTCATTTTGTGCCTCTCCTGCAAGATGGATTAACAATGGCCTTTTGTTACTATTAGTTCCTAATAAAGTGAAATAACATTTCTACAATCATCAATTATTAAATAATCATATGCTAATAAGTTTCGAAATTCGAAAACAATCCACTCTGCCATTGGGAACGAGTCCCGGAGTCAGTAAAAGCACACATCACCCGAAGGTTTTCAGTTTCTTCTTTCGTGAGTCACAATTTTTTACTTCTGCCTCTTCTCTTTCTCCGTCATGTTTCGAACAGTTTGATTTCTGCACAATATAAATTGAAAACATTTGTGAGGTTTGTGAACATTTGAATAAATTTGAAATAAAACGTGCGGCTCGCATTTATCCACGTTGAAGTGCGCTTCCTTGAAAGGACTCAAAGTCGGGAATAGATGGTTTTGCAATTTCAAAATTCAAAGACGCTATCATCACAAGATAGTAATGAAAAGTTAAATTAGTTTAAGATTTAATGAAGAAACTTTCACCTTTCATCCCTTCAACAAATCCCTGCAAGGATAGAAACAGCAACAGCAGTAGCAACATGCAGGAGATGAATTAGAACCAGAAGAAGAAAAAGATATTAAAATGTGAAGTAATTGGGACGCTTTCACAGGACGTTTTCAGGCATAAAAAATGTGAAAATTTGTTTCAAGCATTATCCTTTTGTGAATTATGCAATAGAACTTTGTGATTTGCATTTGATTGCATAGAAACGAGTTAATTTTATTTTTTCCCCTTAGTCCCGGTAGTTGTTGTTTATCCAAAAAATTTTCCCTATCCTTATGTGACAGGATATTCTGTAAATCTAGCTTTCATTGTTCTTGTCTCGAAGTCAAGATGTTGAACAACAACATCAAGATAGAAGAAAATAGTTACAACTTCCGGTACTTGAAGGAATCCCATGAAAACGAAATCCTTGTCACATTTCGTATTCTACAGATTTGTCGTTATCCTCTATAGAGATTTCGTTGGTAAATATTTTATTCAAATAGAACCGTCGACTGTTGCATTCTACGAGAGTTAACAAATTTTCTATTCTAAATTTATTCTCTACCATTTTCTTGTTGCTCATATTGTAATGGAATTTTGCATCCCTTTTGAATTCTGTTATCTTTCCTTGATTGTTTGTGGATAAATTTACCGGATGTGGTTACAGTAACTGGCAGTTTAAAGCTCCTGCAGGAACAAGTAAACTTTCAACAGTTTCACAAAGGAAAGGATATCTTGGTGTTGGTAAATTTTCATAACCGAGTCATACTTCATGCACTTCCGTCATAACGGGCTTCCCAAAGGACTTTCATGAACGAGGGACTCCTTACAATTAGCGTTGAATTAATTTATGGTGCACAGGAAGAGAATCGCAGTAACCGTTATTCGTGTGCTTGTGTAAACACCTGGAAAAAAGAATTCCTTGCTAGAGGATATTCAAAAACATTCCGTTATTAAGGATAATTTATGTCCAGCAATTCATGTAGAGCAACAAGTTTTTCTCTTCCAATTAAAAGCATCTGGGTAATGGTAGTAGGTACGAAGTCCTTCGGGTCACGAACGTTTGAGATGATTTCAAGGAAATCAGGTGGTGGCATTAAATTTATAAGGGAAGAAAATGTGAATTTAAGGATATTTATTTTTGTTGAATAATAAAAATGACATTCACATATGTATGTCCTGTAGGAAGGATCACATCATCACAAGCACGACATCAAGTTCATACATCGTCCTTTCGTAGGAAGATGTGTAATGGAGACAAGTGATAGAATCGCCTGTCATATGATATTAAAGTCAAGAACAAAAAGGACACGTCTAGAACTGAATAGACAAAATATAGGCGAATTGACAGAATGAAACGTAACATGGCAGTCTTGTGATGCCTTAATCCTTGACACAGGATTAAATGAAATTGTCCAATCAAGTGGACGTTATTACCTTGTGTTCGAAAGATTAATTTTCCTTCTCGCTTAAAATAGAAGACCAATCCACTGCCATCTTGGATTCGTGATGGATCACAGCATGACTCCATTGATTTATTTATTATTCCATCATGTCCGTTGTGGAGCGGGTATTGGCCGCTGTCACATTTAATGACAAATATTAAATAAATTATGTGATACAGCTAAGGATATCTCATTGAAAGAGACACAGACAAGTGCTATTCATCTACTCTCATCCCCCGCATCAGAATCAGAATCAGAATCAGAATCATCACGAAACTATCCTAGAGACGATGGTACCTACATGATGGTGGTCCTTTAATGGTGGATTGGGAGCAATCTTCCCCATTCCTTGTCGTCTTCTTCTTCTTATTTCTGTGTGCTTTTGTTTAGTTTACAACCTTTCAAGTCCTGTTGTGTATTTTAGTGTTGTTGTCCTTTTGTCATTTTATTGGATTTTATATGGCATTCTTGCTTGTCAAACGATTCCTTTATTGTCCTTAGTGTTGTTGAAATAAAATCGATGTTTGTTGTTGTTGTTGTTATCTATAGAAATAGGATTCAAGAAAAAATTATATAAATTCATTGACAATCTTTAAATATTTGTCAATGATTCTTCGTGTTACGGGTTTAGGTTGATCCTTTTAAATCACGTTAAAAGTGTCAGAAAGTGTCGTTACTTTTTCTCTATGTGTCTGCGACATCCTTTAGTGCCAACATCATGAAAAAGTCATTTTTGACATTCCCATTGTGGATAATAATGTTTATGACACTTTTGTATGTATCTGTACAGTAACTATATCAATACACAGCTGACGCGAGGTCATGCGAATGGACTGACTTGAAGACTAGCACGACAGTATTACTTCACTGTGTGATTGAGTGATTGAGTGATTGAGTGATTGTGTGAGCCGCACACCACAAACTTTCAAATCATTTTCACGAGTTCTCTCATGCACAACGCCATATTTGAGATTTGTAGCGTCAAAGAATTTTTGTTGACATTTAACATTTACCCTCCGCCATGTTTGAGAATTATATCAAAGTCAAGTGAACACGATTAATTGAAAATAAAAAAGCAAATCAGTAGAAAAGGATCAAATCCTCATCAACACACTTTCGCCCTACTACACTTGTTAAATCCGAGGAAAGTTTCTTTGATGCGTTCCAGAAAGTTAAGCACGTGCCAGGACTAAGAATAAAGTCAAGTTTTAAGGACACGGAAAAATATCCTTTATTCTTATGTTATTTAGTCCTTTGTTCTTAATTTTTGTGTTTTCAGTTTCCTCATTGCCTTAAATTCACTCCCAACAAGGATAACGAAAGAAGAGAAAAAACATTTTTTTTTCATGCCATCAACAAAAGGACATGCCTCGAGAGTTAATTACAAGTCTTCATTTTCCATTAACGAAGAAAGCTTTTAACACAGGAAACGTAAACGAAAACGATAGCGAAAGTCTTATTTCGTCCTTTTCGTATCACTCATCCTTTCCAGCGAGGACGAATAATAATAATAAAAACCCCAGCGTTTCACACCTAAGTTAATTAATTGTACGAAAAATAATTACCATGTTTTTTATATAATACGTGCTGGAAATCACAATAACTTGGTGGTTAACACATCCTTGTTGAAGTCCTTAAAAGCTTCATTACATATTCAATGAAAGCAATGATTGTGCTATAAGAATTTTGTCCGGGGTAAAGATTTTATTAGCCCAACATTCCTCCATTTTGAATTCATTTTGTATCCTCCATTTTGTAAGTGTCAGGACGAACAAAATGGCCCCGTTGCAATTGTGTCATTCCGGTTTGTGTAATTGTAAAACTGTACAAACATCCTGTGCAAGTTTCACCTGTCCTCAATGTCAAGTCCTTAATTTCTTCGTTTGCTCCTTGCATGCCTCGTTCGTCGTCTTCGTCGTCTTCGTCTCTCCCGGTGTATCCTTGTTTTTTCCACTTGACATCGTATCCTTGTAAGTGACGTATTCATTTGTGTAAATGCGATTGTATCGCTTTAACTGGCGCTTTTGTGTCAAGATGTCATGGCGTTTTAACTTCCTGTGTCAAAGGTGGTGTAAACTTTGACACGTATTACTTGCAGTTGCATTTGGAGTTGTTTGAAATTGTTTGAAAGCGTTTGAATGTGTTTGAAAGCGTTTGCTCAACTCAAGTCGCATTAAACATTTAAACAAATTTGACTTTTTGCGGGTGGACAAAAGGCTTTGTTGAATCCAGGACGAAGTGGAATGCATTTCACGCACGTATGCTGTCCTTTAAGGACAATACAATCTTCTCAGTAACACGTCTAGATTTCACAAACGTTCTCCATACAGGATACAGGACACAGGATGTACGACACAAAATGCAACCAGGATGCACCGGATTAAGGATGCAATTCGAAATGCCAAAAGTCCAACCTGATTTCGTAATCGGATGCATTGGAATTCTAATAAAGGATTTCAGTTTCGTTAGTTAAGGTCCTGAATCTTAAGGATTTCGGTATCGATTGCAAGGATAAAAGGTGATTTTCGTAGAATCGAATTTATTCCTTCGAGCGTAAATTGACTACATAAGCTTAATGCAGAATTGTGTCCTGCAAATATGTCCTGAACCTGAAACAACCTGGATTTGGATTTTAAATATTCAAAGGAAATTTATATGCTCACAGTATGCAACGACATCTATGAGTGAGTGTGGAGAAACGAGGAAATACTTTGAAAAGGAATTTAAGAATTTCCGAAGATCATGTGCTGGTGGCGCCATCTATGGAAAGCGGCAGAAATAAACAAAACATTTGGGAAACTGATTCAATGATGATTCATTTAATATTGGTTTGGAATGGATAGAAACTGCAAGGATTCATTATAAGTTCAAACAAAATTTGAATTTGAGCTACGCCGCCATCTGTTGGTGGATGGAAAAAATCGGTGTAGAATTTCTTCAATGAAAATCTAATTAAAGTTTCTTAGTTTTAGTGAATTATGCCCGGCATTATTCCATTGTCCTGGGAATCCTTTGAATAATTTAATAAAATTAAAAATTCATACTTACTCTTCATCATCATGAGATCGTTATCCTTGCCAGGTGTGGTAGAACGCAAACCACTGCGTGGCATCCTGCAAGTCTTTCTTGTTATAAAAAGAACAAATTGTCCTTCTGAGGATGAAGTTAATTGAAAATCATCGAAAAACATTTTCTTCTTGACCACGGAAATATGACAAAATGTCCTGTTCGCAAGGATCTGCGTTGGAAAAAGAACAACTTTGAACAACTTCAACGATGCAGAAATTAAGGAAATAACTTTGGAATTGTGAAAGAGGCCAAAGCATGAAACTTAATTAAAAAAGTCTTACTTGAGAGAAAAAGGATAAAGCTGCAACGAGTCCTTGAGCCCTTGATGCCAGTAGCATGAAGTTCTGAATCCTTGAAGGAAAACGCTGCAAAACTTAAGCCACTCTAACTCGTAAGAAGGATAATTTACTTTCTTCTCTTGGTTTGTTTTCATAAACACAAAAGGATGCATGCACGTCATTTTATTTTCTACAGGACTCGCACTTGACTCAAACCGTTCCACATAAATGAGCATTTAATGACGAACGATTCACTGTTACTTTGGGATTACTTTGTGTCCTCGAGATGACTTGTTTCACAAGTGAGAGCTTTTAACCTGAAAAATAGTAAAATAGTGTCCTTGCAAGGAAAAATTGTAAGAAGGCATATGTACCCAACTACATCGACGCGTTTCACAAACAGAAATTTTTCAAGGATTGAAAGGATATTATTAATTTGTGCGAATCAATTGTTTTGGAACTTTACCTGGCAACGTGAAGTTGCCTTAATTAAGGAAAACTCTCAAATTGACGAGTCACGTGGCTCGAAATCACGTAGGACTTTTCGTCCTGTAACTGATGGCGGCACTAACCCATTCGTAATAAAAGAAAAATGAGTTTGATTTGATAAACTTTCGACAGGTTCGACAGGCTCGACAGGACGAAAAGATGGCGGGTAAGTTTAATTTACTAATTTAAGAAAACCCCCAAAAGGGCTATATACCACGTATCCACCATTTAAGAAATCGAAGACTAACGGATGTTGGTCCTTTTTTCGATATTCCTTAAAGGACGCACTTAAAATGATCATTTAAGGAGTTATCCATCAACCGAGTCAATTTAAGATGCGAAACATATAAAAACTAAGAAACCCTTTCACTTCACAAGGATCAAATGGTCGAATGGTGTCCTTAAATAGCGAAAGCCGTAAACAATTTATATCCTTTTTAATGAAATTCGAAAATACGCCAATTTGAAAATTTAGAGTTCGTTATTCGAAGTGTTACTGCCGTCATTTCATTTTACATTTATTAAGGACAAGGATAAAGTTGAAGGACAACGGCGGGAGGATTTAATTTTCTTATTTCCGTTTGAATTGCCTACAAATTTTATTGACAGATGAAACCTCAAACCGACTCGATAGAATGAGTGTAAGGACAAAATGCGAAAAATTATAATTTTCACAGACAGATGGCACTTTAAGGAGAGATGGACATGAAAGATACAAGACTGTTTTAATTTTATTAACAGGATTATGACGCAACATGAAAGTAGAACACTTTAATGTTAGTGTTTCACTTTTAATTACAACTTTCATCTAAAGATGGCAGCACAAATATGCCTGGACACAAATGACACCCATTCGCATTTAAGCCAGGCTAGGTCACAGAAATTGAAATTGACACGCAGTCAAATGTTTCGATCCATGGAGAATGACTTGCAGGCAAGATAGAAAGGACACAAGTAGAATGTTAGTCCTGCAACAGGATAAAATCCTTTAGGCGTTGTGGTAGCTAACAAAAATGACATACATGTCACTGCAGGAAAATGGAAAGCCTCCAACTGGCCCCGTTTACCCAATAGCAACAACAAACACTGTCTATTGCCATAAAATCACCATTTTACATGCATGTCCTTCGACAATCACACCATCGCACAATTGGAAATGGCAGGAACACTTTGCAGCTCGAACTGATATTACTATCACCACACAATATGGCGTATCTGTAATCTGTAAATTTACATAATTCGTATTAAAAGTTCCGTTACATGTTTGGCCATTAAATTAAAGCTTAATTGACACCGTATCCTTGCAATTAAAGGTGCTATTAGTAAGTGTTGATTGAAGGGTTTGAATTTGTTCGGGAAATTATTTTGTTCACATTCATTTTTTCTGCGGTTCGCATTTGATCCTTGTTCGAATTGAACGTGATTTGAATTTTTAATTGAAAAATTACTAACGTGTTAAATGGTTCGCCATTTTGTTACACGCTATCACGATAATTTTACGCCCAGTAGGTATGTTTAGCAAAATCGCAACAAAACACAAAACACACTTTTCATGAAAATGAATCGCCCGCAGTCACGAAAAGAAAACTGTCCGAGAGCTCGCAGCGTTGCAATAACGAGTTTTTTTCGTTTTTCTTTTAACAAACATTCGTCATCACAAAGCCAAGAAGTACGAGGAGTGGATGAAGAAGTGATGAACGTCAGGTTCCAATATGTCAAGTTTAGCTGTTTGGATTAAAAATTTTTAATATAAAATCTTTATTGATGACTACCCCCTGGCCTGTACGTTTCAATTACACTTTTAATTACGATTTTCCCACGATAAAATGAAAATCCCCCTCTTCCCCGCACATTTATCGCCAATTCAACTCTTTCGCACTCTCTGCTTGTCTTATCAATTCACGAGGCTACCAGTACTGTTTATTTTCTGGATAAAATATTCAACGAAAATGACGGGATGAATTGCGGAGGGTACATGCATTAAAAGGGGGGCAAGGCATTGGGACTACGTGGCACAAGGCACAAGGCTACAGTGCTGCTTCGTGAAACCTTATCAGCAGTCGCACATCCAACAGGATTTACATATGCGGTTCCCATTAGTGTGTGGAGGCGGTATTGATTTTCCTGGGATTGGCCGGGTGGTCCCGAATCTGGGACTGATCACAGAAAAAATTAGTATTCATTCGAATATGCCGAGATAATCGATATAAGCTGAACAAAATTACAAGAAAATCTGAGTAAAAGTTTTAAATAACCCTAGCAACGGAGGACGGCGGGGGACATGGGTAATAAATTGGGCCACAACCACAATTGGTCACCAACAATCCGAGCTCCAGGAGGTAATAAATTTCCCAAAGATAATCCAAGGCAATAAATCAAGTTTAGTTGAATGCAGTCAATAGTTAAACCCAATCCCTTCAATTTGTGGGCGACAAAAAGTTGAACTAGACTCGGCCGCCATCTTGGATGCAGTCAAAGTTCTATCAGAGATGAGTATCATATCAAGAAGTTGAGTGGGTAAAAATTTACAACCCTGTACCCCTTTGGAATGGTGGTGGAAAAATTTCAGATTCCAGAAATCTCAGGGTAGAAGAATCTTGAAATTTTTGTGCAACAGTTGGTAGGAATGCAATTCCTGATTTTACATAACTAGCACACATGCACGTAGACATCTTTAAATCCATTCCCATTCGTTACTTTAATTTCCCCCCACTTGGGTTTAATGGAACTTTTTGTGAAACTTCCGGGTAGATGGAATTGCACAATTCCAGGTTGATACTAAAGTCTCATTCACCTGTTTCGTTCTGCATTCAGAAAGGATTTAGTCCTGTTTCTTTTTGTGTCTCTATGGAATTTGTGAATTGGACCAGAAACATCTTTGATGCTTCTTTTTGTTTCTTTTATCTTTTGAAAAGTTCACAACAGCCAGATGGAGTTAAAAATTACTTCACACTTTTATCTACTGAAAGTTGTATCGTTTTCGTGTAGATACTCATATCACATTTGATTTTTCTCTACATTACTTCTCTTTCTCAGAAATTTCTTTTGCGAGTTTGGAAAATCCAAAGCTGGTTTAAATTTTTGACGTTTTATTTTGTTCTTCATTCGTTGCATCACAGGCACACGTTCAGTTTGCAACGTTCACAATGAAATTGTCATTTTAATTTCCAGAACCTTCTGCTCCAAATCGTTGCTTTAATGTTACACAAAAAATTGATTTTCCAAACAAGCGAAGCTGCAACATGTTTCGAGGTTAAGTGGTTAAATCCACAATCTCAACTTAATTCCATGTAACACAACATTGTCCTGATTCCCAGAATGATTTAGTATTTGAAAAGGATCATCAAACAAACTCGATACCGTGCCATCCTTATCATCATTATGGAAATGTCCTGGAAATTTTGTTGTGCCTAAAACGCAGTTTCATGAAACGTTGAATTTTGGTATGCATCCTTGTAATGCATACTAGGTACTCCTACAGTACCAGGCAGCAGGTTGCCCACACCGTTCTGCGAACAATTAGTTCGAAACAAAAGCTGAATTGTTACGTAAATATTTAAAACGAGGTTTTAGCTAAATACTTCACATCTGTGAATTTCTATTTACAATTGGAATTGGATGGAACTATTTTGCAAGTGTGTGCATTCATTTAAGGATTTCAATTCAATCAATGACGGGATTGGTCGCCATTTTGTGAATCAGATGTCAAAAACACAATGGCGGACAACTGCAGAATAAGACATAGTAGCACTTTTCAGAGCGGAGACAGACTACAGAACTTTAAACCGGTTTATCTCGGTTATCCCGTTTAACTCTAGTCTCTCAAGGACATGCATCATGTAGCATGTGTTGCGTGTTTCTGCGAAAAGTTTGTTTTGCAAAACATAACATTATTAATTACCATATGCAGGACGAAAAAAGATGGACTCCAGGAAGTGCATTTTGTGTGGACACTTTCCGAGGAAGTTTTGCCGAAAACTTTTTAAATGAATCAAACCAAATAAACTTTTACCGGAATTTCGCATGCAAAGCCTACAAGGACAAACCACATTCAATGGAGTCACATGCAGGACACATGTTTTACGGGTAAACCAATTTAAGGAAAACTGGCGAAGAAAAAAAAAGTCCTGGGAAAATTCGGTATCCTGTCATTTGTGGAATAAGAAACGATCTGGAGTGTGTATCATTCAATTATCCTTAAATTCAAAGTTTGTTAATATTGTTCACCAAAACCCCATCATTAATTATTCAATTTGCTTTACCTCAAAAACATGTCCTTAATGTATGCCAATTCGAGGGAATGAGAAAAGTGTCTTTTGTCCAAAAGTGTGAATTTGATATTTGAGGTTTTGCCAAGTCCACCTACATATTTGTTTTTCGGTTATGTGTTTGGCAATCTATCCTTGATCGTTTTCAAATTGATTATTGATTGATTCTCAAGACACAAGTTTGTTAAACTGAAACCGAAGATTTGGACAAATAGATTTGTGGACATTTTGTTTGTGTGGTCGAAATGGTGTCCTGATTGATTTTGTGCACTTTATTAAGAGGCAGACAATCAAAGAGACTTCCAAAAGAAATTTGAAAACACGTGATATGCATACTAGAGATTCCTGCTCTCCACATTAGAATTACGTCTCTCCTCTCCTTGAGTATGTACATTGACAGCCAGTCAAACATTATTGTGTTGCAAAATACCGTCATATTTCAATCGCTAGTAACTACGAGACTAATAATGTCTTTGTTTCTTTCTTTCTTATTTGCAAATTCGCACTCGATGGGATTTGACAGTTGTGCAGCACGAGAGTGACCACAAGAGCACGACTTTAATTAGTTGACTTGTCAAGTGGAAACAAGTCCTTGTGGAATCACTTGAATGCATCAAACCGTTAAAAATCAAAATGGCACCAATGTGACGTCTCAATTTGTCACATCCATCGATTTTTGTTTTGTGGTCAAACACTAATGAACGAATCAATTTCCGTGTTGGGATTAATTAATTTATTTTAACGATACTAATTAATTAGCAATATAATTTGATGGTAATCAATAAATTAATTTATCGAATTAATTATAAACCGAAAATGGGCAGAAAAAAATATAAACAACATGGCTGACACAATAAATTGTTCATCAAAAACGTGAATTCTAGAAGACATGTTGCTCGTCCTTCGTGTTCGTGTTCGTGTTGCGTTGTTGCTGTTATCGTGGACAGGATATTATAGTTCCACATGAGGAACATTTAAAGCACGTTTTATTGGAGAGAATCCTCAAAGATTTATTGGACTTTACCGGATGTCAATCCATTTCCTGTTGGGACAGATTTCTGTGTGTGAGGGAGTGTATGCAAAATTTATAGACTACAAGGATATACAGTTGTTTTATCCTGAATTTGGTCACCTACACTTTTACCTCCATTTTTATCCTGATAAATGGTTTGTCCACTTGAAATTTATTCGAGCCATGATTGAAGTTAAACCGGAAATGACAAAAAAAAAAAAAAAAGATGGTGGATTCAGGTGAAAAAGTTGACTTTAAAATTGAACCCCCATCCCTTTTTCAAATGAAAGTTAATGAGCTAAATTTAAAATCTAGGGATTATTGACGTACTGCTGCCGGTTCAATTAACCAAGTTACTCTGGTTTATCCTTATTTGCCAATTCAAATGTGTCCCAGTATCGAAACTTATTGGCAAATAATCCAGGATAGAGGTTCTGTATCCTTGCGGATTGTGTCTCTTTAAAATTGGAATTGTCCTGAATTCGCAGTGTCCACTTGTAGTTGAGTGTATTGACTTGACTTTAACTTGAATATAGTCCTTCCGACATATGCATTATCATCCGTATTCGATTGTTTACAGTCTTATTATGTAATGGAACGGCACCGGAAGGATGTTACACATACAACCGATAGAGGACACTGCTTGGTACTGCTCGGAGTTGCTGTGCTGACGTTACTGTTCTGGCATTTTGTGTAAACATACATATTTGCTTCGGCTTTTCATATAATTAAAAGCATATGGTGCTGGGTTTCTCTTGTTGTTGTTGTTGTTGTTGTTGTTGTTGTTGTTGCCTCGTCGATGTTCTCGATATAAACTTTATTACATCCGTTTTATGGTTAAGTTCCATTTTATGGTTAAATGTGTTTTTTTGTTATCCTGAATTCAAGGAAACTTGTGTGAAATGTATGAATTTATCGGATGGCACATTTGGCTGTGATTGTCTCCCGTAATTACTTGTTGAATTCTGAATTATTTACTTAATTACTTGTTGAATTTAAGCTCAATTATTTGCAGAAGTGTTAAAGAAAACTCTCTTCGAAACTCCACAATCTAATTTCTTAAATCTGGTTTTTGTTGAATTGAATCCTGCACAACTGAACAACGAAAATCGAGTTCGAAGAGTTATCGTCCACGCCCGCGACACAATCGCTAGCTACAGATGAATGTCGTTGTCCGTCAAAGTCTCGCAAGGTGACGCAGCACCGTTGCAGCAAATGCAAACAAGTCTTTTGTGGCTCTCATAACGTTGACATATGCATACGTTGAGTAACTTTGTAACGAGGCGTTCAATATGCAAAACAATAACCGGAAGAGACTTTGTTACTCAAGGAATTGTTGAAATTCTTGTCTCCTGACGTTCACGGTCAAAATACAACAAGTAACTATACTTTGTCACCGTACAATTATTCATCGTTTGAGTGCGCAAAGAAGATATAGTCAGGTGTGACAATTGCCAAAATTCGAAAATGGCAACAAAACAAAATGTCTGGCCATTAAGACAAATGACTAACATGTCGGTAGTGCCAAATGGACATCAAAACGTCAACACTTTGACGGATTGCCATGAAATCAGATCGAAGCAGAACTGTTGAATGCAGCAATGAGTGAGTGCAACAAAAACATCACAAAGTTGCAATGCAACATCATGAACAGATAATCGCGATCACTTTGAGAACATGACACCCTCCAACCCGAGTCCATTAGCACAAGACGATTGCACCAAAAACTGCATCTCGAAAGGAATCTGCGCATCGTACAAGAATAGCCGATACAAACTCCCTGGTATTCGGTACACAATTGATTGGAATGCATCGAGGGCTTCCCTAACAAACAGTCATTCGTCCAAAGATGCATTCAATCCAACTGTGCAACGATGCAACGATGCAACGATGGATGGTGAGAAGTGCATGAAGTGTCAACGTCAAGCGATTTAAAATAGAAAATAAATTTCATTTGGTTCATCGTGACACAACAACAATAGAAAACAGATTTAGTTGCATGCATTTTTTGGCAGCATACGTAACCCTTTCGTGCCCCAATCCCCCCAGTCTATTCTTGTACACAACAATATGCACGTGTATTTTTGCATGAAACCGAATGCCCGGAGAATAAAAAGAATTTTATCTTTTCTCATGTCCGCCATTTTGCTCCATCTATTCTTATCTACAGGATCCATAGATCCATATATTATAAGTAGATCTACATCGACTTAAACCGAAATTACTCGCCACACTTGAATGCATTTCGTTTGACAGACAATTGATTGATGTTTCTCACACTGAACGATCGTTCTGTTCGAAATGTTCAAAATGGCTGAAAGCAAAATGGCGCAGCACTTGTCATAATTGACAGCTAATTTTAAATTTTTGGCCGTTTTCACTTTCCTGCTATTGTGAATTTGATATTTTTACAATTTAATTTAAAGAGGAAATGTTTTTAACAAAATTCTGGTTTGAAATTAGCAGTAAATTTACGAAATTTTATTTTCACTTATTGAACCATAACTTTTTAACGCAACTGTCAATTTTCAAAAATGTTACATAATCAGATGGGGAGGAGAATTCTCCATAAAATTTCCATAGACGATTTTTCTGGCAAAATTATATTTTTTGACATATTCGCAATCGAATGAAGTAATTCGGCCAAGGTAATTCGGCCCACCATATTGTCATTTTCAATTTCCATTTTTAAATAGAGAAACAAGTTTTAATAGAATTTCCATTAACAGTTTTCCTAAAGGGTGACAACGGAACCCTATTAATATGACTTCGCTGTCCGTCACTCTGTCACAAGTCTGTATCTCTTGAACCATAATAGATAGACACTTCAAATTTCCACACAAACTGACAACGATGCCAACACGGCCTTAGAGAAATCATTTCAACGATCAAAGGCTGCCATTCTTGAATCATTGTTCATCGTTGGTACTGAACAAATTGGTAATCATTGATTTGTTGTTGAAGTGAGTTGCAAGTTAGTGGCTCTCATAAGTTGAAGTTCTCTAGTCTGTCTCCGATTTTACATGAAAGGAGAAAAATGTTGATTGCTCGTGACCGTGAATCGAACCGCGGACCTTCCGCTTGCTGAGCGGATGCTCTAACCACTGATTTATCCCGAGCACATTTTATGGTTCTTTCATGTTCCTCAATTTATCAGTAGTGTGTATTATTGGAGAGAAATAAAATATTTTCTATAAATTGTTTAGTGGTTTCCTACTGTGGTTTTGAATTAATAATCTTGGAATGAAGTAAAACTTTTGTATTTTCATCATAATTTTTAAATTTTTAAATAGTTTAAATTATCAGATACAGAAAAGTAATCTCTATCGGTTTTATTGTATCGATTTTCGGTTAATAGTTTATTTGTTGAGCTATTGAACTCTGAGTGAAGTTGAACAATGGAAGGACCACCATATTGCTTTTCGTATTTCCGTAGTAACTCTTAAATGCTAGGTCCTCTTTTGTTGAAATAAACTTTTTCAGATAGAGAAATGAATTTTCTATCGAATACATGTCAAAAGTTTCCTTAAAAACTTTAATAATCGTGATGAAAAATGTCAGAAAAATATAAAATCCCTTATATTGTTGAAACAAAAGTTAACCCTCGCAATTAGGACCCCTACACGTCAAGTGCAATGTGGCGCCCTTGGATTGATGGGGCTCAATCAAGAGGTGGAGTGAAGAAAATTACTTAAGGAAGTTATGAAGGCAACGAATTTAACGAGGATCCTTATTAGGTCTAATTGAGAACGTCCTTAAGTGAATAGAAATTTTTAATTAGATTTTTTCTTCGAAACAAAATGAACCGAACAAAATGGCGAATAGCGTCGTTCATCTTGAAAGTGGAAGGGATGAAATTATGAGAATTAATTGGAAAATTTTTTTTTAATTATGCGGCCATCATGAAAATGCGGCCATCTTGATTGGGACTCCATTTAAAAATAAATAAATTCCACATTTTTCTGAAACTTTTTTCACGTGCCAAATATTCAATTAACGAATGATGGACATTCAATTAACAATTTGTTCTGAAGTTAGTGCGACACCTGGCCAACAGATGGTGTTGACTGTATTGTAGAAAATCGATTTTATGCACTACTGGGTAGATGACACAACCGGGTCGTGTTTATTTGTTTTACTTTTTCCTGACGGAATTATGAAATCAAATTCATGTGAACACTCGGCCACAATTTGTCGGTAGTTCGGTCTAAAAATACAGACTGTTCTTCCAGTTGGGAATCGCTGCATGATCGGGGGAAACTGTTTTCTATTTTCTTAGATTTATTTACTACCATGCTGTTTTATTTTGTAAACATTTTACGCAATTAAACGACATTTAGATTCAATTAAAATGAGTTGCGACGACGTGGATTGAGTCTCAATCATTTGCGGAATTTATGAGCTGGAGATTATTTTTAAATTAAATAATTGATCCTGGAAAACTTCAAAATAAGTATTGATTCAATTTGAAAACTTTCACAGGACACTTTTCCTCTGAGGGAATTCCTGACATGCCACAAAACACGTACCAGAGGAATGTTTGAATAAACATTCCACTCTGTTTTGTATCGCTATTCAATGGAAAATTTAATTAGAGACAATTTAGTTCATTAATAATTTCCAATTAATAACTCAACAATTGATCAATGGCAAGTGCGTTTCAAAATGCAACAAATCTGCCATTTTGTACAGTGAATTATGGCGAATTTTGAATTCTTGAAATTTCATACTATGCAACGTTCAACTTTGAACTTTCAGAATTCTCTTTTCAAAAAGGAAAATATGAATTTTCACTCTAGATTAGCGAGTTGCAAGTCTGGCAAGACTGTAAGTAATTTGAGAAAGCAACATTACGTCATCACAATTTCGTGTCTGTGTGTGTGTTTGTTCTTGAACGTTGCTCCTCCTTCCGATCGACATTTTAAATTTTTCATTTATGTTTTCTTGAATTTTTCTGTGGAATTATTTTCTTATCAGGAATTACGGCCAATTTGGAGTTCTTGGAATTTCATACTAATGGTCGTATCTGATGTGAACCCCCAGGACGGTCTCTCTAATAATACGCTCAACCTTGAACTTTAAAAATTCTCGTATCAAATAAGAAAATATCTGCAAGTCTTTCCCTCCAGTTTCTAAATAATTTGAGAAAGCAACATTACGTCATCACAATTTCATGCGGCTTTGGTGAATGCATATGTGTGTATGTGTATGGCTTTGCGCGTTCCTCATTCTTCCGATCGACATTTGAAATTTTTCATTTATGTTTTCTTGAATTTTTCTGTGGAATTATTTTCCTACCAGGAATTACGGCGAATTTGGAGTTCTTGAAATTTCATACTAATGGTCGTATCTGATGTAAAGCCCCAGGACGGTCTAGCTCATAATACGCTCAACCTTGAACTTTCAAAATTCTCGTATCAAATAAGAAAATATCTGCAGGTCTTGTACGTCTTTCCCTCCAGTTTCTAAATAAATTGAGAAAGCAACATTACGTCATCACAATTTCATGCGGCTTGTGTGAATGTATATGTGTGTGTATGTGTATGGTTTTGCGTGTTCCTCATTCTTCCGATCGACATTTTAAATTTCTCATTTTAGTTTTCCTGAATTTTTCTGCGGAATTATTTCCTTATCGGGAATTATAGGAATTAGAATCGAACAAATTTCGTGTCCATGAATTAAGGATGTTCTTAAAAATGAAATCCCTGTAGAATTTAATGCTGCGCCGATAAATTGGGTAATAAATATTCATAATAATTCTGAATTTTTAGCAAATTCCCAACGCAAGTGTCCGTCGAAGGACGATGGAATGAAATTAACAAATTCAAGCGACAAATTGAGAGGATGAGACATCTTTAAGTGTGAGTCCTTTTTAATTTATTCGTCTCCTTTTTGTATCATTTCCTGTTTCACAAAAATAAATCTCAAACCCTTATCCTTCTGCACACTGCACTTGGGGCTGGTTTATTCTTTATAATCGTAATTAATTACACTTAATTAAACTCACACCTTGCCGGTTAATTCATTTACTGTCACAGGGACAGCAGGACTTTAAGGAAACACAGCCAATTGTCCTTGTTCGTACCGAAACAACTGGAGGCTCACACCGATCCATTTTTATTCACAAACAATCTTTGACCCCATTTTTCTTAATTTGCTCCTGTTGCTCCTGGTGCTACTGTAACTCCTCGAGCTATAGTTGTTTCTCATTGTTGCTTTGTTTACTCCTGTTTCACTTACACTAGAATTTAAAAAGGACGAATAAACAAAAGCTCACCTCAGGGCGAACCGATTTATCCTTACAGGTAAAATGCCATGTGATTTATGTGTTGTCATACATTTTGAGTGGTTAACGAAAAAATCCTTAATGGAAATCATTTGTCCTTTGGGCCATAGGAAAATTGCGTGATTAAAGGTATTTCCGTTATCCTTTCCCCCAACTATTACAACAAAAATCATTCCTTATGTTTCTGTTTTATTATCCTGTAAGCCGCAGGACCTGTTGCGTTTTGTGGAAACCATAAATTTTCACTGTTGGTCACATAAATTTATTTGAACAGGAAATCAAAAAATTTCTCCCCTATTTATTTTATTTGTTAATAAATTTAACAAAACCACCGGCATTTTGTGCTGATAAGATTTCTTTTGTTATTCAAATATGAAAATTACGCCATCTATCCTTCATTTTGTTGACATGAATAAAACCGTGGAAATTTATTTTTCATTTGGATCTACATATTTGTACAACTGCGGAGCTGGCCCCGGACCTGATTGATTTACTCTCTCCAATTGAAGACAACGCCATCTGTCTGCGACTAGGAAAGACACTCAATTACGATGAGCTCTAGTCAATGTAATTTGAACTGTTTTGGAATCGGAATTAAATAAGCACTTGTACCATTAAACAACATGGCTCCAATTGACATAGCCCCTACCGCCCAGGGGGGGACACTCAAAGAAAAAGATGTGTTGAAAGTCTGTCATCTGACATGGCGTTTTTGAAATTTAATTGCAAATGATGTCGAGGAAATGCGACCAACGTCTTTAAGTTTGTCGCGTAAATTGAATGTGACTACAACGAAAGTGGCCATATCAGCATTTGTAAATTTATTAATACATCCCTGACCCAAGGGGGAGATACCCCCGGGGTGGGGGATAGTCATGATGTCTTTAGAAACATTCAAAATGGCTAAACTACGAATTAATTGACTTACGATATCGTTCTCTGGCGGACAGCCAGGTTTTCCGGATTTAATGAAGAAAATTCCGACGTTTGTAATTCGGGATAAACTCGGGATTGTTGTGCAAGTCACTTGTCCCCCTTTATCCCCTTTTCAATGAATCGAGGCGGAGCGTTCGATGGACCATTCGACGGACTTGTCGGCAAGTCTACAAATTGACGTTTCTAGTGGGAACGTTTCGGCCATATTGATACGTTGACAACCCGGGAGGACTCGCCACAAATGGAATTCGCCACAATTTCGCCGTGTTCTACAGAATCAATTAAATCAACTCAGATCGTGATTAATGCCCGTTCCGGTTCGTAAAAATTCTACAACAAAATGGCGAAACGCCACATATATCTCAGGGAAACAGGCGACAGAATATTAACTCCGTTTTTCCGTAGATCTATGTACATACAATATCTTCTGCACTCAATAAATCATCATGAAACCGAGGAACGGTGCCGGAAAATGGTCGTAGTTCGATTTATTGCCTTTCAAAAGCCTCTACTGATTTATTTCCAGAAGAGAAAACGTTTCAAATGTCTTGTTTATTTCACTCTTGCAATGAGAAAAAGTCTCTCACATTCAAATTCTTACTTTAAATGAATGACACCAGATGGCTCTGTTGCAGATAAATTGTGGCGACTCAATATTTTCATGGATCTTTGCATCTACCAGGAAAGCATAAGGATCTGGGTTCGATTTTCAAAAGCATTCAGCTATTTCGAATACAAGTGTGGGCGAGCCCAAGGGACGTCAATGATCCATTGTAACTCGCTCTTGCTTTGTTGGTGTCAGCAGTTTGGTTTTGCGTCTTTTTCTCGTTCCTCTTCACATCATCATTCTTCATTGCTGGTGATTGATTTTGATTTTCGGCTTAATTTTTTGACGTGATTCAGAATTTTCATTTTTAGATTTCAGTATCGAATTCGATTTATTTCGGACAATTGCCACAAATTTCTCGATGTGTGACTGTCGAATTTTCGAAATTCTTCAAATGAAAATTTTTTGTGCGTCAAACGCCTCCATGCAAAATTGAAAACTGCAACAAAGTTCATCTACTTGTTTGAAATTATTTTAAGAAATTTGGTAAATTTAACTCATTCCCCCCTTCTTTGATTTTATTTAAAGCAATCGATAAATTAGAAACTTCACTGTCACGATTAAGAGGTACGCAAACGCTAATTAGGCAAAGTGATGAATGTACTTGGGATAAATTAATAACTTCTGCTCGATTTGAGGACATTAATGATCAACAAAATTGGGGAGCACTTAAAATATGGGAGCAAGGGGGGATTCAGTTCATTTCATTCGATTCACTTCATTAAGAGGTGAATTTCAAGATGAGAATGTTTCCAACTTTTATCGCCATATTCGCTTGAATGAAAATTAAAATGGTTCTGAAGGACTTTTGTAAAAAAGGATTCTCCCTAAGCAGGAAATGATGTCGCCCAACTAAATCCGGACATTGAAAACGGGATGGAAATTGTATAAAATCGAATCCCTGCTTCAGGGAATTACAATTATCCTGGGAAAGATCCTGTGAATCATCCGAAAACCAATTTTGTTATGCACATCCTTCGGAGTCGGACAAAATGGACACTGTCCACCGTCGGATTAGATCAATTTCCGGTAGTCGTTTTGTCCGAAATATGGAAATCCTTTGAATTATATTCGACCACTTGTTGTCATTTCACTGTACATCACTCAAGGATAAGGTGTCCTGGAAGTCGTCCTTAAATTCAATTCAAAGTAAAAGAGAAATTGAAAATTCTATGAACATTTCAAATGGAAAATTGCATTCATTTGCATTTTCAAATTACAACAAGTACGCCATTTTGTAAAATGGACGTCAGCCATTTTGTTTAAAATTTTGTAGAATTTTATTAGCCTCATTTGTTTGGTATTTATGAAGCGCGATGTTGGATCCTTGGTGTCTGAAGGAGCAGGAATCCATTGTGAATGGAAATTAAATAAATGTTAAATGACGCCATTTTTGTGGACTGTAAGTCCTGTAGAACTGTTTTTGGATACGTTCCAAATGTACATTTCACAGACGAACAATTTGAACGTGTTTGACGACTACTTTGCACCTGCAAATGGAGCACTTTCAAAATGGTGGCAATTGATTCCACAAATTGTGGAACTTGACTTTGTACACTTTGGAACTTATACAAAATCTGTGAATTCGGTGAATTTAAGGTGTTGTAGCTTTTCGACGACGCGATTGACCAGCGTACCAAAACCGGTTTGGTAGAGTCAGTCAAACATTTCTGCTGCTCGTCATTCCGTCGACACGTGATAAAATAAAAACTTGGAAGAAATAAGTGCAAGTGCCTTCCTCAATATGACGAGTGACGACAATTGGTTCCACAAACTGTGGATTGTGGAACTTATTTGAAATCTCGTCAATTTCATGATTGATGGCGAATCCTTTTCCAAGTGTCTCCGTCTCAATTAAGGATTTCCAGCAAACCCAGTATCGATTTCAATAAATCCATAAAATCATTTAATCATAGAGTCCTTCTTGTTCTCCTTCCGCCTGAAATATCCACATCCTTCGAGTTCATTCTAAAATAAATTGAATGGAATTTCTCAGATTGTATCCGGTTTTACTCAACTTCCGGTGAAATTCACGTGCTTTCCAACTGGATTACATGAATATCCGATGAGCACACGGATTTAGAATGGAATTTTCGATGGAGGGTAGTGGATTTGCAAAAGGGAGGATTCTCAGGGATTCAAGGAAGTGACAATATTTTGATTGATTTTGATTCAAGGATATGCACCGCATGTTTACGGTGGTGTTCATGTTACTCTGGGTGTAATGGACCGAAATAAAGGGATAATTCGCGGAGTGTCAACCAGGTTCCTGTGGTTCCCCGGACATTTCCCTTCCCACAAAGGGATTATTCGCGAGTATCTGAAGTAACTCTTCTTGCAGATTGTCATATATTTCCAATAACCAACTTCTCGTGTAAACAACATCCTCCAGGATGTGATACTTCCATCAATATTCCCTTGTGCCTCATAAGCGGGATACATAAAATAAAAAAAGTAAAAAGTTTCGTTGCCAAAACATTCTCCCTCAAAATTGACGTGATTTAAAAAAACGTTTCAAACATATTCCACCAAAACTGTGATACATCATCCAATTTATGCTGAGATTAAATTGTCTTTGGATCATGTTAAGCCGCCATTTTGAATCCTTGAAGCAATTTAGACGACATTGTTTATCATTTTGAATGTAATTTCAGGGAGGTTTATGTGATATTGTGCCACTTATGGCAGATGCTATTAAAAGTCATTTCATATCATATTCCTTAAACAGTTTTTCATCACATTGAATGTTTTTCATGTTTCCTGGTCGCCATTTTGTGAGAAAATTCGATGGAAAAAAGGATAGCAATTTCAGGGAGAAGGTTACTAATATGGTTTGAGATAGATTTTTAATAGAATTTCGTTTATCATACAGAAGAATCACTTAAGATTTGAAAATCAGGATTGAAACAACTTGATATCTCGTGTGTTTCATTAGTTACAACAGTTCAAAAACCATAGGTTCCATTAAAATATTATTCAGTTTTTGGAAATCAAATAAAGTAGAATCATTATATCTTTATAAATTTATTGGGTTATAACAGTTCCAAGATTAAATGGTAGCGTTTCTCGTGATAGCGAATAACCGAGGTAAACCGGTTTAAGTTCTGTAGTCTGTAGTCTGGTTCCAAGAACTAGAACATCTGACATTTGACATTACCCCGCTAAACAAAAAGATGGCACTCACGAAGTGAAAGGAGTAAATGTTGAATGCTCGTGACCGGGCAAAGAAACTCGGAATAAACCTTCTGCTTGCCGGGCGGATGCTCTAACCACTGCGCTATCCCTAGCACATTTTCTGTTTCTTTCATGTTCCCACACATCGAGTCGCCACACAAAAATATTGAATTCCTTTCCACACTATTCGTAGTCTTCCCCTGACGAAGGTTTAGAGATTGAGGGGAACACTTTGATCTCATGTTCGTAGATATGAAATTCCTCAACTCTTGCCTCATCTCCAGATCGTCCTTGAATCATATAAAGCTTTCCAGGTTTTGAATATCTTTAGAAGAATTTCAAACTTGCCCTGGTTTGCAGGTTCCATTCAATAATTTGAAACAGGATTTAGAAACTACAAGTCTTCAGTGACAAATTGAGGGAGTCATTAATCCACTTACTTCCAGTCCACAAGATTATCCCTTAAATTAACTAAATTACAAAATAAGGATTCATAAATTCATTCGATGCTCGCCATTTAGGTATTGTCAAACCTTCCCCGAATGTTGGTGCTACCATATAATCGGACACTGTTAAATGCTATTTGTTCTGTAATACTGGATAAACCTAATAGGATTAGGGATAATTCCGAATAGCCGATGTGTTTGAATATGAATTGTGGATCGGGTAAGGGGATTACGAGGATTTAAAGTAAGACAATTCCATTTGATACATTAAGGATATATGTAGTAGTGGTCACTCCTGTAGATATACTTCAAAATATCCTTAACTCCTTGAAGCTCTCCCTTCAAATTGAAAACCATCAAGGAAGGAAATGTTCAACGGAAGTTGACATGAAATTCGAAAAGCCACAAAAATTTTTACAACTCAACTAAATTCCCTCGAATCCTGTAATCACAAACCGACAGAGATATTAACGAGGATATTGTCACGCAAGGACTTGTTCGACAAGAAGAAGTTCCCAATTCAATTCGATAGTAGAAAAAGGATGTCACACGATGTGGGAGCTGGAGGGAAATAAAATAAAATCCGATAAAAATTGAATAAAACTGGTGCTGGTGCGTTTTTCGATAACAATGTCCCGCTGATGGTGTATTCGTTGAAAATAGTCGAAATCTTCCCTCGAAAAAATGAAACGTCTTCGAGTTATTATAGAATGTCTTTTTTTGGGGCGCCTTGGAGCATATCAGTATCACGTCCCCAACGAAACCAACGAACAGTCATCAGGAGGAGCACATTTATAAGCAACACGATAAAACCGAAACGGATGAAAGGATGCCTCAAGGAGGATTTTATAAAGTAGCAGATACATGTCCCTGTCTACAGGTTTACAGGATCCAGGCGTGTTTGGTGCCTGATAAACGAATCCTCCCGGAATTTAGTCCCTATTCACCACTTTCACGATAAATATTTTCTCGTATTTTTGCTCATCCTCCCTCAAAATGAGCGATAGGGATTTAATTTTCGTTGACATGTCATTTGTCACAACAAATGTCACATTCAGAGTTCATCATCTTGTCATGATGGTGATATCACCTCTGCAAATGTGGATAATTAAAAGGTCATCAAATACACATCGACGTGATATAGTCATCTGTTATCGATTTCATGAGCTTTTCGCTTCTATATCTGATTCCTCATTAATGTCGACGTGCTTGTGTAACGTCTCTTTTATCTGGGGTAATAAACCAAGCATCAAATCGGAATTTTTCCCATTTCCAGGTTTCAACGCCATCTGTGAGAAATACAATCAACCATGGAACTCAATCTCGAACTCGAACTCGAACCACACACAGATTCACCCTTATTTGATAAGTGTCATTTTTGCAACCCTTTTCTAATCGACGCTACATAAATAATTTTGCAAACTAGAAATGCAACACACGACTGCACCACCAAACATTCCCCCCATCAAAGGACATTACGATGAAGGACATGACGGATTCAAGGGTTTCAGATGGAAATTTTAATTTGAAATTTCGCGAAAAGGGTGCATATGAAACGCAAGGAACTAAGGGTAAATTAAACAAAAAAGGATGCGATCCTTGCGGTGTCACCATCAAGACAGACGTGTATGCAAAATTGTCCTTTAATCCTTGATTGTTTTCGCACACATATCGTCCCTTTAAAACGAAGTGATTAAGCAACTTCAACACCACGTGGAGAGGATAATACAATTTTTGTTGTATGTCACGTGTCTGGCATCGAACTCGACTCAAGAGGACACTCTGGCAAGGATCAAGTTGAAACATACAATTTGGTAAATCGCACTACGATTAAATGGCGTCCATTAAAAACTCTCGAATTGTTATTACACTTTTCTACGCATGTGTTTAAGGACAACGGGTCAAGTGTCCTTTTTGGAGAATAAAATGTTTCATCACCATTAACTTTTGGTGTCCTTAAAACAAAAAATATCCTTTCAATGCTTGACTAAACAAAAATTACAAGTGTCATCTGTTCGGACATTAAGGAAAGTCCTTTAGTAGTACCGTTGTTAATGAACGACTTTAACTGCGAATTGTCCTGTTAAAAGGACATCGAGGATTGTGGGCAAGGATAATTTCAAATGAGACTGATTTATTTTTAAGACATAAAAAATATTCGCAACAAATCCGTACCATTATGAAATGGAAAAAAGGATTCAAATCCTTTCATTTCCATTTCATTTGAATTTCACAGCCACTGCCATGAAGTTAGCTACAGTTCAGACAGTCCAGTTCATATGATTTGGTTTTTGTGTCCTCTGACTGATGATCCTTGTTATTAGCAAGGATAAAGAATGTCACCATCAAGCGTAAGCTATGAACTCATTTCCAAATCCAAGGATAATGATGGATTTCAGTTGGAAGCGAAAATGTCATCTTCGTCACATTATAAATTTGTAAGGAAAATATCCTATCGTCGAGGAGCATATTTTGATGTCTGTTTTTTCAAAGGATTTAACGAACCGAAATATGGAAATTTTCAAGGAATTTTAATAAGGACACAAAGTTCAAGAATCTTAATCCTTGTTGAATTCGGAAGTTTCCTCTACATTCCATTTCGTGGCTATTCAAAATTACTTTGTTGAAAAGAAATTAAATTTTATTAAAACTTTCAAAAGTTAAAAATTCTTACTTCAATTGTGAAACAGAACAATCGAGAATCGTGGCACTTCGTAGTTACTCACGCAAGAAAACAACTGCGAAGAAGAGGAGAATGAAGAAGAACCGAGAACGCATCATCAATGCACTTTCGCATGAGTAGTTGTACAAATGAAACGAAGCGAAGACGAATTGATTTCGGAAGCGGTTCTCTCTCGTAAAGTGTTCCGAATTCAAAACGCACATAAATTTCCAACAATCCAGCACGTGTCTGGTATCGATACCAGGATTTATGTGTCCTACAGGCTCATGTCCTAATCGCTGGTATCTTGTGAATGCAAGAAATCAAAAATGGCCACCATGGTGTGGATTCAATTTCAAGGAATTCCACGTAAGAAGTGTCCCCGAATGTAGAGAAGCTCGTTAAGTGAATACGTGCATTGCAATTGGCACGTCTGAGATGTTCAAAGCATATCCCCCCAAAGGAGGCCATTAGCAGTCCATGTAATGGCGACGAAACTCTGAATTTCGATACACGGAATTCCGTAGAACATCAATTTCATGTTCTACGTGCAACAGAATCGGTTGGTTCAAATTTGATTGAGTGGATTCCATAGATCCACGTGAAAATAATGTAAATCAACAAAATCTATTCTTGTATCACATGATAGTTCAACAAAATTCCGCTAGAGTTGTGAAATTTTTGTGAAAGACACGCAAAATGCGGTTGTGTTTTTCTAATTAAAAGTTGGGGGGGGGGGGATTAAACTAGTACAAACCTTTCAACTGCTCATTAAATTCACCTCAATTAGACGAGGACAAGACTTTTTGGTGATAATAAATTAATTAAAGGACGCCATTTTGAGACGAGGACATTTTGAAATCACGACACGACGAAGTTGAGAATTCTTTGGCAAAATTTTTGCGGTGGCTACCTCGTGCTTGAGCGAGATGGGGCTTCTCTTCGAGACAATCGCATTCTTTTGGGAAACAAATGAGTTAATTAGACTGGCTTGAAATAACAGGGTCTTGCACAATTTACACTGAAAGCCAAAAGCGCCATTTTCTTTTGTCGACAATTCAAATGTAGGAATTTTCGCGGTTTATTGAAAGGGGCGTGTTTGAAAGTGTCACAACTCACTGGCCAGACAGTTCACTCGTCACAAGGAAGACGAATCGAGAAACTAGGACCAAGTGTGAGGGAGCGTCTGCATGTACCTGCAGGTGCGTCTACGATGTTTCAAAGTCTCCTATTCAAAGTGCATCCCTTAAAATTGTGAGGGAAGATAGAATTTCTGGAAATCCCTTAAAGCTGCCAAAAGGACTCGAAAAAACATTCTGTAAAGTCAAGAGGAAATTTCTCATCATAATAAATTTTTGACACAACGATCCTAATTAAATTACGGACAAAATGTAGAAATCCAACTAGAAGAAATAAGAACTAGCAACGAAATGGTCCGAAAACTGTCCCATCCCGTCAAGAAATGCCGAGGAACACCGCAAGGTCCTTTTGTGGCATTGTTGCGCCATGCCTCCATTTCCGGCGTAAAGTGTGTCTGACCCAAAATGATTCGCCCCTCACACCGTGACAGGAAAAGTTACAAGATTCTCCCGAATTCCAAACAGTAGCAAAATAATCAAAGCACGTCCACAGGATAACAGGGTCCTTGAAAACAAAATCGTCCTTAAATTACGAATTCTGTCAAAGGACACTGTAATAATAATAAAAATATTTTATAATAGACGACACAGAACCATGAGGATGATGTTGGCAACAACAAGATGGCTGTAATTCGAGACAAGATGGCTGAAATTTTTGGAAACCATTTTGGGACAACAATGGGGGATGACAATGAAAAGAGCAACAGGCGTAGAGGAGTTTTACATTCATCAGAATGAAAACAACAGTTCCTGTATGTCCTGCCACGTCTTGTGACTAATAAATCACGTACCATTCGATTTGGAATGTCCTTCGAAGGATATTCGAACACCACAAAGTGTCCTGGTGAATTTTCACTTCCATCCACAAGGACTTATGAGATTCTAATGTGTCAAAAAGATTCCTTGTTTCCATTGAATATCCTTTTCTGGAGTGTGTCCTCGACCGGCCAGTAGATCCTTTTTGAGCCTCCATTCAGGGATATCGAATCGATTTAGTAGAAAAAAATTTTGTTCGTTTTTGTGATTTCCGCATAAAAAGCCAAAAGGATTCAACTAATAAGGTCCTTGTCATTCATACTTATTCAGGATTCAAGATTTTCGACTGTTATGTGTGGATGCATGATTAGCCAGCATAGAAGCCGCAAATATTTTTCCAAGGATACTCTTCTTCAATTACCCTTTTTGACAAATTACAAATTTCCTGACAAGGACTTTTTGTGGCTTGTGCTAATAACTCTTTTCTAGAGTGTCCTTTTTATAAGTGTTGCAAACAGCACGTGCCCCAGGGTCAGTAGTTCATTTTCACAATTAAAGTAAAATTTTCATCTTTAATATTTTCGGTTTTAATTCTTCCTGTCAAAATTAAATCAAAAATCAGTTGATGAAAAGCAGAATTGTGATAGTGGATGACACTTCATTGCGCATGACACATACACTTTAGAGAAAGGAAATACATGAGCGCGAAGTTAGGAAATTGTGAGTGGTGTAGTAAAATTTCTTAAATTGACATTTCTCATAAACTTGAACAGGAACAAAGAATTCAGGCATTCTATTGTAGAATGAGTGGAACGATAAAAATGAAAAACTCCCTTAGAAAAAGGCTGGTAACGAATGTAATTTTTAAAAATTCAAATTCAATTTCCATTAACCGACAAGTAACAAAATGTAATTGTAAAGTTGGAGTAATAAAAAAGTTCTCCCATGGGGGGCATTTCAACAGATTCATCAGGTTCACTTTGAAATTTCATTATCCATGCAAAGGATGGGTTTCTGGAAGACATTCTGGGATGGGGCTGAGAAAATGTATGGAATACCTTTTTAAAAAAATCATTTCCAAAAGGAAACTTCAATTGAAATGAAGTTTCCAGAAAAATGGTTCCCTTATAAAACATTCACGAGAGTGTGAAGATGATAAAAATTCGTAGTTAAAGTTAACGTGCAACGAAATGGAGGATTTAAGTTTAAAAATTAAGGAATTCAATTGTTTTTCTGGAGGATAAAATGATGGAAAATTCAACGAAATTAAATTTAGCAAAATGGTAGCAGAAAAGGAAAGACACAAACACAATCACATGATGAATTTGTAATGAATCTGTCCAGAATGGCTGTCAGAAAATGGAATTAACAAAATTTATTAGAAAATCATAAAATTGCAATCATGAAAAGAAATGAGAACATGAAGAGATGGAAAGAGAAAAATGAAAGCGACAGTTTTCAGCGAGAAACGCAATCAGAAATAGGAGAAATCTAAAAGTCAAGCGAATTGGTTTGACGTAAGGGGAAAGTCATACAAAGTGGCTATACAAACCAATTTTAGCCATGTTCTTTTGGAAACTTGTCCCTGAAACCCTGACAACCACTAACGAACTTCTGTTGACTTGTCAAAATATTTTGTTTAGCACGATGTGTCTCATATCATTAAGGGCAATATTAGGATGAATTGAAGTGTTATGACAGCGATAGAAGTTTGTGAAATCAACAGAATCCGTTATCATGCAAACAAGGTGTCAAAGTTCACGTCATAATTGACACAATTAGCCCTTTCAAAATTAACAAAAATCGGTACAAAATATTCCAATATTCGATATCATATCCACGTTAATGTAATAATGTTATACAATAACCCTCTGATGAATTTTGTGAAATGGACATGTTTTTTCGAAAATATGGCGAATCCCAATTTAACAATTGAAACTTTCCAAACGACCTACACACTCATTTCGAAGTGGTTATCATATTATCGTTTGGTTATCGACAATAACCCACCAAATGATTAACCCTTTTTCCATGTCATTTGAATTTTGAACCCTTTAAATGGGTTTTACTGATTCCCCAACACCAATAGTTTTGTCAATTTGATTTTATTCGATACCAGTACTTTAATGGTCCGTGACGAAGTGGGCGGCCATTTTAAAAATGGCGTACACAGCCGGTTAACAAAAAATCATTTATTGCCCATCGAGGGTTAAGGATATCCTGCACGTGCTGGCATAATGTCCGGAAGCCCAAAAATTTGATTATTATAACAATTCTACGTTGAGCTAAAGATAAATCCTTTTCCACAGGATATCGATCAAATGCTTGAACCCTCAATTAATTCCACCTGGAACCTACTGCAATTCTGCTCACAATTCTCTTACGACAGAAATTTCCCACCACAATTTCCCTTGATTTTCCTTGACATTTCAGTGGAAAATTAATTTTCAATCAAATTAAGTAGATCTACTTGAGTGTGATGCAATTGAAGAAATAGTGATGCATGAAATTGAGCACATTTACAAGTGGATCGAATTCTACAGTGAATTATCTACGTTTCTACGAAGTAATTAACCGTTCTTCATTCAATTACACGTTGAATCTTGTACACTGCCTTATGCTGCCATCTGGCAACGATTTCTTGTACAAGAAATTAAGGCAAATGAAAAATAATAAATGGAAAATGTTCCTATACCGCTTGGTTTTCGATTTATTAGGGTCTATCTACAGTGAATACTTGGATAACCTACAGCCAAGCGCCAATAGGGTGACGTGCCAACAACACTTCCATCGAGACCAAAAAACTCACGCAGAAAAACAAGCTGCTCATATACAAACAAATTATCAAACGACGCTAGTTCTACGGCAGCAAAGCCTACAGCAACTGCAACGTCAACAGAAACGACGACACACTAACGCACACGACACCAAAATTTACCCAAGTATTGGACAAATAACTAACTGAATCGAGTTGAGAGAAGAGTGTTGACGGCATCCACCTTGAAAATGAAGAAAGAGTTTCAAAATGAAACGAGATCCAAGAGAGAAAATCGATATTTTGCTCAGTTTCTGAATCATGACGCAGGACGCAGGAGGAAGAAACACTTTTTTGAAAAAGTTCTTGAACTTGTCCCAAAATTATTTAGTAACAGAAATTAAAATTTTCAAAAAAGTAAAATGCATAATTTACTCAAAATGAAAATTTACCCCAACAAAATCAAGAAAAATTTACGATGCAAACAACGGAAAAATCAAAAAAAATTTGGGAAAACGTGAATTTTCCTGTTGAAATAAATTTATTACGAATTTTTCATTCCCACACTTTTCTCAAAGAATTTCACTCTGTGTGACTCACGCAATTTTTATTTTATTTACTGTTTCTCCATAAATCTCAAGAATTTTCTTTAGTTTTCCATTGAAAAAATTGAAAATTGAAAATTGAAAATTTGTCGAACATGTGTTTTTCTGGTGGAAAATTTTTGTGTTCAAATCTTGTGTGATTCTTGATGCATTTGAGCTGAAGTTTGAAAGTCCAGCAGTGCATGAAAGTCAGGATGTGTTACACAATCAGGATTTATTTGACTTCCTTTTAAGGGATTTGCTTCAAGCTCGAAGGACTTCTGCAGCTTGTGTCCTCCATATTTGTTAGGCTTATCAGCTTAGGACGAATCCGTTTTATGCATTTGCTGTGTACGATAAACTGGATAGTTTGTAAAAATTTCAGGATCCTGGAAATCCACAAAACAAAAACATGAATAACAAATGAACAGGAAGGAGGCCGTGTAAATTCGTTTCGTTTTTAAAAAAGTCTAGGTATCCCTGAATCCACTCATTCGACAACATCTTCGAATTCACGACCATTGAAGCCTGAAACCGAATAAATCATGGTAATTCACATGAACAAGGATTGATGGAAGCAAAAAAGGATATTCTCACATCTTTAGCATTCTAACGAAATCATGTCTCGCTGAATACCAAACAGGATACCATTCCCTGCAGGATGTGATAAACAAACATCGATATTTGAATCAGTTGAATAGATGAATAGATGACGAATATTCGAATACGAGTAGTCTGGGTTTTGGTTGGCCTGCAGCATGAATGCGGTATGAGTGATTGGACAAAAGCGAAAAAATAAAATAAAATCCCTTCCGGGCAAACCGTAAGCGAATAACGTCCAAAAACTGCAGATTTCCAATACAACAAGGATCCGCTTCGATCCTGGACAGTATCCTTCATCCATCCTTTTCATTATGCTCAAAAGACCGTGACAAAATCCCATGAATGACACTTCTGTACATTCAACTCCTACATCGTCTTCTCTACCGTTTTATTAGCCTTCCACTTCTCTACGTGATTGGGTTCTATGGAATCTGAAGAATGCAATCGATTCCATAATATTTCCTTACAGGATTCTTCCTTTGAGGATGAAACTGAATTGATTCCACTGCATGTGGTTGTGTGTCAAACGATTTGTAATCGATGATCCATCAAAATCCAATTCTGGCCGAATTTGAGGACATTTCTTCCTTTGATCCTTCCAGATCCACAAAAATGTGACAACACCATCTCTTCCCTACATAAATTAACTTTCATAATACAAAGAACAAGGAATACTGAAGGAGGGTCAAGTTGTGTGGAAGACGTCTTGTGAAAGAGTAAACGTAGGCTGAAGATTTCTTTCGGGAGACTTCTGACCAAAGCTGATAAGACCGCATCGCTTTGAGGGTTGAACGAAATGTAGTAACTTTCATACTGAAGTGTTATACTAGTAACCTTGATGACAAATCACTGTAAACCTGGAAATATGACGCAAGGCGTTGCGTCGTGAATTTAGACCGAAATTTTAACGCGTCACACGTCAACTGTCACATTTTGCTCCATATGTTTTCATTATATTTCCAGCTTAACTCTGGACTGAAGGCTGAAGATGAAGACTTTCTTCAGGAGACTTCTGGCCAATAACGGATAAGAACGCGTCACTTTGAGGGTTGAACGAAATGTAGTAACTTCCATACTGAAGTGTTATACTAGTAACTTTGACACCAAATCACTATAAGTGTTATAAAATGACTACAAAACGACTTCAGTTCAGAGCCATCATTTCTGTCGCTGTTCTTGTAAACGTTTGAACGCACCCACAGTTTCTCCCAGAGAGACAACCACTGAAAATCGTGGAAAACTCAGAAAATTCACTCGATTTTCCCACGTCCAAGTGTGATTGCGATGGAAATACAACAAACAAGTGTCCAGGCGAATGCGCATGCTTCGAGAATTTTCACATTTCCATCGAAAATACGAGGAAAAACTCGAAAATTTCAAATTCAAAACTGAAAATTGCAAAATGCCTCCACGGCATGAGAAACGTCAAAATGAATTTTTAATTTTCCTTCAATTCGTGACGTGTAACTATGAAAATGATGAAAGAGATGAATAATGAGGAAAAATGAAAGAAAATATGAAATGCATTTTGAAGGAAAAACACGAAAAATATCACGTTCCATTCAACTTCATTCGTATGAAGAAACGCATTGAAACAAAACACAACAAACCGTTCTCATTCTCATTAGAATCGCGATTCACGAACGCGAGTGGAGCACGAGTCACGACTCTCTGCGAGAAGTAGAAAACCAAAATGGCGATTGCGCACTGACAGTTGTGTTGTGTGAAAGCTTCGCCCGTCTGTTCCTGGTGTTGCTCGTTCTCGTGTCGCAACTCACGACTCACGGATTGAGCAAAATGGCGGGTGCTAGTGTTGGTGCGATAGAATTTTCCGATTTTTGCTCAATTTTCCTTTGATTTTCCTCAACACTGAATCGAACTGGAATGAAAACGAACATTTTCGAGTGTTTCCCTGCGAGAGAATTCATTCTGTAGCTGGTGCGCAATCGTCGTGCGTTTGTAGTGAAAGCTCCTCGGTACTGCACAAGTGAACATTTGCGAGTCAGTACTTGTCGTACCTTGAACTGAGTCGGACGTGGAAACTCGCAGGTGCCGTTTTTACGTGTGAAAATTTTCAAAGAAAACCCGTGTGTGAAGAAGAAAATTGATTTGTGCTAACTATTTTCCACAATTTCAATGAGAAAATTCAGTATCAAGTGGAAATCGATTGGGAAAATCATAAAATCAAAGTGAAATTGAAAACGGAAAAATGTATTAAAACGAAAACAAAAACAAATCGTACTCACACTAACAAACATAAATGAAAAATATTTTATTTTTTCAAAACTTGAAACAATTGAAAACTTCAAAATTGAAACATTAACAGGATCCAGTCGACAGAAACGACTTTTAGCAGGATTCAGAGGTACACGACATGCAACAGAATTTTTAGTTTCATTTCAATTTCAATTTCAATTTCAATTTCAATTTCAATTTCAACTTCAACTTCAATTTTCCAAATGACATTTTGATGGGTTTTTGAGTGGATTTAATTGTAGGAAAATCACAAATCACATGCACTCACACTCAGTATTAAGTAAATCACACAAAATATAGTATTTGCATTTCCTTTGTGGAAATTGTTGAGGAAAAGCGGAATTTTCCACCTTGATACGTCGGGAAAATCGGGAGAAATACGACTCGAAGCACACTGCCTCGTATCCTTACACCACAACTACAAACAGTCACAAGGAGGGAATTGATCCTTTTTCCTTACAAAATTAAATAATTTTTCACAATTTCTCACAAATTTCTCACAAATTTCTTACAAATTTCTTACAAATTAACAAACTAAAAGTACGATGAAAGTTTCGTCCTTTGAACGGAAAACGATCCGTTTCCCATTTGTGTATGTGATGTGTTGACATTTCAGATTTATGTCGTATGTCTACTGTCGTGATAAAGAAAAGTGTGGAAAAATTTAACTCTGTTTACACTATGAGCTTTTCCTGCTATCAGCGTCCCTTCAAACGGAGAAACGTCAAAAGGGAAATTTTCCCAGACATTTTGTTGTGAAAATTGAATTTTCCACAATACCACACGACGTGATAATGGAAAATTTCAATTTATTATTTTTATAAAAGTTTTTCACAAAATCTATATTTTAAAAAAATCACTTTGAGAAATTCGTAAAATCGAAAAATCGAAAATTTTCAAATTGTCGTAGTAAACGTTGAAGTGTGAAAAAGTATTCGATGCCGGGCGTGGAAATTTTTGCAAATTCAGAAAATTCATTCGGAATTTAATTTGTGCGTGCATGTGTTTGAGATTGTGTTTTAAGGAAAATTGAGAAAATTCAGAAAATTAAGAAAATTAAGAAAATTAAGAAAATTTCCTGTGAGTTATATTGAAAATTTTTCATTTCCCATAGACCATTTTCCCAGCATCATTTTCATTTATAAAAGAATTCAATTTTCTAGAACGGTTCGATGGTATTCGAGCGGCAATAACCGGGGACGCATGCATTGGCGAGGATTCACCGCATCAATTGTTGTTGTTAGTGTTAATTATCCTTAATCAATCGTTAATTTTAATTTTAATTTGAATTTAAATTTGAAGTCGAGGACGAATTTGTTTCAAGTGAATGTGAATGAAATTTGAATTGTTTTCCTTTTTGTGTTGATTAAAGAAAAATTGCGTTAAAAATTCAATTAAAATTTGACGAAAATGGCATTCAATGGTGTAAATGGCGGCAACGCTACCGATGGACCACAAAACAAACGAATTCGTACAGGGAAAGCCAACGGCGAACAGAGCGACATGCAGCATCAACAGAATCGGGTGAGTCCTGCTTTTGGGGCAGACATTTCTTACTAGTATTAACTGAAATTTGCTCCACTGAAACCGGTCGCAAGTCATAACAAGTACAAGTTTTCCCGAAGAAAATTTATCGATTTTTCCCGGACAAGTCACTAACACAAATGGAAATGTGTCACACACACACCTCCAAATCGGGGGGAATCGAGGCAACACATGACACACGTGCCTTTCGAGTGTCACTTCGGTGTCACTTCGGGGTTATCTGGGAAAGGACTTGACGCGTTTTGGGCCTCACGAGGAAATCTTCTTTTCAATATGTCAATAATGTCACTGAGTCCTGTGCGAATTTCGTCCTTTCATCCTGGACCGGGAAACTTTGGAACGATTCTTGATTCTGAAGTTTACCGGGTTTGTTTTTGGGGAAATCCAGTGCTGCCAGCGGGAAAATTCGATTTTGGGGGAAATTTGTTTCACAGAATTGTCAAAATCTTGTTGTTGCAGGCTCCATCTGGGGTTGGGAAATGAAGTTTTGTTCGATTCAGACGTCGCTTTTGAATAAAATTCAGACATTCGGGGCGATTCTAGCTGCTAGTAACAGATTCTGGTAATTTGACAGGATTTCTGTTGAAAATCTGTTACCGTAACAGGTCCAAAATTTTTCCACTCAAACCTAACAGGGTTTCTGTTAAGCAAGTGGACAGATTTGTTCCGATGTAACAGATTCGAAGTCTGTTAACTAACGAAAGTGGCCAGAATCGCCCCGATTATGGTGATGTCTCAGACATTATGCCATTATGACACTTGAACCGCCATCTTTGATCTAGAGAGGAATTTTTCAGTTTTGATGGAATGACATTTGTCAAGCGCCATCTTTGATTTGAAAATAAAGTTTGCGAGTTATGCGGCTCTTGCAATTTTCGCAGGGGGATGCTCTTTGACTGACATTCCAGCTGTCATCTTTCAACTGTCAAATTTTCGACTGTCAGCCTTCGGGTGGTTCAAAGAAAGATGTCGCTGTAGGCATCAGAGAAGGCGTCCAGCTTGAATGTCACAGGAGTCACTACAAATCTTGCAATTCCTGCAATTGCTCTTTGAGGCTATCATTGCCTGTTTGTTCTTGAATCCTTGGAACAGGTAAAACTGTCGTAGACTTGCAGACTTCTCTCCCGTATAAAACTCGGCCCACTTGTCCAATGAATGAAAGCTATCAGAAGCAACCCACTTGGAGCTTCTAATCTCACTAGCGTATCATCGGTGTCCTCCACAATCAAATCCCCAAAAGTGGCAGGTTTTCCTGTCCCAAAACCCGAACAGGTGTTGTGAAGTTTTTCATTCCGAAATTTTTATCTTCCTTCCGGAGATGCTAGGAAGCTGAAACATGCACCCCACCCGAATGTAGAAACTTCCCCCCAGTAGCTCCACTTGTGGCACTTTCTGAAAAAGATGTAAAACTTTTGACTTTCGTCAGCCGTGCATGAAGTTTCAGGTTTGAACTCAGTTCCAGTTTCGGGTTTTTTCACTACACCAACACTCACCCCATCTATGGGGGTGAATATCAAAACAGCCATCGTTTGTTCGATTCTAATTGATTTTTCGTATCAAACATGGTGAGTTGAAGTTTCTTTTTCATTTGTTCAACATGTCCCCCCTTATATGCCTCCCTTGTTTCGCTTCGATCCAGACTCCATTTGAATTCCAGAGCAACAAATATCAAATTGAAACACGCTGTTGCGGAAAATACCCGGTTTCAGATGAACCAAAAGGACGGGAACAGGATATTTTCATGAAAATTTCATGCTGTCAGGAAACGGGGAGCTGGCTGCCAGGTAAATTTGGGACAGAAAAGGCATTGAAGGTTTTCGACATTCGGTTGTTGTTTTTTGCGATTCTCCATTATGGCATTGCCAGGTTAATGTTTCTCGCAGTGAAAAGGAAAATTCAAGGACCATCTTCACGTGGTTCGTGGAATTGGTGGAGTTTTGTTTGTTCCACGGTGGGTTACTGAGCATTTCTTTAAAACCTAAAACCTGGGAAAAGTTCATTTATCTTTGGTTCCAGTTGAAAGGCTTAACCTGCTCCGTCCGTCTGTCACAGGGCTGTATCTCTTGAACCATAATAGGTAGTCACTTCAAATTTTCACAAAGTTTGTACTGTTACAGCTGTCATAGCAACAAATCATAATCTTCGTGTGTGTGTCCGACTCGCACTTCGTCACTTTTATTCTTGTATTCTCTCGCACTCTCAGAATTAATTCCTACGCACACTGGCGGAAATTTTCGTGAAAAAGTTTGCCGAAACTTTGATGTGACTTTTCTCTTTCCGAATCAATTCAATTTTTTCTCCTGTCAACGGAGGCATCTGTGAATTTGTTGAAGTGATAAAAGTTTGTGGAGTGTCCTTAATGAAGCCATTTCTTTCAAGGACGAATTGATCCGATATTTCATGCTTGGAAATATTAATTTTTGGAAGAATTACCTCCTAATGTGTTTATCCTTATATGCGAGCGAGTAGGATCCATAAAATCATGAGTTGACGTCATTGGGCTCTTCAGAAAGTTGTTCAACTGCAAATCCGTTTCAGTTTTGGTCGTACGCTTGTATCCAGATATTGGCCAACGTCCGCATCATCCTCCACGTAATATGTGCAATATGTGGACGCCTTGAGTCCAACTTGGACACACTTCCGGTGAAAATCGTTCGAGTTCTAGAGATGATAAGTTCCTGTTGAATCTAGAAGAATTTTTCAAATTTAATTTTTCCAAGAGTGAATGAAAGCAGACCGCAACCACTCGAGATCTGAATGAATCTCGATTGAATGAGTAAAAATGTTCCAAAAAATACACTCCCCCCCCCCCACACAAACCGAATCAATCAACGCAAATCAATTCGATTGTTTCAAATTTTCATCTAGACGCCATCGCCATCGCCATCACCATTGACTCACAATCAGTTCAATTGAAACGCTAACTCTCGGTTTGTGGTCAATTGAAACATATGCTGCCAACGAGGAGAGAGCTGAAGAGGGAAGAAGTCAAAATAGAAAATAAATTTGAAATTGCTGGAACAGACAAATGCTCCCCTCTTCGAAGAGAACCATGTGGTGGACTAGTTTCAAAATATTTTCCATAGAAAGTTCTACGTTTCTTTCAAAACTGATTCTTGACTCTTTTGTGGAGGTGCCTTCACTTAGATCAACTAAAAAGCTGATGCCATTCACTTGTACTCAACCCATTATCGTGTGTCCCCCATTTGGCTCCACTATTATTTTCTACCAAAACGTGTTCAAGTTCCATGTGTTTCATGTCGTCGCTAATGATGGCTCGTTTGGTGTTGATAAATTTTTCAATTTTTCTTCAGTACTTCTCTGCTTAAATGAAACTAAATGAAACAAAATGAAAAGTTTAAAAATATAGTATGCTTTTTTTGTTAATTTATGTAACAAATTTTTCTTTAATTGCATTTTTTGTTTAACTAAACTTTGACGGAAACAACTCAAATTTCTGATCATTTTCACTCACAAAAGTTCATGAGAACGAGGGAATGTGTCTACTAAAATAAACATCCCCCTCTCGGATGGATCCATCTCAGATAAGAATGACATCCATCCCGGTGTGTCCATATGCATGGTCTATTTTAAGCGGCGTCTCTCTGTGCCTGCTGGTGTCTGATTCAAGTTGGTCTCAGAGAGGGATTCAATGCGACTCACTCGGGTATCTTGCTCAGGATTTCTAGGCTACTCATAGACAGCCGTACCTTACGGGCAGGGCTTGACATTTTCCATCTTATCTTCATTGACCCCTGGGAGTCTATAACCATTGGGCCTCCTGTTGTCAATCTTTAAGAATGACACTTCAGCGACACATGAGGAACTTCAGACGACAGGTCTAGCTAAGACTGTCTGGGTTTATAACTTGCTTCACGAATTAGTTACTGTCTGGTCACTCATCCTCGAAACTCAAATCACTAGGCGACTGCGCATGCGAGTCTCTTGTTGACTGGTTGCAAACCGGTTTCCGATCAATCCGTCTCATCGTTTTCTGATTGACCAGAATGTCGCCGATGCCTCACTCTTAAGAGGAAAAGTGTGAAAAGTCGTGGAAGAAAACGAAAGCAAAGTGCCGTCCTCGGTAAATGCCATGAAGAAGGCCAAGCCTCCAATTCAGAATCAACCTCTCACCTGCTTGAATAGATACCTCACGACTCTGAAGGCCATTTGAATGCACTTCGTATGCATTTTGAATGCAGTTACGCGTGCATTGCCTCCTGCAGTTGCGGTCTAATGCAAGACAAAATGGCGTAATTCAACCTGATTCTCTCGAGTGTCACATGAGTGTTTGTTTTATGTTTACTTGTCACACATGACACAAACTTTGTTTCGACGACATTCTAGTGTCATGAAATTCACAAAACTGCAATCGATGCAGTTCTGTGCAGCAGATGATGACATTTTTGTGATTAATTGTCACACATGTGTCACAGTCTGTTGAAACGGGTATTGCCAAGTAAACAAATCAACAGATTGTGGATCATTGTATGTAGATCAATGTGGATCAATTTGGGGATTCAACACAAATTGAACGCAAATTGAAAGCAAATTTAGTCATCAACGGAATTTGTTTTTGTGTTCAATTAGCACTTGACGTGGACGCACACAAATTGATGGATCTATTTCGCGTGTTCTATGGAATTTGTGTCACGTCAAAAATCCGCTCCAGGTGAGAGAAATGTCGAGTATTCGGAGGAATGTCTTTCTCCCTCTTGTGTCTTGGTGATACCTTCTTTGATTGACGCATCTTTGTTTCTGGTCACGTTTCTGGTACGAATTCAATGACACCTTTTACCTATGTATGCGTACTTGTTACTGTATGAGACCCAGAGAACTTTTATTGTGGGTTTCTTCAGATTCTTGTATTCCCCAAAAGGGGAGCTTGTTTTTATAGTGATTTTCTTGGAATTGGAACAAATGTCAAATGGATGTTGTGACTTCTAGGAGTCGATCGAGATTTTAAGACAATCATTCTGGGATGGGAATTCCAGGTTTTGTTGGAGTCAAAAGTCAATCTGGATAAGGCACCCACCAAAGGCATTGAGACCTGCAAACAAGATGTCAGGATTCCATATACTCGTATGTCAATAAGTTGGTGTGCCTTCAAGGATCAAAGGGATATTCCACTTGCGATCAAAGTTTCAAGTGTGTCCAGGTACTAGGAATCCACAGAATCCGGGATTGCTTCTAGAACTTGAATGTGCCTGAGTTATAGTTGGCTGTCATCAGACGATCAGCTACTGATCCACAATTTGAGTTAGATCCCTCAGCAAGTTGATACACCCCCCGTGGCCTGATACTTCCAGATTCAACTTCATCAGACGTATCTACAAGGTATCCTCGATGAGATCCTTGTAAGGACATTCTTGAAGAAACTTCCTCTAAAGTTGTACTGAGACTCGGTCCGACATGAGCTCAAAGTTACTCAACGAGTAAAAATTCCAATCAGCCCGGAAGTGTTTCGCAATATTTTGCAGCTTGAAACGTCAAAGAACACTCGATAAACCGCTCAAAATCCCTTCTTTATCTTATCACAAAAACGTCGAATTTTTATCGTGAAAAATGCATTTTCTGCAATCAAAAATTTCAAAATTGCGTCGCTGCAAGAGACGCGGCCACATTTCTCTATAATTAAAACCGATAGAACACATAGAGCACACCCTGTCCTAGTGTATTTCACAAAAATGTTAATTTCCCAACGCATAAATCAAAAGTTCTCATCCCCGGAACGATGCCAACTTCACTTGAATGTTTTGATTTCTTGTGTAAATCATATTTTATCTTAATTGACGAAGTTTGCTGCGGATCCATCTGGTGGATATTAATGGAATCAAATTTTTATGTTAGTTTTAATTGATTTCACTTCAATGGAACAAGTTAATATCCACCCACTCCTTGCATTTACTATTCTTTGGGCTACAAGGACTTGATTTAGATGAATCATTCGGTGCGTCGTCGGTGCAATCGATTATTATTCAAGAGTAAAAGAGATGGAGAGATTTTCGATTCTCGTCGTTTGAGTGTGTGCGCGAGCGACTTTTGACCAATATGGAAATTGATTTCTCCGCGTCCTATTTTCCCGATCATGGTGTCAATCAACTGATTTTCAATTTTTCCATTATTTTTCTTTGATTATGCAATTTTTGAAAATGCAATTTGTGATGCACGCATGTGAAAAAATTGAAATTGAATTGAATTGATTTCAATGACTAATTTGTTGAAGAAAAGCTTTCAAGTTTTTCTTTTCAATTTTCTTGAGAAAAAAATGAAATAAAATGAAAATTATGAAGTCATTGTTGAAGATTTTGTTAAAGTTTTTCTTTGAATGCAATTACGAAATGCACAGAATGCTCATGTTATCACAGAGACAGACTCTTGGCACTGCCAAGTGCGAGGGTGTGTTTTGGAGCTGATAAGATGAAGTTGGCAGAAAAGAAGTTTCTTTATCACATTTACCCAGAAGAAAGTTTCAGTTTGTGCTACAAGGGAAACTTTGAACAAATCCGGGAATGCATGCAAATTCAAAATTCAGTTGAATGTACTTGCCGAGCGCTCGGCATTGTGGAACTTGTTTGAAGGATGAAAAATAGCCAACTTCAGTTCAATTCAATTCAACTCAATTCGATTGAATAAGGTTTCCAAGGACACCATTCTTTCATTGGAAGAAGTTCGTGCGTGGAATTCGTCTTCGGAAACGTGGACACATGGAGTTGTTTTCTTGTTCGAAAAATAATTACTCAGAATTTGCGTTTAATGATACCCACCACACAAGTTCAGAGGAAGCAACTTGAAACAACAAGCACTGGGGACAAGTACCAGGAATGGTTGCCATGTTGTCGGCCATTTTGTTATGTTTGCTTTGAACAAATTCGGGGAATGTGACATTCAGGTGACTCCGGAGCTGCTTTCTCACTGTCATCAGTGACATCTCCATGTCGACTTCTGGAACTTGCTTACGTACAAGGACTTGAGCTACACATGCAATTCATTTGCATTGTGCGTGACTCCATCTTTGATTAATTGTCATTTTGAAAACTCCAGAAATGTCAAAGTGAATTAATCCAAAATGGCCTCTCTGCATGAAAATGTAATTTATTTAATTTTTTTGGAACAATCGTCAAAGTCATTAAATAAACATCCATCAAGACACTAAGTAGATAATCCCTCTGACTCCCCACTCATCCCAGATTTGACCCAGCGACAAGAACATGTGACTGACATTACGCCATTTTTCTTACATTCCGCCATTTTTGTTTCCAATTCCACTTTCGCAACAGTACACGTTTTTTATTTTTTATTTGACATTCTAAATTAAAGTACATGGGACATAAGCTTTAACTTTCACTTTGACATTTGAATGTCTCCATCTTGATCATTACCCCTCACCATTTGTAATTGTCATTCTTGTATCGTGTATCGCTGCCATCTTAGTTTTTTGCGTGTACCTACTGTCATTAAATTTTTGAGACATGGATTGAATAAATACTCGTATTTTCCCACAAATTCATTTGACCGACTTTTGACATGTTCATACAAAGTTTTGGCGCACGCCATAATTTCTTTTTCAAAATGGCTGCCTTCAAATTGTTTGATCAATACAAGTTGAATTGATTGGATAATAAAGCAAAATCGTATATGTAGATGACATCGAGTTAACAACATTTTTGTGCGTCTTCTTTTGTAACTAGATGCATAATGTCGGATTCAAAATGGCGAATTTTTGCAAAGTTAATTGTTTGTTCCTTCCACATTTGTCACATCCACATTCTGCGAATTTGAATACAACAACACGCCATCCACTTGCATGTGCATGCGTGTGTCTTCATTGTAACAGTGTCTATGTATTGGTTAACAAATTTTTCGTGTGTGATTTTTTCAAATCTTGTTTGTTTGTTTCTCATTTGGTTCACTTGAGGCATTTCAATTATTTACACCAAATTTTTGTGATTGAGTTCGGCCCGCACATTCATGTCATAAATTACACGAAAGAAAGCTGGCTCCAAATGTGTGTCTACTCAAAATTGGTGACCCCAAGAGGACAATAAAAGTCGTTACATTACAAAATGGAGTCGTGTCATGATATACATTCATACAGCAAGTGAAACGTTTACATTGAGTTTGTTGACATTTCAAATCCCTCTGGGGGGCAGTAAAGTGACCAAACACATTGAGGGAGATATGTTAATTGCGACAATATCCGAAATTAGGTAATTTTAATTGGATATGTCGTGATAAGGATGAGAAAATTTTCCCTTTTTTGGAGAGGACAATTTCATGACAGTTGACATATAGTTACCTTTGAAATTGAGATTCATGTCGTCTACACGTGATAATGTGTAGAATGTGTTTTTGTTAACACTTTGAGGTAGACTCTGTCGGGTTCGAAATGACAGCTCCACTTGACCCATAAACTCTTCCAGAACACTCCACCTCGTGGATGTGATAAGAAACTAGTGTCAATTTTGATTGACACGTTGTAATCTGTAGATAAAAAAATATACCTAATCCATAGATAAACATGAATTGGTCTTATCTATGTATTTCAAAAGTAAAAACAAAATTTCCTCAATCACATCCAAGACTCGAACAATCAGAAATGTCAAAGATGGCAGAAGAGCAATTGAAGATTGCCAAACCGTTGCAGGGTGTCCTTTCACTCACACACATTTTCCGTAATAAGAGAAAAAAGAAAATGCTTGACCACTTCTCTCTCCGCGCTAAGAAGAAGTTTCACTGCCATCGGAATTCATCAGAATTGCTTCCGTCCATTTGACGCGAACAAACACTCAGAGAAGAGTAATGCGGAATCATTAAGTAGTGTCACGGAGTGGCATTAAGTGTCATGGAAGGATTACACAATGACAGCGGTTATTGTCCGGCCTTTGAGCGCAAACGACGCTTGAAGTAATGAGAAATGAAAATAATGGAGAAATATAAGAAGACATGCGCGTGGGCTGTGAGAGTAATAAGTGACATCGCCTCATGAATGCGGTCTTTGTCTCATGGTCAGTGTCGTCTTTGCATCTTCATAATGCCGGCCTTCACGCCTTTGTGGCATTGAAAGTGATGAGGCTGTGATGTGGAGTTGCGCAAATCAATTTTAATAATATTATGCAATTTGACGTTTGTGTGGCAAATTCATGACCGCCATTTTGAAAACGGAAACTGTGGCGAAATGTGAACCGGAAACGTGGATATTATATTCTTACTAATCAACCACTTTTTGAAGATATTCTGAATCTTACAAAATTAGTTAATTCCAACAGATGGCGTTGCATACAGTCGTGTCCTTCGTATCAAATCAAATTGGTACAGCAATTGACAGATGGAACCCTGAACGCTTATCTCTGTGGTTTGAAATTTGAAATTTGATTTCTGACAGATGGCGTCGCACACGTTTGTGAAGTTTAGATAAGGATTTGTGAGTTTGTGTATGTTGAATGCAATAAATTTTCTAATGACAGATGGCGTCTGGTACATTTGTGTGTTTTTGCTTATATTTCCCAGAGACATTAACCGTGCATACGTTTTCTTTCAAAACAAATTCTGACAGTCAGCGTCCCGTAAATTTGTGTACATTCTGCTGTCATCGAAATGTTGTTTATAATATTTTCCTCGCAAAACGCACACCCTCCTCCGGATTACTTTCCATAAAACCCGGCGATTAATGCGTCGTGCAGCGATGATTTGATGTTGATGGAGGCAATAACAATAATTACTCTAATAAAAATAATCATAACTATTTGAATGAAGTAATTCAATTTGGCAAGACGTGCGTTTCGTGTTTCTTTCAAGAAATGAATGTGTTTTATTTGCTAAACGAAGCTGGAAAATTGTTTGCATATTTTCTTTCTAGCTTTGTTTTTAATAAAACACTCGTACCACACACAAATCGCGAGGGAGTGAAGTTGGTCAGATGTGGATTTCATTTTCATGAATGAACGTTTCTTTTTCACAAGCGAAATAAATAAACGAAATTCCGGAATCGTTAAAAGTGAAAAATTGTAAATAAAAATATTTTAATTTTTTCCAAAAGAGTCACTTCTGTTCGGGAAATTTTCCTTTTTCCAAAGATTCTCAAAGATTCCTAAAGATTCACCAGAATCCGCCATGACTCCCAGGAGTGTAACTCGTTCTAATTGGGAATTCCATTGTAAAGAAGTGAATCCGAGCGATTACCGGAATATCAGCAGGACTTTGATAAATCACCAGACCCGGGTTAAGTCGGTACCGGAAGCCATTCCATTTGAGGGTGACTTGGAAAATCGGGATTTTGAATTTCGGTAATAAAGACGAATTGAGACGCCATCTGTGATGGGAGTTGAGAACCTGTGAGCTTTTAAAATGTTTTGTGTAACATCCGTTCCTAAATTTATGCGATTCCTGTCTCTCAATTATGCGATAAATCAAAATGGATGAATGCAACGTCGTTTTTGATGAAGCGGAAAAAAAAACAAAATGGCTTCTGTGCTGTGCTCGGCTCACGTTACAGTGTGTCGTAATGGATATTGTGGTTTTGCGTAATCATCCGGTGGAGCTGGGGAGAACAATTCAATGTGATGTGTGGCCGTGTGTCTTGAGAAATGATTAGCACTGAAAATAAGAACGCTGTGTATTTGCTGGAATTTTTGATTTTCAAACAGATATTTCATTGTCTCACGTGCTATGGTCCATAGCCGAGCGTTCCAATGAGATATAAGACCACTTGCGCTAGTAAACACCTTGCGCTGCAAATAAGAACACTTGTAATTTATGTCTGACATCAAGTATCTAGTGAATTTGGAAACTCTATTAGGTGCAATTTTTTATATCTCCCTCTTTCACATGGTATGGTCCATTGCAGAGCATTCCTTAAGATATAAGACCACTTGCATTCTGCGCTGCAAATAAGAACGCTTGTAATTTATGTCTGACATCTAGTATCTAGTGAATTTGGAAACTCTATTAGGTGCAATTTTTGATATCTCATTCTTTCACATGGTATGGTCCATAGCAAAGCGTTTCTGGAGATATAAGACCACTTGCATTCTGCGCTGCAAATAAGAACGCTTGTAATTTATGTCTGACAACTAGCATTTAGTGAGTTTGGAAACTCTATGAGTTGGAATTTTTTATATCTCATTGTTTCACGTGCTATTGTCCATAGCAAAGTGTTCTAATGTGATAAAAACACTTTGCGCTGCAAATAAGAACGCTTGTAATTTTTGCCTGACATCTGGCATCTACTGAATTTAGAAACTCTATTTGCTGCAAGTTTTGATTGCTCAGTGTCTCACATGCTATTGTCCATTGCAGAGCGTTCCAATGTCATAAAAACACTTTGCGCTGCAAATAAGAACGCTTGAACTTTGTGGTATACGAGTGACTGTAAATGGTTCCAAGAGCTTTGACCTGTATTAGAATGTTGTTTTGACCGTCGGCTCGATAAGACTTGGAATGCTCTGAATTTAGAAACGCTTTGTATTGCAAATAAAACGCTTTGTGCGCTTTGCACTTCTCATTGTTTGGAGTTGTTTGATCCGTGGCAGAGAATTTTTCATAACAATGCAATTGGGAACTATTGTGTACCTTTGGAAATTGTTTGAGCTGCAAATAAAAACGCTTGTATTATTTTAGCTTCTGAAGGACTGCGCATTGTCTAGCGGGATTTGACCCGTTGCATAAGGTCTCTTTTTAACGTTCCATGTAGTTAAGTTCGTGTCAGTTTCGAAATCTATTGCGCTGCAAATAAGAACGCTTGTACTTTGTGATCTACAGTAACTCAATTTGGAACTTTATTTCATATCATGCTGCAAATAAGAACGCATGTACTTTGTGGTTCATGAGTGGCTCCAAGTGTAGTAATTGACTCAAACGGAAGTAGGGTGGACGCTCAATGGAACAGTGTGAACGCGTACCTTGTAATCGCAGGCCCCGGACTCTTCCCGCTCGGACCTCTTCAATTCAGCGCGTTGCGAAACTGGATCTGATCGAAATACCAAATTCCGAGTGAAAGTAGATTTGCAGCCATTGCCGCTAACGCTCGAGCAACACTGTAATCCATCAAACGTTCAATTGATCGCAAATCGCCATCTTTTCCGCCACCATTTTGAACAGAAAAGTTTCACTTTTTCCTAGCGTTTTTTCGCGATTTTCTCGTGCTTTCCTACAAATAAAAACGTTTCAAGTTGATGAAACACAAAGTAAAGTGAAAATTTGAGACCATTTTGGCAAGTTTTCGAGCGCTCCACGCTTGGAACAGTCAATACGAGATGGGTCCCAATTTCGAAACCCGCCATCTTGACTCCGTTGCGTCTCGTATTGAAATTCGCCCAATTTCGGTGTTTTGCAGATTTGGGGCATCAGAGATGATCCACGCTTCTAGAGAATCGTGCAGTTTCGATTATCTAATAAATTTTTCACGATTTCTTGAGAAATTTCCACGAAAAGCTTCGGAAGATTTCAACAATATCAAAATATCTCCACCATAATTCATTGAAAATGTATTTTCCACGATATAAAAATAAAAATCGAGAATTTATTGTTACGAAACTACCCTCCTCTAGATGGAGTCACCTTTGCGTCTCTAGCAGCTCAAATTTGAGCCTCTGACATCTGCCAGGTACTACTGGTTCATAGACAACCCAAAGTTTGGTCAAAGTTTACACCAAAGTTCGGTAACAATCTGAACAAGGAAAATATTCCGTCGCGCGTCATGTAAATTTATTCGCTCCGTCTAATCCTAAATTTGTCCCAGTCCCCAAACAGTTCTTGATGTGAATCTATTTTAGGGATTTAGCCCGTCTATTTCCCATGTCGGTGTTGTGTTTAAAATAGCCATAAAGATTACAGCGACAAAATGTCCAACATGAGGAATAAATTTCATTTTCCCTCAAGAAGCAGCACGAGGCGACTCATGAAAAATGAGAAGAATTCTGAGACGACGCAGTCTTGTCAGTGTCGTAACTTGAGGTGGAATTAATAAATATACAAGCAGACAGTATAACAAAGGCCAAATCTAATAATTATTAGTGATAATTTAACAGTCACTTTGTTTATTAGCCAAACAATGGTGGACTAAATCGTTACGTGGGAAATCTCGTGTTTAATTTAAAAATCCTCCATTAAAACATGACACTGCGCTTATTTACAAATGTCAAAAGTACCAAAGTCATCTGTCAGAATGTGTCACACAGTCCGCCATTTTGATGAATTTCGTACAGACTTTTCGGGGTATTAGGGTGATTTGCGGATGCAAGACGTTAGCTTAAAGGAAGCCGCTTGTGAAATGTCTAAACTCGTCTAAACCTGCCTAATCCTTCGAATTTGAGTGTCAGACGAGTGCTGATCATGAGGATTTGTGGATGGCGCAGGCAAAGTACAAGTGTCAGGCATGCATCACAAATCCTTCTCAAAAATGTCTTACCTCACTGTCCCATTCATAAATAATTCCTTACCGCAGTGTACTACTCACATGTAACTGAATGTGTGGGAACATGAAAGGAAAGAAAGTGTGCTCGTGGTAGTTAGCTGATTGGTAAGAGCATCTGCCCGGAAAACAGAAGTATGCGGGTTCGACTCCCAGTCACGGAGCACTCAACATTTTCTCCTTTCGTTTTCCTCTTTCATCTGTCATTTTGACGACCGCTTCAAGGAGTGTCAAAATTGGTGTTGGCTAAAAGTGCTGAGAGTGTCCCACGGTTATAAGGAAGGGAGTTTTATATCAGGACTTGAAAAGGATACAGTTCCTGGAAAATTAAAATTCATTCTAAGCTCCACGCTTGGATTCTGTGTCAGAAAAGTGTCACTGTGGAATCTCTTTCAGGATTTCTAGAAATTCGCTAGAGTTTTTATAACTTCATATAATATGTGCCTTATAAGATTAGCTGATAATATCACGAAATTGACCGAAGTCGATGGTTCTGTAAAAGTTCCTTCGACATCATCAATCATTTCCTGGATTTTTTCATTTCCCGAAGGTCCTGGCTAAACTCGGGACGATCCAACACAATCCAAGGTCTCAATCAAACGTCAGTCGGGTTATTGACAGCATCAATCACTTTAACGACTTTAACTAAATCCATGAGGGTTCCCCATCAAATCGGGTGAACATCCTGGATCATGAAGTGAAGAAGTTCTTGGGAAAAAAATTTATTTGATAAGAAAAGAATTATTTTCATGTTGGTAGGCCTTGAAATATCTGCGAATCCGAGGAAAATGAGAAAAGTTAAAAAAATTAAGAAAATTCCTTCAGGAAAATTTATTACAAAACTCACGAAACGCTTTCGGACGTGCGTCTCTTCCGGGATGGTGACATTCAGGAGCAGGTGGCACCGCGCCACGCCGAGTGCGTTCGTTTTTATGAGGAATAAATGGAATTTTATCAAAATTATGTTTTTCCCAATTCAAAGAAAACCCCGAAAAAATAAAGAACACTGCACCTACACAAAGAACGGTGCGGTGCGATAAAGACTGCTGTTTCGGTGGTTATTTTCGGTGTTTGTTTTGTGTCGACGCCACTGTTTGCGATGTTATCAGAAATTTTTTCTTGTTGAGATAAAGGAAAACATTTAAGAAAGTGATAAAAAGCTAAAAAAGTTAGCTTTCCCGGGGAGAAAATCGAGAAATTTTCAATTGAAGCTGAATTCCCATCATGACGCAACGTGACACCGATTGAGTCATGATGACAGGAATTTTCCGGGAAATTTATTGGGAATTTTTTTTTGCCACCAAAATACGTGGAGAGTTTTCTCAAAAACACTAAAGTCTTGAAAAATTCTAAAAGCCGCGCGTTATCAGGTGCAACTGATAAGATAATCCGCAATAAAGCGACGATAAGCTCCATCGGGCGATACAAAGCGCGTTCGAACTCACGGTGCGTCTATTTTCAGCGCGGGAATTTCGAGAATGCCCCAAATCATGGGGATTTGAGTCACGATGCAGGAATGCAAAGGTCCACTTTGATGCTACAGATGCACTAATTTCGGGACAAGTTTTTGGCCACACGGTTTTCCGCTCAAAGAAGCATCTAGTGTGACCCTCAGATAGGTCCCACTTCCATCCAGTTATCCGCTCGATTAGAAAGTGAATTCGAAATTCCACACTGAAGGCGACCACTTGCGGCGATTTGCGCAAACCAGAGAACGAAAACCGGCCCAACGATCAGTGATCTGGTTTAGAAATCGATTTGTAAATCTAAAACAACTGGATCGGTGCGGGGCGGCATGCGAAAGTTTCGCCAAACTTGTCTGTGCATTAGAAAAAGAACAAGACGAATGCGAGTGAAGTTGGCGTTGAGCTGGAGACTTTCTAAGACGGTGTCGGAGCAGGTTTCTTGGGCAGTTTTGTGGGTCAATTTGGTATGTTCTGGTCAACTCCAGTGAAGGCGAGTGAACACATTTAGGGACGCGATTCTTGGACAATTTTAATGTGGACACGTTCGTCTCCATCCAGGACATGGATTGAGGGCGCCATTATTACCTAAAAACGAATCAAAGTCACATTAAAAAGTTTCGTTGCTAAACGTTTCCAGGGACGGATCCGTTTCTAATTTTTCGGGGAAAGTTTCAGGGAACTTTTTGGGCGTAGTTTGTTGGTGTCTTTGGAAACTTCCTTTTCCGGTTATTGGGGGGTAATAAAAACTTTTCCTATTAAGATAAATGTGTGGACATAGAGGCAATCTTGACTTGTTGAAGTGGTTTACTTGAAAAATGAGACAACTTTGATTTTGGGGCAATCCCTTGAACAGGATCCACTCGGGCCTTGTGTCCATTCAAATAGTTCAGGTCCATTATCCAACGGACATCTTTGATTGTTAGATGGAATTCGATTGGACCCCTTGGACATCCTTCATTTTGTAAGTATTCAACTGATTCTTTTGAGGGAACGCAATTTCTTGTGACATTTCAGGGTAAAACTGGATAAACACAAACCGGATCAAATTGAACGAAAATTGATAAAATTATTCAGAATGGGGAGAAGATGCTTCCGAGAAACCGGATGTTGTCCCGACAATCACGAGGGAGGGTTCTTTCAAAATCAATTTGCGGCGCACCTGAAAAGTCTAAAATGTCCCCCATTCCCTGGGCCACAAGTCGGAGTTTTTTTATTTGATTGTCAATAAATCAATACTTGTACCGAGGCCAGTTTGCCCGGATCAAATCCGCCTTTTTCCGGTTTTCGATAAAAGGGATAAAAAAGTCCCTTTTATATTTTTTCAAAAAGGGGCATCATGCGTCAATACTTTGGTGAAATTAACTTTGAAAAACTCGGAGAGGGGTCGAGTTTCAGAGTGAAATGGGTTTTACCAAAAGTAACCCTTTCCGGGCGCGTGTGTCCCTCGAACTTTTTACAGCATGCTTCTGTCCCTATTTACCAAAACCCGGACACCATGGTTATACTTTTTTCGGGGCAATCGAAACCCGTGATTCATTAGCGAAATGGCAACTGATTAAATCCGGTGGGTTTTCCACGGAGGAAAAATTTCCCGGAAAAAGGGATCATAATGCAATTTTGTAATTGCACTTGGAACTACAACTGCACTTGGGCATTCGCTCCCCAAAATGAATTTGTCTGGATGCAATTTTGATTTAATGCCCAGACAGATAGTCTAGTGGGATGGGGTGGTCCACAGGAGGGTTGTAATGAAAATGGCGGACACCAGGCTGACGCCAGACTGAGATGTGTCTCATGAAGGGCAGTTAAATCCTGGTACTAACTTTTCTAACACAACTCATCAAATAAGGGACAAGTCTTTCCACAAAACTGTGTTGTGTCCGCATTCCGGGGACTTGCTCCGGGGACTTGCTCGTTTGCCGTGCACTCGAGACAAACGATTTGTTTATCTCAATAAATTCACAAATTGCCTTTGATACCTCGTCGTTCCCTGAAATCTATTTTGAAGCATCACCGCCGTCGATGTGGAGTGTTTTGTTGCGTCATATTGTAGCTCCAGTTATTGGGGAACAGTTTAGTTCCTTAAGTTGTCTCTTTAGAAATGAGACAACTTGCCAAGGATTGAGGGACATATTTGTCTCTAAAGGATTTTCCGACAGCCAATGCTCACTGTGTCTACTATAGACTGGCAGAGGTCTGAGCTTCTGAAGTCCATGAGTAAGCTGTAAGGATTGAGGGACACTTTTGTCCCTTGCGTTATTTTGAATTTAGGGTGCTGTGGCCTGTGGTTTCAAAATGGCTGAAGACTTCATGGAGTCAATGGAAGTTCTGAAATTCGCTCGAAACAGTAAGTAAGGATTGGAAGATGTTGTGGATTTGTTCCACAAAATCACTTTATTTTGTTTGTTATGTAATTAAGGACAATCTCCATTCTACAGCACATGTGTGCCTCAACTGAAAAACAGGTGGAGATAATTAGACAAAAATCACAATCCAATTCGTGCTTGATTCCACATAAAGTGGGATGAAATGGAAGCAATGTTTGCTGGTGTTCTTTTATGAGAATTTCATTTCTAATTGGAACGTGACTTTAGACAAAACAAAATTTTTGTGGAACTTGAATTTTTCCCAGAATCGCCATGTTGTGTTTTGTCTAAATTGATTTTTTTCGTTTTTTTAAGTTTTTTGAACTGAAAAATGAAACTCGGAGAAAAGTAGATTGATGGCATGTCAATGCATCTTCGGAACATGATTCCTACTACGATGCGTTACGTGTGCAAAATAGTTTCCATTCCAGATTGAAAATGGCGCTTGAATTATCTGGAGAAATTTCATTCCCGAAATGATTGTCATTTTGTGAACAAAGATGGCGCTTGAACTAATCATGATAAATTTGAAAAAACGCTTTCAGGTACTTGAAAATTGTTAAGCTTCGCGTGACAAGTGAATTAACCCAACAAATGTCAAAACAACAAGAACGCCATTTTGAATTTTTCAGCAGTGAGTTGGAATTCTTGACAAACACAAGACCATAACACCTCTTTGCAACGGAAGTCAGCTATCCGTCAAATACAGAAAAACTTTTTTGGCCAAACGCCCGCGCGGTGTGATGAAGAGAAGTGGACGTTGTTGTCTTTTTGGCGGTTTTTTGGCAAATTTTTTCGCGTATTAGTCAAGGAATGTGATGCAAATTAAGATGCTAAGGTGTTCTTTAGAGAACGTACGGAAAAGAAGAGGGGGCAAATTTGAGCGGATGCGATTCGGGGCGGGTTTTGGCCACATTTCAGTTCAACCAAAATTGAATTGATTCGAATTGAATTGAATTGAATTGAATCAATGAAAAAGAACAGAGTGCACAGATGCGCCATTTTGGTTTTTGGTTTTGAGTGAATGCAAATCCACGTGGTCATGTGATGACACTTTGACAATTGAGGCAAGTGGTGATAGAGCATAAAGACGATTAGCTGTAAGAGCTCCAGATTTTTTGACAGACGACAGAGATTCATCTGACATTTGTTGAATGAGTCACCAGACTGCCCTCAATCGCAAACCTCTCCTAGTCAAATAACAATTGAGTCCATGATTGCCTCAGAATGAAATCGAAGCAATTAACAACATCATCTGTTGGAATAACTCGACATCTTGAAGCAGATGAAGCAGAAAATCAATTTCATTCACCAGAGAATGGGATTCACTCTCTGAAAGCGGGGAAAATTCATTTCATGTAGATCAAACCCAGAATGAATTTCATTCACCGGAGAATGGGATTCACTCTCTGAAAGCGGGGAAAATTCATTCTCTACATGACGTCATAAATATCCATCAATTTTCATCCGGGCTGAACTGTCATTCTCCTTCCTCTGCCGCCATACTGGAATCACTTGCGCAGAATCGCGATTTCCAGTTGACACTCTCACAACGCCAACGAAACTTTTCTGCGAAATACTTGTTTCCCTTATTAAAATTACTTTCTTAATTTAAAAACATGAGCTCCATTACAAGTGAATTAGCTGAACAAGTTGGAAAACATGTAAAAACGAAAAATATTGTCGTCATGTTGATGGCAAAGAAACAAAAACTTCTTGACTCAATTCTCAAGAACATCCATGACACTCAGATGACATCAGTTTGAATGTTGTCAAAGTTTTTTTTATATAAAACATGTTTTTCGTATTTTCTTTATTATGTGCTATAGCATGTGAGTTCGGGAAGACCCTGAGTTCAAAGTTTTTCTGCCAACGTAGCCACCATGAAACCCATCGCCTCATTCTGCTGAATCCGCGTGGATTTTCGAATAACCCTTCTTGTGGAGCCTATAATCCCTGGTTACATTGCAGGTTGTGGATTAAGAGGATTCCCATAAACGGTGTCATTGGCGTCGTGACTTTCCCTATTCTGATCAAAGACACTCGACACTCTGTCTTCTGCGCCTTTGATCGACCTGAAAATGGAGCAACAATGGATGTGACGCCAATTTACCCTCGAAATGATTTATGAAAATTAAATGCAAAAAATTTTAATTAGCCAGCCTGCCTTCGCTGGTGGATCAAAGGCAGTCTCTCTCCTCTATTAGATGCATTCAAATTCTATTGTTATTTTCAGCTACAATTGCTCAAGAAAATTGTTCGCGCCGGATTTGCAGGCATTTCTGATTTATTTAGAACATGAAAACATGTCGAGATGTTTTAATTAAAACGATACGAGTGTGTTAAATGCACTTTCGGAATTTTAATTTGCATTCATGCACTTCGGAAATTTGTCAAATTTGTGTCACAAGCCGCCACGTGTCTCCAAAATGTCAGATATTAAGGAAAATAAGAAACAGTACAGTTACAGCTACAGTTCAATGGCACTAGACGTATCCTTGCAAGGATTCAAGATGTGTATGGTCCTTGAACACGTCAATGGGGAGTCAATATTTTCCGATGCACGTGACTTGATAACATCGTAAACCCTATAAGAATGTCATGTCATCTGACTGTGGGGGATTTTCTCGTTTCGAAACCCTCGACAACTTGACAGGTTCTCCTCTTCTTTATCTGATTAAGGGATGATTTTGTCGTTAATCCACTCAGAACGTCTTCGTCCTTGCAAACACTTGTGGTGCAACTCTCATGATTCCGAGATACTCCATACATGACTATTAGCCGAAAATTTCCAATTCAGTTTTCCGCATAATTTTCCACTACAGTTTTGAGAAATTTTTAAATTTATTTTTAATATCAACCGGAAATTAGTGTTAATGTGAATTTGTGTTGGTTCAACTTAAAATAAAATTGAATATCTGAAATTGTTAAGAAATTCTTTATGGTTTTATTTATAATTTTTCACTTTTTCTCTTTCAGTCACAACAACAACAACAACAACAACAGCAACAACAAAACATTCTCACCAAATCAAACGATGATTTGCGTCGAAAGAAACCAGAAGCCGCAAGACCAAATCACATTTTACTGTTTACCATAATTAATCCGTTTTATCCAATAACAGTGGTGAGTTATTAGTAATAAGTTGATTCATTTATTTATTAGTTTAGTAGATAATTATTATTCAAGACGAGCAGGTTGAACGCAACGCGATCAAACAAGTCGACTCCTTGAACATGAACAAGTTCGTGACTTCTTGTTCGGGTGTGGATAGTCGCAGCGGGTTGGGGAGGACGACGAACACTGGCTAGAGCAACTTTCTTCTTTCTTGACTGTTTTTCCGCGAATCTAGCCGACGAACCTGTTAGCGGTGCCGTGAAACCGCAACGGAAAATAAAAGTGCTCATGCACGATTGGGAAACTCACACTAAGCCATCTAGCGCGAACTACAAGGTTCTTAGTACTTACCCTACCTATCATACCCTAAAAGTCTTGACAGCGTAGAGTTAAACCGGATTAACTTAAACTGGTTTAGCAAAACTAGCTTAAGTTTAGCCGGTTTAACCAACATCACCTGACAGACTTAAATCGGTTCATCTGTCAAAACAGAAAATATCCGAAAATTTTTAAGCCGGTTTTATTTTCTCCGGTTCTTAATCCAGATAACCGAGATAAACCGGTTTAACTTCTGTAGTCAAATTTGACATTTGATTTGACGTCTCAAACAAGTGGAAACTCTGTTTCCTGAGTCATGTCGAACACATGGTACTAGTTCCGCAAACCTGGAGTGATTCATATCCAGATATTAGCTGTCAACGGTCACTGATATCTCGGAATCCATATCCTGTACCTATACAAGGGTTATAAAAAATCTCGGAAAATTTTATTTCCAAAATGGCGTCACACATTTGACGTGTATCCAATTGAGATGACAGCTGTCATTTACTCTAGAAAATACTTAAAAGGTTGCCACCAGTATCCTCGAGCTACCAGTATCCTTTCTCAATTTGCAGGAGTTCTTAGAAGATGAAAGGAATTAGTAAAATGATTGTTTCCAAGATGGCGCTAGTTGTGTGAGTGGATCAAGACGGCTACTGTAACCGATCCTTGATCATTTGTCCAATGGCTTTGCTCTCATCCTGGTTATCGAATCCTTTCAAAAATGCATCACGACGTGAACCCATCTCGTTAAATCTGAATTTACCAAAATGGCGGCGAATGTGACAAAATGGCTTCCCACAAAATGAAATTCTCAACTGTCGAAAAAAGAAAAATTGTTCTTGCGTCACGTTTCGTTTGTCCGCCATTTTAATTGAAATCGTGCGAATTCGAAGCGAAAAAACGAGTTTTTTTCGAGAATGTACCGTTACAATTGACTCCCCAGAAGTGCATTCAAGAACAAAATGAAGACGAAAAATGAAGAAATTAGTGAAAACCTGAAATGAAACGCAATTCACTTGTGGAATGGTGGAGCGAAATGGGGGGCGAAATGAGGAAGTGAATTTGTGGATTTGGTCCATGGTGTAGGTAATTGAACGTGAAACACTGAAGACACTGCAGGTAGACGAACTCCATCGGCGTTCAATGGAGCTCATTAAAATTCGTTCACAGTACAGTGACTGGGGAGTAGGTATACACGGAACGGAGTTGCTCCAAAACGAAATGGATTGCAAAATGCAACAGAGCCAATGTGGCATCATCTATAGACGAGACTTGTTAAACAGGATTCCCTCGTAAAGTGCTCGGGGCAATGTATGACACAGTTAGGCTTTTGGGCTCCCCATCTGGTGAACGGTGAGTGGAGTATCTTGAGTTCGAAGTGTTCGGTTCAATGCGCTCAGCGTTGATTGATTGGAATCTCTCGGAATCGTTGACTTCCGTTGTGTTCTTGTTCCAATTTCGTTTCGTTTCCTAGTCGTTCCGCTCTGGCTATTGTGAAATAACCATTCTTCTTGCGTCGCGTTTGTTTATTCTCCTCGCGTCGGGTTTGCGCAAGATCCACATTAAAGTTCGACTTCGACCGCAACCACGGGAAATCCAGTTCAAGATGAACAACCGATTCGTCTTTGTTTAATGACCATTACCATGTGATCCATGCGGCCACCAGATGGGGGGCAATGGAGCAATTAAATTTCGTAGCGTTCTGGTTCTGTCTTGGACACACTGGACCCACAACGACTTCGAGTGTTTGACCTAGACAATTCTCATAATGTGGTAAAAACGTCTCAAACAGGAGCAACAGGACACCAGGAGCACCTCACAATTTTCCGGACAAATATTTGTCACACACAAACAGAATCCGACGAGGATGTCACTGAAACCGTCACAAATGTCAAACTCAAAGGCTTGTGTTTCCGAGAAAAGGATATTTTTTTGCCATGTGACAAACAAAAAGGATTCAACAAAATGTTTACTCCATTGCCTTTGTCCTCTGTCATCTCCCTGCCAAGTTGTGACAACATTTTCCCTCAAATTATCCCCATTTGAGTGGGCAGTGAGTCGACTAAATGTGACTCCGTATTAGACTGGCTAATTGCTGGAAAATGACTCCACACTGTTGGGGGTTTGGTGGAGCTGGGAATGTTGGTGGCTAATTTCGTGTACATGAACTGTGACTCCCGATTTGTGAAAGCGGATACGTTCAGCCGGAAGTGTGTCGTGGTTTTTCGTGTTTCCTTAGATTGGACAGGATTGATTTTCCCGAGAGTGTCGTTCTCATTCAATTAAGCGTTTCTCTATCACTCATGAGGTTCTCTTGAATCTTCTCTATACGTCAGATACTCTCCACACTCCCACAAACCCGATAATCATGATTTAATGGCACACTTTGGTATTGATGAAGGGTCAATGGACCGCCAAAGATGTGATAATTTGCTCCTCAGACGGATGGATTCCCATCAAAAACTTTTATCCTTCCTACCCTGAAACGTCCTGGATGCTGGAAGATTGATTCGACTTGAACAGGCTTGATGCGTTTCAGCGCCAACAGAACAAGAAAATAGTTCCATGTTTGTGGAGTCTTGATTATGAATCCATTGGATGACGTCTCCAAACCGTTCCCCGTGTTGTGGCAAACTCGGATCAAAAGTGTCCCCATCGGATTAACGCTAGACTCACGCCACAAATCCCATAATTCACAATCAACAACTTGAACCCGACCTTAACTTATTAGTGTCGCGACTAATAACTGAGTCGAGCAATTTATCATAAAAATTTTCATTTATTTATGTAAACATGTCGGTCGCAAATCGATTTGAAATTTTTCTAAGTTTGAATCATTCCTTCTCTCCACATCTCTCGCTGAGTCCGTGAATGACGTTTCTTTTATTTTTGATGAGAAATAAAATTGTTGTACGCACACGCATGTAACTGTAACTGTGCGACTGTGTGTTACAGTTCCCTTTGACATTTCTTCAATTGTTTCATTTTCTTTTTGTTCTTCTTCATTTTATTCATTCGAGTCACTCGCGGAGCTTATGGATTGATGACGCCAACATGAATTTTCCGGTTTTTCAGTATTTTTGACATTTCTTCAATTGTTTGAATTTCCATTTGTTCCGAATTTTCCAGTTTTTCTTAAATACGCTTAGAGGCCCCTCATGACCTCTCCACCATTTGTCGGCCATTAAACCAGGCGCGACCACAAAGAATTTTCCGTTTCATGTTCAACAAAACAATGAAAATTTCACAAGAAAAACGATTTTTCCGAATTTAAGTGATTTTTTTTTGTTTATTTTTTCATTTTTGTGTACGAAATTCTCTTTTCGGAAAAACTCGAGGAAAACACAAATTTCCGGTGAGATGAAACGCCACGATTTCGTTCATTTATTTTGATGAATTTTCATTTTTCGACTCAAACACGTGGTGAAGCAAAATGGCGGACAATGCGCTTCTTGAATCTGAAGAATTACAAGGACGATTTTCTCCATTTGGCCAATTCGATGATGTCCAGCTTCCACAAGTGTCATTGAACCATCGTTTGTTACGTCACTGGAATGGTCCTTAATTAGGCAGAACGCTGCCAAGCCAAAAGTAGCCTCATTTTCCCCAATGTTTTGTTGCATTCCACAAGCAAGCGCTCACTCAACACCACCAACTTCAATTTTGAGCCGCGCAACAATACCAATTGTCTAGAGGCTCAAGCGTAATTTTTATGAAGCACAATTTTTAACCTCTTTGTTCTTCTTCGAGTCTTACGTGATCCGCATGTGAAACTTGTGCCAGAAAATGGCGTCTTCGTGACGTATTCATGACTTTCCATTATGATTCCCTGGAACAATTGAAAAATTTTTATTTTTTCTTTTGAGCTCATTGAGCTCAACCTGCTCCACAATTTCAACTTTGGATTTATAAATGAATAGCTTTCGCAAAGTAAAGTTTTGAACGTGCGACGTGTGTTGTTGACCCCGTTAGGGAGTTCTTGTGACTCCGAAATTGGTTCTTTCTATTAACGTAGTTAGCTAATTTGTATTACCTCATAAGTGTAGTAGCAGGATGTTAGCTAGGATAATGCGCGTTGAGATACAATTCAATACTTTCCCTTCTTTCATTCAAACGTTTGATTTATGTCAAAAAACCGACACTCGATGGAAACGGCGGCAAGCGCTTGCAAACCCGCACAAACCTACACAAACTAAGCCAAACGCTTTATCCACACATTTGAACTTGTGGTGGTTTGTCTAGGTATGGCAAGCGTCTCGCGAATTTCTCGTTTTGTCGCAACTCTCACCAAGTGACTCGTCCAAAACCGGTTTGGTCTCCGAGCAGTAGTGTATGTACCTTGGGCCTTAAGGCAAACAGTCGAAATCTTGGTGGATTTGTATCTCTCACCGAGAAGTCAAGGGACTTTTCCTTACAGTTCCTGAAACTGCGATTGAAGATTTCGGAAAGCTTTAATGTGGAAATTTATGAAACTTTTTGAAAACTTTACTAATAAATTATTTTACAAAAATTTTCTCTTCTCATTCCAGGAAGTACTGCACAAAATATGCAATCCACACGGCCAAGTGCAGCGCATTGTCATATTCAAGAAGAACGGAGTCCAAGCGATGGTCGAATATCCTTTTCAAAAAACTATTATTCACGAAAAAGTTAAAAAATGAAATAAAAATGGCGTATGAATGATAAAGCTCCTTTTATGAGTAAAAGCTTTATGAGTGGGTACCAACAAAATCCTCTTAATGTATTCATAGCGCACAGGACACGCTGTTATTGAAGGCAATTTCATTTGATTTAATCCCAGTGCGTGTCGGAGTCGTCGTCCTGAAAAGGACATTCGTCCTCCTAGACGCAGGAAGGACGAACTTATGAATGAAATGTAGCCCAGTGTTTGTTGGTATCCCTCACATTGTGTCCTTGCGAAAAATTCAAAATTAAATTTTTCTCCAAGGAAATCCTTTTTCCTTGTGAAAATAAATAAAAAAACATGGTGGGTATCTAAGCCTATTTTTCCTACGCCATTTTTATATTACTTTCCTCCCGCACCGGATTGTTCCGGAACTTGTACCGGGGATGGAAGTAAAAATATTAAAAATATTTTTTTTGTTATAAAAATATAAAACAAATCTCGTCCTTTGACGAATTTTCCTTAACTGAAAATGTTCTGCCTCGTTTTTTTTTTGAGGCCATTTTTGTTTTTTTGGATGTTTACGTTCGAGAACCTCGAGTCAGCAACACGTGCGAGGGAGAATTTGAATGGTGCTGACATCTACTCGGGATGCTGTACACTTAAAATTGATTATGCAAAGGTGAGTTCACATGTTTCATACGAATGTCCTTTTTCCTTTGGTTATCCTTTTGAATGAAGCGTAGAGGTGTTTTTGTTCAATCTTGAAAGAAAACCGATTTGCTGGACGACCGTAGAATGTCCTTTCTGGGATAACATTCAAGGATCAGGTTTATGTTGTTCTTAATACCCTTTAAGGTCCTTGTGTCTCGAATATGTGATTGATAACAATGACAGTATAGCTCAAGATGAGTCTAGTCCCCACAATTTTCACTTGGGAGAGTCATTCTTCAGTGGAGGTACTTCAGCCTGCTCCACTTCTACATGGCGCCACTTTGACATTCAATCAATTACGAGCACGTATATAAAACATTTCTCAAAAATAATATATAAATAATTGTTTTCATATTTCGTCCTTATTAATATGCAAACAGAATCACCATTCGACGTTGAGTTGAAACGGTTTAACCCAATTCAAAATGGCGCTAGCATGTGTCATCCATTTGGATTTAATGCGTTTCGTGATTGAGTATTTGATTGAAAATGCGTCAAATTGGGAGAAGCAAGGTTCGGTGCACACGGGATGGAAAATTAAATTAAATTTTCAGCGTGACACTCTGTGGAAAATTGTATTAAATAAATCAAGCGAATGCAAGCACGTACTATTAACAAGGAAATAATTCGGAATAGGAGCGACGAACCCAAGTCTGCATGCATCGAGCCTAGTTCCCTGAATGATCTAAGTAGAACGTGTCGATGTTCTACCACTGATAGCTACCGTGGACGCATGCATTTATCCTCGCGTTCAAAGACGAAGCCATGCGGAATCTTGTTCGGATAAATTTGAATGTCTCCAATAGTCCTTTCCAGTACATTTCCCGTAGAAATCTGAGATGTATGAATGTCCTTTCTAAAAGGTGTCAAAGATGACTCAAATCTTTTTCGCGACAGCAACGCCATCTCGCCGGAAATTCTATAATTTTGGTTGTCTATCTATTTTCAACATAAAGTCGGCTTTCTAAACACCCAGACATGGGTAAATGTTTTCTTAAACGTCGGAAATGAATTCAGAACCGTTTTGAACTAGCAACGCCATCTTGCCACAAATTCGTCAATTTCGGTTTTCAAGCTTTGAAGGTATTGGGCTGAATGTCCTTCAGGGTTTTTTGAACCCGCAAAAATCATTAATCAAATCTTGCTGTTAACCAAGAAACTGGCCAAGTCATCACCAGCCAGTCATCATCGCGTCATCATTGTCCTTAAAATCCTTTAGGATGTCACGACTTCATTAAAGAGAAAATCAACACAGAGACGAACTTCATTTATTACTCACTAAGTTGTTTTGTAAATATTTGCAATACAATTAAAAATGGCGGATTGCGTTGGAAGGAGTCTCAGTAAATATCCTGACAGCCCACACAGAAAGTCGTCCATTTTAAGGAATTGAAAATATCCTTTGACTTGACTTTGATAGATTTTCGTGATGTTACGAAGAGGAAACATGGAACAGGAGAAAGGAATGAATTTCCTTTTCTCGTATAATTAATGAACATATTCTGAATATCCTTAGAGCAAATAAAGTGGAAGCCATCTTTTAATTATTATTCGAAAGGATGTCATCGTTCCGTTGTTGGAACGAGTGTAACGTTGCAAAGATCCTTTTTCACATTTAAAGTGATTCTAGTGTATCCTTGTGGAAGTGCTTGAGAGTCCTTTCTGGTACTTGAATCACATAAACTTAACGGAAGGACTCTCTATCAACAGGATAACATGGAATGGGTGGAATTTAATGGACTCATTTATCCAAGGACAGAAATTGTGTGTCAAGGCGATTGAACTTTGACACAATTGTGACACATGGAAGTAAGGAAACTTGCAGGACAATAAAGTTTATGCATCGATCAGAAAGTTTTTTGAATATTCAAAGTTTAAAAAAGTCCACATGTGCCTTACAGTCGCCATTTTGAAATTTCAAATATTCTGGAAAATTTCAAAACTTTCTCCGTGTTTAGTTCGACATGTTTCAAATGTCCTTGTCATGTTACCTGTTCAATTAATAAACTTTGTCGAATTTTCTCAAAATGGAGTCATGAATTTTGCACGAGACGCCTTGTTTGTCTAATTTGTTTGTTCGGGCGGATTGAATTTTACTTGTCAATTATTTGCATATGGCTGTCAAGGGGAATGTTACATACACATACGTATGTTGAAGTCCTTAAAGCAACTGAAAATCCTTTTAATAATAAAATTCCCAAATACCTCATTATCACGCACAAGTTTTGGAAATCCGATTTTAATCCATGTTGATTGTAAGTGAGGTTCTGAATCGGCGAGGATTGTGAGAACACTACAACAACAAAGTGAGAAAGGTACTTCAAGCTCAAAGCTCTTTTGCCTCAACATTCTTAATTCTAAAATTTTCAAGCGTCATCGTTCATCTGGAATTGTGTGACTTTATCTCAATCTCTCTTTCTTGCTTTCGCTTTGCTACGCGCTGGGTTTTCTCGATTCTTTTGCATTTTGTTTCGTGAACTTTTTATCTTACGTCGGACTCTCAAGCGTGTATGTGTGTTTGTGAGTGAAAACTTTTACAAAAATTGATGTTGAATGACATAAATAATTCTCAATTTCGCATTTCATTTCAGCCGGAAAAATTAAATGTCTACAAAAATGACAGCGACATCAGTTGGGACTACACCTTGACCGGTGAGCATTAATTGAATTTTTCAAATTAATTTAATTTAAATAAATTAAACGATTTTCAAATCAAACAATTTCGATAGATATTACAAAATATTTTAATATTAAAACCGAAAACTAGACAGAAACAAAATAAACTCGATTTAAATAATTTATTTTTGCAAGAAACCAAAATAAAATAAAATTTAAACTAGTCAAATTTCATAATTTTTATATTTTATTTTTATTTTTAAATGAATGAATGAAAGATTCTCAGAAAACTTTCTTCACTTTCTTCACAACGTCCGTTTGTTGTTAACTTTAAATAAAAATTTATTTTTTACCCACTTCCTGTGATTTGTTTTCGAGATTTTTTGATCTTAATTTTTTTCAAATATAAATTAATTGAATTTTTTCTTTTAAATTTTCATAAGAAATATGAAAACATATATCTCTCTCACTCACTCAAATCAAATCAAATCAAATCAAATCACTCACCTCAACTCACCGTTATCACTGTTCACTCACATTTTTTCGTCGACCATTTTTGATTGAGGACTCTTAAGGATTCGAACCACAATTTCTGCGGATCCTCAAGGGATTCGACCATGGTGCAAAATTTACATCCCTCAAATTACAAATTAATTAATTAACAAATTAGGTGCAGGGCTTACTTAATTATTACAACTTAATTTCTCATCCAGGTCGCCATTCCTCATGCTTTCTCATATCATCAATTCGTCCTTTGCTTTTGGTTTTCGTTTGTTTTGCGTTGCATTTTGGTGACATGCCTTTGACACATCCAGATGTTTGGCCTGAGTTGCTCCAAGACAGAATATAGTCCAATCCTCTAGATGGCTCTGCAGGTAGTCATTTCCCAGTAACATCCCTTTAACAACTTCCAGACTCACTTACTAGTCGGAATTTGCCAGCATCTAAAAGGGATCATTCAATTCCTGGTAACTTCTTAAGGACTCCATATGAAGGAGCCACCTCTTGTGCATTTCTGGCTCAAAATATGATGGAGCCATCGACTTCTGACCACCTCCGTCAATCCCTGGTCGCAAAAGTCTCAGGTTATTGAACAGTTTCGTCCTGAAAAGGAGACATTCACAATTTCTGAATCTTGGCTCAAACATTTTGAGTCACACTGAAGTCCGAAGGTGTCACGAACTTTCCAAGAATCCCCTACTTCTTAAAACTTCACTCAGGCTTCTGAAATATTTCAAGGACTATTGAGAAACTTCCTCCTGAGAAAAGGCTATCCTTAGAAGTATCTTCGGAAGTTTCAATGTCAAAGGCATCACCAAATTTTTGAATTTTTCTTTGAATTTAATTAATAAAATAAAATTAGTAATAGTTAAACTTTAATACCAAGTGCCCCCCTCCGTCCCCCCTTTTATGAATTAACTCGAATTTTCGTAATTAATCGCATCCAGCCAAAAAATTTTCGTAGAAAGTTTTTCGTTTGTTGATTTTGAAAGTAATTTTTAGTGATTTGCTTTAAAATTAATTCTTAAATTTTAAAAATTAATTAAATTTAAGTAGTGCTTTTGTGTGAAGCTTTTAGAGAACATTCGATGAAGTTTTAAGCAAACTCGATGTGTGGCGGGAAGACGTGGGAGTACCTACTCCATCAGGACATAATCCGTGCTGGTGATTATGATTATCCCAGAATCTTGGTGATATCATGAAGAAAGTCCCGGATTAGTGTACAGGGACCCACTTGTCCCCCTTTGTTTTGTGCTCCCTCGGCATGCAGTGGTCCGTCTCCACGTACGGGATTAAGGGAATGTAATTAAATTATATTAAAATGGGTTCAAACAAAGTTAATTACAAAACCCAGTAGATGATCCCCCACCGGGTTCCATCTTGTTTCGCAACTCGCTACTCCGAAAAGAATTTTCTGTACTTCTTTTTTATAGGGGAGGATTTTTGAACGTTAAGTGAATTCCATAATAATCCCCCTGGATTTAGATACACATAACAGCGTTGCTTCTATGGCTAAAATTTATGGTCATACGCGACAAATTACGAGAATCCACTCTGAAGTTTGTGGAATTTAATTTTGTTTTATTTAACGATGCTTAAAAGATGAAGTTGCTAATTTATTTGTTACAAAATATTTTTTCATTTCATGAAGACAGGATATGCTCCTTGAAATCATGCGAAAAATAATGGAGTAACATTCCCTTGAAGGCGGTGCGTCAAAGTCGGCGCCAATCTCTCAATGTTTGCTTTATCAAGGCGTTCGCAACGCTAAATTCGGTGTACTGCGTTCCACAAATTTTCTTTTACGTTTTTCTCATCGAGTTTGCTTGAAATTTCCTTCATTTGATTTTCCCGATCTCGTGTAAAAAGTGTAAGTTTTTTAAAAAGTCCACAATTAGTGTAGTTTTAAAAGTAGAAATAATTGAACAACAGCAAATATAGAAAATATAGAAAATATATAAAAAGAGAACCAACCACTCCGAACTATATAACCGAACATCATCGATATATTATATAACGAAACTTTGATACATTAACGCAATAAGCAAAAGACGACCCTCATATACCTGCAGCACACAGACAAACCAATGAAATACTTATTAAGATGAATCTGTTATATATATACTATATAAACGTATGTGTATGTGTAGTAGACAATATCAGTTTGCATGAGTTGAACAAGTGTAAATAGTAAAACCATATCACCATGGATTTGCTATGAGGATATACCGATTTAAATAATTAGATAAGAAGAAACATATATGTGACAGACACTTCTACAATAATCACAAGAATCAAAAAGCTGATATCACTTCATGTATAAATCACTAACTCTGTAAGATACAAGCGATATTCAACAAGTTATACGAGGAGCTAAACACAAAACACCACTAAACCACATTAAGGATTCAACAAGATATTTTGATAAATCGCTAACTCGTACACTGACAAAATGAAGAGGTACATCAATTGCACACACACTGATTGAGGAGATACCGAGATGAAGAGTACACTCTAGAAATGCTTGAGACAAAAGATATCGGAACAATGGTGTCACGGAAACGCTCGCTTTAATAACCACTGATTATATGCTCTTAATAAAAAATTAATTTAATTTATATGTAATATAATATTAGTTTAATTAAAATCCATAAAATCAAAATCAGGAAAATGAAAATCTTGACAAGTACACAACGCAGCATGCACACAAACACAAACACAAACACGGGATACTGACCACTCTACTACCGAGCAAAAAGAATCAAGCGAATAGGGGAAACATCAATTTTTCTCCTTCAACCAAGTCAATAAATGTCACGAGGTCATATTCTCGTTGGAAAAAATTTCTCCAAAAGGTCCGCGAGAATTTAAAAACCGGTTTAATGAAGAATTTTAAAAATTCTCTACGTTTCCGTTTGTCTAATTTCGAATTCAATTGCCGATCCACGTAAAGACAAATTCTCTATGGAAACATTTACCATCCACTGCCATTACAGTTAAAAAGTAGGCGTCTTTTAGTAGTGGAACATTTACGTTAAAATTTTTCTTTCTACACCAGATTCTTTCTACTTCTTCTACGGAAAACTACTTTGAATTTCTGCATTTCATAGCATACGATTTGTATGCCGAACGCGACCGTTCTACAGAGCAAGTGTATCCATTGCGACAGAACCCAGTGTCTATGGTATCTACGGAATCTATGGAACTACACCCACTGCCACTGCCACAGACATCGTGTCACACCTGACCGCAGTGTGTGTACTGCTCGTTCCAGTTTTTACGGTTCAATGTTTATTGAAGTAGTAGCCATTTTCACGTAGATTTCCGTGTAGTTCCATGGAGTTCCACCTGACCCTTTTCTTCTACTTGCCGTCTTGTTTTGGTGTCTTGTTGTGGGTCGCGTGGAACGTGTTAGAGGAAATGTGCCACGTGACCTGATTCATTGATCCGGGTGAATGTAAGCTAAGCATTACACGTGGACTTGGATTAAAAATCACCAAATGTATTCGTACACACACACACACTACAATAAGTTATTGATACAATACAGAACACAACAGGAGCACAAATTGACGTGTGGATTTTACACTATTGACTTACAAAAATTGAGGGATGTAAAAGTGCTATTTGAATTCCGCTACTAACACATATGTAAATCAAAAACGAAACCTCAAACAAGACACTGATCCTTGATCGAAGGATAACGATGTGACTAGAGGAGGAAGGATATATGAAACTGAACAACAACACAAGAAGACATGAGAACAGTAATTTTTATTAAAAAAAAAATAAATTTATTAAGTTGCCATTTTGTGTTGCAAACAGACACACACATACATGCCAAAAGAAAAACTCCTCCAAGATGCACGAAATGGAAAATGAAAATTTTAAAAATTAAAAACAAAAGAAAAATGACGTTGTATTAAAACCGAACCATATCGCTTGTTTGTCTGTGTGCAGGGTTATCTGTGTCGATGTGATGATGTTGAAACGGACTTGATTAAATCAGACCCGATCAGTGGTATCACACTTGGGTGTGACACAAAGGAAAACCAAATGAGAGAAACAGAGAAAGGGAGGGATAGAGATATCTGCAGATGGATCGAGGATTTTGTTGATGAAAAATGGTAGCGAGGATCACTGGGAAAATGATTTTTAAAAATTAGAAAGTCTTAAAAATAAAACATAAATATTTTATTTCAAAGGTAAGTTGAATTTTTTTCATTTATTTCTAATTTTATTAATTTAATTTAATTAATTTTTCTTTGTCACTGTGCACTTGAAATGCATCCTTGATTTATTTGATTCTGATTCCGTGTCCTGCATCAATTTTCATATTCGCCATTTTGTCTTTTGTTTGTCTTGAAATTAATTAATTAATTTAATTAATCAAATTTTTTGTTACTTGTATCCTTTATGTGTATGTGGTTGACATGTGACTAACTCTATGTCCTTGCTGCGGGTTCTGAGTGCATCTAAATCGCGATCGTCCTAACCTAAACTATTTGACTAAATCAAAAATCAATAAGGATAATGCTTCAATTATTTATTCGGCAAATAAAATGTCTCCGCCATTTTGAAAACACGCACCAAAATGAAAACCAGAAAATGTAACTCGGCGGAGAAACGGTCATGACGCCATGACGGAGGAGAAACGATTTCTCAGTCGAACTCGACTAACCAAATTTGTGCATCGGCTAACCAAAATTGTGCTTTGACCAAACAAAAGTCTTGAAAATGGTCAAAGTTGACCGCCATTTTGTAGTTTTGTGTTTTTTTCTGAGTACTTCGTCAGTTCTTATGAAATTAAAATGAGACGTTGATGAAAGGAAGTCCTGGATCCTTTCAAATCACACTCAATAATTCATGAACGGTTTCCACTACATAAATGTGTAGTCCTTTTGATGATTCATTTGATTTGTGTAAATTGGATCAAGATAATGTGATCTTTTCAAAAACACTACAAAACAGGACGATGAATAATTGAAGCGTTGTCCTTTTGATAAAATTTATTAAATTCATGAGAGATAAATAAAAACTCAATATTAACAGCAATCAAAAGGACATGGCACAAGGATAATGAAATTGCATTGAATTGAATCACTAGAATATGATATCCTGTTTTCAGAAAAAGGACTTTTACGTTATGATGTTTTATAAAATTTTCTCTTAAAATCACATTTTCATATCATCATCACATCACCGTAGAAACGGATTTCCATCTTTGTCGCGTCCTTGCAAGGACATCATTAACTCGATTCACCGATAATGGCCATGAGTGAAGTGATCTAAAAGGATAATTTTCATTTTCTATAAATTCAGTTTTCAGTTTCGTCCTTATTTTTTCATTTGGAATAATAAATGTTGAAGCACTCGTGTAAATTTTGCATTCGTGTTAAGATTAGGATAAAAAGGATGTGTATAGCGGTAGGATGTAGGGATGTATTTTATAAGATAGATGTCGTTTATTTAAAAAGAAAAATCAAATAAACATAAATTGAATATCCTTTTTGACGTTTATCCTTTTTTTATCTTGTTGTTCTTGCAGTCAAGGAAGTGGGCAATGGGCGGTCTCCACTGTTGCAGGAACCACTTTATGGAACACGTCCAACACCATATAGTGAGTATATATAGCGACTAGAGGATATTGTATCCTTTTTTCAGTTGATTGTGTCCTTTGACAAGGACCTCCATTGATTTTCCCCAAATTTGTGTTGGTTTCAAATCATTTCATTTCATTTATTTTTTGTTGTACCATATAAGATAATCAATATCTTAGTTTTTTGTGTGACATCATTATCATCTTCCTAATCCTTCCGAAGTGAGTGTATTTTTTTCCCTTCTTAATGTTTATTTATCCTTGCTACAATTCAATAAGCTCTTCTTTGTACGTTTAAGTAGTTGTCGGCATTATTCCGCCCTTGATCCTTTTCGATTTCGTCTTATTGAGATGATAATACGCGAAGGATATTCGATGCAGGAGTGTCTTTTCGTCCTTTTAACAATTCCTACAAGTTTCAGGGGATTACCCGATTTTTATTGAACTCTACTTGACTCTGATGTCTTGCGTCGTAGTGCCGTTGTCCTGTATGTTTTGTTTCAATGATTATCCTGACTCTTTTATAGGTGCTGTTTCTCAAATGATTCCTTTTAAAATTGAAAGGATAATAAGTTCCCTATATTTACATTTAAACGAGATATTCCACATTTGAAGTTGAGGATCAGCATGTCCTGTAAATTGATATGTCCTTCAACACTTTTAGAAAGACGTCACTATATCTTCTGTCATTTTCTGTCACTTCGGGTCCTACTTTCTGTGTCGCCAAGCCACAGTGCTGTTGTTTTCTCCAATCTCCAAAATACCCCGTCAAATTGGAATTCATTACTCACTGCCCCCTCACGACAAGTCCAACTTCGACTTTCATCACGTCATATTACAGCTATAATGATAATTGGGACACGCCATTTTGACTAAATGTCCATTCTGAAAACGATCGAACAAGCTCAAATGGCTGGCGCGCGCCAATCTTGAATTTTTAAAATTTTTTAAACGTCAAATCACAAATTTGTCTTTAGAAAAAATTCATGAAAAAAACATTTAATTCGATTAATTTATTTACTATTTTTAAATTTAAATTTTTATAGCGTAAAAAATAAAGTCATAAAAATAATGAAATTATTTCCGAGCGTTCGACATGTTGTGGGGGCGCCAATGTCTGTCGTATTTTTCAGACGAAATAGGATTAACCCGGTCACAATGCAGTTTTACGACTCCATTTTGTTTTTGTATTTCTATTTTTTCACAATTTCACAGCATCGACCTGCGATTTTTGCGGGGAATCGGTCTTTTCTCTTATCAAGGCCGATCGTTCCACTTGGACTTCGACTGTCAAACTTGTTTGCTTTGAAGTCGCAGTGACGTCCGTCATTGTGAACTGTTCGTAATGGTTCCGTAAACGGATTTTTCTCAAACAATTGTTTCGACAGAAATGTGTAACTGTGTGAGCATGTGTGTGTATGTGTATTCGATCAAGTTTCAAATCGAATCTGGTCGCGACAAATTCTCGACTTTCATCGAGGCGTTAACAACAAAAGAATTTTTTTACAAATATTTCTGTTATAAATAAATAAAACAAATTTTTGCTTGCGTCAGAGCTTATAAAAATATTTTTTTCAGAAATAAATTCTGATTCAGGGAAGCCAAATTTTTTATATTTGTTGGGAAAATGTTTTCGGTGTCACGAGTTAATAAAAAATGAAATTTTTGATTATGAAAATGGCGTCAAATTGAATGGGGTGTGTGTTCCCCAAACTGGATGCAGCTCAAACTGTCAGCTTCTGTCCAGGATTCAAAAGGTCTACAAATTTGTGTTCCCTCAAATCGTCCTAGAATCATCCCCTGAACTCGTTTCGTGTTAAACTCTGTCCCACAGGTGAGAGGTACACTACTTCCCAGCAATAAACTTGGCAGACTCGTACGTGACCTGTACGACAACAATTCTTCCCCAAAACTCTTCAATTTATGTCCCACACGTTCCCTGGAATTTCAGGTGGAGACTTCTCCACATTTCATTGTAACCGAATTTGTCCCTTTTTTCATTAAGTCCTCCTGGCTGTATGTGTCAATCAAATTGATTGATTTATCGACGACTTTTGGTATGATTGGCTGTGAATTTCGACATAAGGAACTCATTTAGGCGAGATGTCCTTGTAAGTCCTTAAAAATTTTCCCTTAATTTGAAAACATCTGCATCGGAGTGTTTGGTCATTCTGAGTGCTGTGTCAAATGAAATAAGAAAAGGAAACAATCTTCTCAGGATTCAGGATTCAGGACGAAAGCATGAACAGTCCCGACACGTAACAAGACTAATGATATCCTTGTTGTGTGTGTAATTAATATGTGAACAGAACGACCTGAAGCAGGTGAGCATGTCCTGACTGAGAGGAGGCTCCACTGCTCGGGAACGAGTCAAATTCAAATTCGTCCTGGTGTATCCTTGTGGGGGCGTCTTATGTAACTCGAACGTCTCCCTTGAGCAGTCGTCATTTATAAACGTGTGCTCGGTATCCCCCGACTCACGTGCCTAAAATTCAGAACAAGGAAGATGTCTAAGGATTCTACCAGTTGTGGGAGTCCTGTAAACGTTCTCTGCTGATGCCAGATGGAAATCAATTTGTTACAAATAATTGAGAACAGAATCCTTGAAAAGTGTCACTTGTTAATAATTCCATCAAGGATATTTTCAGAATTGTCTTTTAAATTTCCCTCCAATTCCCATGTCAACATGAAATTAAAATTTATTCACTGGAAAAATGGAAAAATGGAAAAATTTTCCCTCAAGTTCCTAGCAAACACTTGAAACCTTTTCCACAAAATTAAAAACTTCAAAAAGGATTTCATGAATTTCATTTGGCGTAAAGTTAAAAACGGATGGAGTCCTTTGAATAATGGGAATATTCCTTAAATTCATTCGAATGCCCTCAAGATGCACTTGAATCCGACGGTGTGGGATTACCCTAATTTGGTATTTGGCACAGCCCCTACTGGCACAATTCGATTCCAAATTCTTCAGTCGTAAATCATTCCGCGGCGTTTTCCTCTCGTTCAAGTTAATTTTGTTTACTTAATTAAAATTAACGCTAATTGCGAAAATTCAAGACACTGGGGTGAGATGCAGCCTCGATCAGGCGTTTACTGTAAACAAAAACACTTCCAAAGTCATTGCGGGACGTTTCTTTGTTTACAAGGAACCGAATACTTTATTTACTACAGCAGAACATTGCAGTTTATCCAACCACTTAATGGATGATTAACACTTTCATAAACACCAGGAATTGTCTGTCTTTCTGGTCTTATTTCCTCATTAACTTGGTCTCGATAAAAGGGACAAAATTGCCAAATCTTATAACAGAAACACTGTGTTCCCAGGCACAAAATTAGGGCAATACTTGAATCAAAAATTTGAAGGCACATCTGACGTCCCTATAAAGTTTCCCTCTTAAGCGATAATTCAAAATCCGTGGAAACGTTTCCCACCCCGGTTGAGTTATATTTTCCAGCATCGAATTCCTCAAAATTAAGCAGAAAACATCCCTCGCCCTGATTGCCAATAAATATTTATCTGTTTTTGATCTATCCCTATTTAAGCGTCGATAAATTTGTAAAATATGGAAATTGATTTCTGCCAAAAAGTTACGCAGCTCGAAGTGATGTATCAATGTTAGTGGAGAAATGAGAAACGTTCCTTCGAAAGTTTGAAGATTTCATCCCTCTTTCCCTAATTACTCGTAGCTTCAACAAGTTTTTTATATTATATATTTTCAAACTTTCTTCGGGACACAAGTTTGGAAAGCTCATTTTTATTTTAATAAGGGTGGAATTTTTAATAGGCTACTAAAGGAATTATCCTGGTTTCTTCATTGATCATATCGGAAAGTGTCGTTAATTAAACACGTGGCGGCGAAATTGTCAATCACGCATTAAAATTAAAATTTAAATTTAATTCAAAATTGCCTCAAAGTTTAATTGACAAAACTTCACAAAATATTCTGAGAAAAAGTAAAACCACAATTGCCTCAAATCGAAAGAGGAAAAATCGAGAAAAATTGTGGAAAATTTCGTCACAGCGTTTCCGACATCAACTCTTCACGAAGGAGAAATTTCTCCTCACCGTCGATGCACAATTTCTTGTGAGACTGTATGAGGTAATAATGAACTGTCAATAGTGGTAAACCCTGTTCGGATTGGGCGGAGTTTTGTCATATAATGCCACATATTGACTTTGTGAGGCGTATTAAGCGTCTGATGTGTCAAGAATTAAAGGTTAGAAATTACGTTGGGTTTCAGACGGGTACCTCAAATTTTATTGCCTTCTTATGTACATTAAACGTGCGAGTACTTCTCCAAAAGTGAATTGAGCGGTCTACACAATGATTCACAGAAAGTGTGTCACGGTGAAGAACGTGCACTTTGCCAAACACTGCCAGTTGTGTTCATTGAGAAACAATTCCGAGAAGATAATTCACCAAACCCACCTCCGCCATCTTGTACCGACATCATCCGCCATCTTGAAGGAAAAATTTTTAACATGTTTATGAATTCGACTAATTGCCAAGAAATTTTTCAGGTTGAATTATTCAACAACAACAACAACAACAGCAACAACAGCAACAACGCTGCAAAGGTCAAACGAGACTATTCTAAATTTAACCCTCTCGTCCCTGTCCTGTCCGAGCGCGCTGACCGTTCTGCAGTTCTAAAAAAAAAAAAATGGCGGCGTCAATCACTCCTAAAGTGATTCATTCGGAATTTGGCAATCGATGCCGTCAGCCCAGCACTGCTCATTTCTTATCGTATTGAATAATTCGCGAACAAGCACAGGACACGGCCATATTTGACAGTTGAAATTAATTTCAAAAAGCTCATAAATTGTAATTGGTAAAGTGTTTGGCTGCTTGTTTGTCGGAACTGCGGCGGACATGTTTATTGAAATTAATTTTTTACATATTTCAAGAGAAATGTTTATCCTCCTGTACCCCCTGCCCAGTCCTTTGCGTAATTTGTTTTCTCAAAATTCTTGTCTGTCGTCGCCTAGACGTGATTCAAGTTTTCACAAAAGCTCATTAGTAAGGCAACATGTTTTTTTTTTACATTTTGAACAATTTTATTTCAATTTTTCTTAACAAATTCCAAAAATCTGTTCTCGAAAAATTCGAAATACACATAAAACTTGATTGATGCTGGGAGAAATGCTCGTAAGCACTCGAAAAAAGCTCATCATGTCTGTAGAGCATTCAAGCTTTCCTTAAAGCTTTCGCAGAGTGATCCCTCTGAGCAACAATATGAAGAGAGGAAGTTCCACGATCAAGGGGTCCCACAAACCGAAGACCTCTCGATCATGAGTGATCCCTCCTGGCATCAATGTGAAGAGAGGATCTTTCACGATCAAGGCTTGGTTGGTACCACAAACCAAAGACCTCATGACCATAGAAGATCAGATGATCAGTTTATATTGAGAGGTCTATTGCTCGAATGGGACATCATCCTACCATCAGAGCTGCAGTAGCAGCAATGTGCAGAGTGATCCCTCTGGGCACCAATATGAAGAGAGGAAGTTCCACGATCAAGGGGTCCCACAAACCGAAGACCTCTCGATCACAAGTGATCCCTCCTGGCATCAATGTGAAGAGTAGTTCTTTCACGATCAAAGCTCGGTTGGTCCCACAAACCAAGGACCTCATGACCATAGAAGATCAGATGATCAGTTCAAAGTGAGAGGTCTCTTGCTCGAATGGGACATCATCCTACCATCAGAGCTGCAGTAGCAGCAATGTGCAGAGTGATCCCTCCTGGCATCAATGTGAAGAGAGGATCTTCCACGATCAAAGCTCGGTTGGACCATTAAACAGATGATCAGTATATATTGATAAGTTGCATTGGAGGTCTATCGATCGGATGGGAAATCATCCTACATACAGGGCTTGATCGTGGTTGATCTAGCAACTACAGCGTTCCATATGTTAAGGCGAATCAAAAAGCTAATTGAGGATCAGAGCAAGACCTCCTGGAATCCGAAGCTTTAAGCTCCTCTTATGACCAATTTCCTCAGTGTTCATAATATTGTGATCTCTTAGTTCATTAGCAAGCGATTTGGAAAAAGCTCACAAATCAAGAAGCTTATTTTCATTTAGAGCTTTAAGCTTGATTTTGAATTTAAATTTACTTTCAACTTTCGGTTGTTTAAAAAGTTTCGTTCTTCCTTCAAAAATCGACTTTTTCAAGTGGATAACGATGTCCCCAATCCGCTCTACTCAAAGTTCATTTGAAACAAAAAAAGCTTTTCACAAACTTCCAGGGAAACAAGTCAATCCCACAAGTAGTAGAATTAAATTCTACTTTTTTTTGTTTTCTGTATCTGAATTAGAAGTTTCCGAGGAGCTTACAGCTATAGAAACGTAGACAACGAGAGTATTGTGTTTCAAGTGGAGGTGGTAATGATACTCCACTGCCAGCCCCCGCTCCACCTGCTCGTTTTCGTGAAGTACCTCATTTAGTAATTGTTACTAGTTTTAGTTAACTATTCATCAGAGCATTGTTACAATTTAATCTCGGTATTGAGCAACTCGAGGGGTGAGGCTTTTTGTTCAGGGATGTCACCAAGGATCCTGGAATCAAGGATCAACAAGGATTCCGTGGAACAATTGCGAGAGTTGATGAAAAACTAGGAAGGAATTTGACACAATTTCCCTGAAAGCTCCATAATTTTTATTCTTCCGCCTTGCTGAGGAAGGACACTGTCAATCCCAGCGGAATATCCTTATTCCCAGGATAACGAAAATTCTGACTCAATTCATCCACAACTGAAAAAGGACAAATGGCAGTAATACCACGATTTATAATTAACAAATCCTTTGAAAGGATATGCGCTCCTGTCATATCCTGTTATAAAAGTGACAGGTACCGATCCTGGAATTGTCACATCCTGTTATAAAAGTGACAGGTACCGATCCTGGAATTGTCTCAAATCCAAAATATCTCCTTTAAAAATGATGTAAGCAGGACGAAATCAAAATGGCGACGTATCCTTTTTCGTCGTTATTCGGGTAATAACATTCAAAAGTGTAAATAAAACAAAGTGAAGGAATTAAATGGACAACCTTTTGCCATTATCTTTTTCTTGTTTAAATAAAAAACACCTTCAAGGAATGTCAAGTGTCCTTTTGCAAAACAACAACAACAACAACAAGGACGACGACGACAGGACCATTCAAATACGGAAAATTTAGCACTTTTAAACATGCGAAATAATAATTCCTTCACGCGCTATAAACGCTTTGTCGGTGTTTGGAATTTCGCTTGTTTTATGGTTGGCTCGAATTCCAGAATACACAATTGGCCAAAGGACCTAAGGATTCGCGTGCTAGTGCAAGGAATTCGGCAATGATTCTTGTGCAAATGGGTTGGCTCTGTTTTAAAAAGTGCGAAGAGATATCTGATTCTGGTGACACAGTGTCTTGGATTGGTTGCGTTTAAGGACATTTCCAGGATGCTTTCATTGATGTTTGAGGATGTTGTTCTGGTTTCTCCAGTAAACAAGGCAATTAACGCAAGAACAAACGTGGAAATGTCCTTGAAACAAGGTGACACATTTCACGAGTGTCCTGTGGGTTGCTGAGGACCTCCAGGGTGTGATGTCCTTGAGAATTCTTGACTTTCTTACAAAAGGTTTTGAATGAACAAAAAGGTTAATTGAACCGAATCGGACGTTTCCAGGACATCAGACGGTACGATGTCCTTTTCCTCTTTTAAATAGAATTGTAGAGGTGTTCCGTCGTTTTATAATTTTTAAGAAATTCTATTAAGTGTCGGAAAATGCTTCAAATATCCTTCCAGGACATTAGTGGCACGTGCTCAAAAATTCCCCACAAAAGTGCAAAATCCAATTTCCCCATTTTGTTCCACATAAACATGGAAATCGCAAAAACTCATAACCTCAAAAAGTTGACTCAAAAAATTTAGCGCAAAATTCTCAAATTTCGACGAGTGGTGACATTGAGCAACCGGAAAAAGTCAATTAGAAAACATAAACGAAAAAATGTTCATTCTTATTAACAAAATGAAAATTGTAACTTAAAACATTAAAAAACATTTTTAATATTTAAATTTAATTTATTTTAATTTATTTTTCCAATCTCGTCAAAATTTTATTGTTTTCATTTGGAAGTAAACGAACTAAGACCGTGACTAGTTCCATTACTGGGAAACACTGAAACTTGACGCGAATTGGCGCTTCTGACGACTTTTCTGTGGATCTACTTCGAATCAGCGTTTTCTATGCTACTTTGGAGTTACGTAACTATTCGGAATTACATGGTGTACCTTATAGCTCAATGCTGGGATGCGGTTAAAGCGTCAAATTTCAAGTTTCGTGGATTTATGAGCATAAATCTGTGCTTTGTCTAGGAATGCTCTATTGACTCATGAATCTGGTGAGAATCTTTTCAAAACAAGAAAAATAAAGTCATGTTTGTCCAACTAAACCGGTTTATCTTGGTTATCCGGTTTAAGTTCGTAAAACCGACTTTACAAAATAAGGTGATGTTGGGTAAACCGACTTAACTTCAGCTGGTTTAAGTTAAACCGGTTTAACTCTTCGTCCCAATTCACTTCTTGTTTGGGACGAGAGTTACAAAGATTCTGGAAGTCTTTCGGATCTTGTAAGTGGTTCAAGTGTGAAGTGTTCCAGCTTGACGTGGTGTCATGACGGTGTGGCGACTCAAATGTGTGGGAACATGAAAGGAAAGAAAATGCGTGCGTGGTGGTTCATTGGTAAGAGCATCTGCCCGGAAAGCAGAAGCATGCGGGTTCGATTGGAACAGTCTTCACAACAATACGGTAATGTTCATCAATCTTCCAGTTTTGACAAGAGTCAGATTCATTCCAAAATTTCATTCCCACAAAAACACAGCGATAATAAAAATTAAAAACCAACTAACGCCATTACTGCCACGTGATGCATGAAATCAGTCCGAAAGTCCGTCCGAATAAAAAACAAAAGAAAATTTCATAAAAATCACTGCATCCGGTTAAAGCCACGTTCGCAACGTTCCATTAAGCGATTTTCGTTTCCATTAAGCGTGAAAAATTCATGAAAATGAAGTTCATCGACCATAAACAATTTTGTGGAGACTCTCCATGAATTGTCAAAACTCCAGTGCTCCAGTAGTCGCATCTTCAAACTGGCACTGTTATGCAATTCGCTGAAACTTGCCGAGAATTTTGTTGACATTGCAAGTGACACGTGATGAGTGATGGACGCCCCAAACATGGCGGAATTTTCTACAAATGTTCAACAAATTGCGGGGGATCCGGTGCGAGAGTTGAATTACGCGTCAAAAAGTTTGTACGAAAATAAAGTCGAATGCGACCATCTGGTGTCGAGTGGGTGTCCACCATCGGATCCGTGAGTAACGCATCGGGTCGGTGTACCCGGGTCTCATTAGTGCGGATTTAATGGCGACCATAACTTTTTGGTCGTAACTTTTTGCCATAAAGTCACTCGTCATTAAAACTGGCCCCGGCACCCGGTTCATGGCGCTCGTTAGACATCAGCAGAGGCTCCGGAAATGCAGTTGACGTTTCTAAACAAACACAGACGTTCACGTTGCATTTGGAAATTCCCCCGAATCCGGGATCTGGGTAAACAATATTTTTGTTTATTATTTTTCCACAATTCTGGGCATTTCACCCGTTTACTTGTGATTTACATTTGAAATGGTCACAGAAATGGGGAAAAATCAAAAAATAATTAAACCGGACAACAAACCCGGGTTCACGTATTTTTGGCATGCACGAAATTTTCGAGGAATTCTACATTAAAATGGCAACTGCTCGTCAAAATCAAACGCCAGCGTGAGTTCGGCTCGGGTCGGGCCCGGTGTAAACATTTTGACAGTTCGTAAACAAACGCCACGTGTTCCCAGATGGCAGTGCTCGAAACGGAATCAAATAAAAACTGACCGCAGAGGTATTGGCTCTGTGGGAGGTTGGGAGGTACTGTCCGGGTACTACTGAATAAGGAGTCCTTTTAAGGATCATCATTTAATTCCGATTGAAAGTCGCGGTCATCTCAAATCCGGGTGGAATTCGCTAAGTGATTTATGATCACTCAGAGTTTGTCAGGGACAAAATCCAGACCCGAAATAATTTACTCCCGAAAAAAACGAGAACTAGCAATAAAAATTTTTTACCGAATTTTTGTGTTTCATCAATTCCCGGATACTTACCCGGAATGTGGTTTATTTCAATTTAAATTGGATAAATAATTAACATTTCATTTGAATCACTTCCAAGCCCGAAAACGTGATTCGGGTTGAGACCCGGGACGACGGGAGGCAGCGTGCGAACTGACTAGAGGCGATAAATCAAAATTAAGAGGGATTAGCTTGTGCCGGATCTATTGGAGATGATGATGGCCTGGAGAACAGAATGATTGAGGAGCTAATGAAGTGATCAATCAATCAAGAATAGTTCGGGAAACCGGGCCGGGACATCTTTGAATCTAAGACTGGGTCGCAATCCTTCGAATCCCCAGTTCAGTTCAGTTCAGTTCAGTTCAGGCCTGAGCACTCGCCAGGATCATGTCAACTTGAACGTTTGAATGAAAAGCGAAAATGTCTCCATTAAACTCGGGACAAGACCCTTGGAACAAAAGGCATCCATTAAACTGTTGGTCGGGTTTGCATCACTCCAGGTGGCACCACTTTTTCCCTGCATTGTCCACATTTCTTGTAACATTAAAGGATTCCCTGGCAGATGTCCTGGAGAGGAAAGTATTCATCATTTTCTCCATGGAGCCTCAACACAAATCACAACCAGAACCAAGCATGACGTCCTGCAACGTTCTCAGTCTTCAGATCCTTGTTCTTCCTGGCAAAAGGACAATTGCTGCCTCGCCATTGCAATTGGCCCCGGTGCTCCCCGTCTTCATGAAGACGTCTTCCTCATTTCTTCTTACGAATATCCTTCTTTTCTTTCTTAAAGATTTTGAATGCCCAATGCCTGTCCTGGACAAAAGGACGAAACACTTTTTCAAAATGACAGAATTTCGTATTTCTTTCTCCAACGATTCCAAAGTGATATCCTTGAATGAGGACATTTTATTGACTCAAACAAAAGTGCTAATCGCATTGAGCAAACGGCCACGAGTCCTTCGAATCCTTAACTTCTTGAAACACAGAAAACCCAAGTTGATGGTGTCCTTAAAAGTAGCAGGAAACCGAATTATCCTTTTTCAGTTACAGTTTCCGTCTTTTTTCTGTTCGTTCTGCGGTCATAGTTCAAAAAACATTTCGATGTCATTAGCTTGCGAAGGACTAAAAATAAAATGGCTTTTTGTAGGCGTTGCAGGGGTAGGGGAGGTAAACCGCAAACATGCGGATAAGGGATGAAAAATGTTTATGAGAAAATTTCTTAAGAAAATATTTTTCTGACAGGAAGCAAGCCACAAGGGTTGTTGCGGTGGTGGAGCAAAGGGGATAACCGCAACAACAACTTGTGGAGATGTTCTCTGGGTGGTGGAGTACTCGCCCTTGACTATAAATAACACATTAACGAGTGTAAGCACTGAATGAGGTTCTATTAGGCGATCCAAATCCCAAAGAAAAAATCCCCATACCCATCTCCATACCCCATCCCCACAATAATGTTGGCTACCCATTTCTGCATTCATGCTCCTCTCGTGGTAAATGTCAGCCGCTCGATAACGGTAAAGCGAATCTACATGACGAATCCTCGCAATGGCAGGATATGTGGGGATGAATGCTTGGGGGCTGAAGCCAAGATACAAAAAAAGGATATCATGAAATTATGCAACATCACGTCCCATATAATGTTTGCTCTCGTTTGTTTGTTCGCCGAGTTATGCCACTTAGGGGACACGTCGCCAGCATTGTGGGGATGATTATTGGGGGCATGGGGTTGAAGTTCAAACATTGCGCCCATACACGAGACAAAAATGAATGGATCATCCGGGATAAGGAAGATGTATTGAAGATGTTGTGAAACAGGATATTAAGGAAAACAAGTCAACGCCGACGATGAATGGAAATCCTTTCGATCCTTCACGTAATTTCTTCCTTCGAACTCAAGATGGCGTTTGATCCTTTTGCTCGCATTTTTGTTGATGTAAAAATATAAATTTGTAAAATTGTATAAAAAGGACATTTTTCAGAATCACGAAAACATAAACACAACTTGTTGAAGATTTTTATTCTGTAAATCCTGAAAGGATTCATGTCCTTGTCTTTGCACTATTCATGTCTTCATAATTTTAAACGAATCCTCCCGAATTTGCTTCCATATGTTTTGTGGACATTTACCAACTCCGCTCTGGTGTCTCTCATGATCTCTCCAGAGGATATCCTGTGGGAACAATCCTGTGGACACAACCGAATTCTGTGGACACATCCTTTCAAGTCTCAAAAGCTTCCAGGTACTCCTGGTTATTTGATAAGGATCAGTACTGATCTGTCAGTGTATATCATTTCATTTCTAATGAACCCACTATCAGGATAAGTACAGAATTCAGGACTCAAACAGTTCCAGAGCTTTCTAGTTCTCTAACAAGGATCAGTAGTAAGGACATTCTTGTGAAACTTTCTCTGGCACTGTGGACCTAGACAACGGACTGCACAGTCCTTTCCCTTGGATTGTTGGCGTGTCTGTAATTTGAAACGAATCCTCCCGAATTTGCTTCCATGAATCTGGTGGACATTTACCAAGTCCGCTCTGGTGTCTTTTATGATCTTTCCAAAGGATAACCTTTCGGGGTAAGCCCAGAATTGTAGATGGCTCAGACGCTTCAAGGTACTCCTTGTTATTTGAAAAGGATCAGTTCTGATCTGAATTTCTAATGAACGCACTGTCAGGATAAGTACAGAGTTCAGGACTCAAGCAATTCTAGAGACTTCTAGCCGTCTAACAAGGACTCCTCTTGGAGCTACATTTAGGTCAGCCTTCCCTAACACTGTGGACCTGGACAACACACTGTTTCAGAGGAATGAGAGTCATTTGTCCATTTCAACCACATTCCTTAGACGTGGAAGTTCCTCCGACACAAGGAGAATTTTTCATTTGAAGGAAAATGCGCATTTTGCCTTCAGTATGACGTATCCTTGGGATGAGAAATGCATCCAACAAATTCCTCGTATCAATCACGTCTAATGAATGCGGTAAGAAAACGCTGAGAAAAACGTCCGACTTTTCTCCATTAATTATAAAAATAGAATTTTCATTTGCATTCAACGGACAATGGATCCGTTTTCAAGGATGTCTGTAACGACGTCAATTCATCGTCAAGAGAAATGCACTTGTCCGACAATTGAATCAATTACATAATACATGTCCTTGATGTCTGCGGTCTGTTTTATATTCCCCGCGAAATGAAAATAAATTTTCCACTTTGATCGAATCCGAAATAAAATGTCTGTGTTTCACATCAAAGGAAAATTCAATAAAACCTCACGGAAAACGGGAAAAGATTCAAGTCCATGTGTCATGATGGATGAAAACCCGAACAGTGAATTTTCACAAAAACTGGTGTCAGGAAAATGTTCCTCAATTGAAAATCAATTAATGAAAATCAATTTTGAACATCAAGCGTTTAACAGAATTCCACGAATTCCACGAATTCCTCACTAATGTTCCCCCATTAGAAGCATTACGCAATTGATCAATTTTATTTCAACACGACCATTGAATTGAATCAATTAAAATTTGATTTTCAATTTTTCTTATTTGTTTCAGGTGAGTATCTGCTTGTGGACACAGCCAGGCAGGTGAAACCGGGTAAAGTATAACCGTTCATTCTTAAGTGACAGAAACAAGTTGGCGGCCATTTTGATTCCACTGCTGGTAGCCATCTTGATGCAGTTTCTCAGTTCCATACCCGTCTGTCACAGGGCTTTTTCTCTTGAACCATAATAGATAGACACGTCAAATTTTCACACAAAGTGTGTAACAATATGGCCGCCATAACAACAAATAATTAAAGTAATTTTTTGTTCGTACGGTGGTACGGAACCGTTCATGTGCGGGACTGACTCGCACTTGCCCACTTTTGTATTCGAAAGTTTCTTGTTGTTTTTCTCAAGGAATAACGAAACGGTGGAGGTCCTGTCTTCAACAAATTTATCTCAATTTGTTCGCTTCCACGTAAATTAATTTATGTTTACTTGTACATTACAACATCGTTAAGTGTAGACGTTAACGTTGATATAACGTCGTTAAATGGGTAAAAGATGGAGGTCCTTTTTTCGTCCTTAACTTTTCCAAAATAACATCTTCAAGAGAAAACTCGTTGAACGTGAATTGAATTTGAATCGATTCTTCCGCAGGACATTTTTTTTGTATTTAGTATCCTTCAAGGACACTCGTTACATTCTACTGTCGCCGACTTCAGGATAATCATGTGAATGTGTTCGAAAGCTTATCTCAATGTCGTTGCATAAAATTAAATGGCCAGCCAACATTACCCAAAGGATAATGGCATAACTTCCTTGAAGAAGTCCTTAAGGATTTCATTTTTAATTTCAAAGATGTCTCTATGTTTGCTCTGCGTATCACATCGTATCCTGGAGTGTCCTTATTGAACGCATTACTTGAGGATAAGGACGATTTGAAGTTTGAAAATATCTCCTGACGAAAGCAACATCCTGGCACACATAACCGACCATGAGGATTGCATTAAAGAGTGGAAGATATTTAAAGTTATCTTGTAATCGCCACCAGCCATTGTTATGGCTGTCTGGGTGTCTTCAAGGATTCACATTCAACATGGAATTGTGCAAAGAAAGGAAAATAAAAATTTCAGTTTATCCTTTCGCCAAGGATAATAGAAAACTAGTGAAAACAGCCAGAGGGTCGAAGTCTTGTGTTTCAGTTAATTTTAAAGCGACACAGGACGATAAAGGATAAAGGACAAAAATGTCTTATAAATTTATTTAATTCATTTTTCCACTTACTTTTTCCAGTCTGGAAATGTTATGCAAAACATGGCGCAACAAAATGTCCTGATGAACCACAAAAATCCTTTTTAATCCTTTTGTCGAAGGTTACATCATAAATCAAGAAAATCTTCCTTGTTGCTGGCATTTTGTCAGTTTTAATTTAAGAACTCATCAACTTTCCTTCAAGGATAATCAAAGGACTCTGAAACATCCTTGCTGTGAACTTTATAAAAAATTCATTTGAAATCATCCAGGAAGAAGCGAAGGTAGCATCCATAAATCATTTTTGCAACAACAAGTCTTCTGCAGATCCTTGTGAATCCTTTTATCCTTATTCCGTGTGTTTAGGACATACAGGCGTCACATGACGCTCGTGACACAAATTGGAAATTATCCTTTATTTTAACAAAATCCGAAAAACTTCTGAAAAATTCACGATTCTAGACATGTCCTTAAGGGCTTACACAAAATTTTCAACTGCTGCGAAATTGAACCGCCATTTTGTGTCATCACTGCAGCCATTTTGATTATGTCGTGCGGGAATTTTGAAAAACTTATTCTAGTGAAATTTAAAGTGCTAAAAATAAAATAAAATTAATAAATGAATAACGACTCCAACCGCCGCCATCATCAGGACGAGTCACATCCTGGCGTCGGCGGGTGGAGGGGATTTTCCATTTTCCTCAATGGAAAATTTATTAAAATCCAACAAAAGAAACTTTTTCCGTGCCTTTAATGAAAATTTTTGGCTTTTCATGAAAGGCACAAAACCAGGACCAGCCAGGATTCGTTGTTCGTCTCACCGAATCCTTGAAGCTGTATGGTATCCATTTTGTAATTAATTTGTAACGCTGTAATTATTATTTAACAAACAAAACTTTAACAAAGCTTCCAAGGATTCGAGTTGAGCGAGGATTTCAAGAAAATGGAATTGAGAGCCGAGTCGCTATTTACATGAACAAGGACATTGCGATGAAGGATCCTTTGATTATCCGCCCACATCGATTTCGGATATTTTGCTCTCGTTGAATCCTTGTTGCACTTCACAGTCAAGTTGCAGGACATTGGTCAGCTTTGCAACTGAATAATGGCTTCCAGGATAATGAAATCAATTTCGAAAAGTCGCCATTTTTGTAAACTCCTTCCGAAACCAAAAATAAATTTTAGGTTAAGTGCATTTTATTGTTTCGAGGAATTAAAGCAAACCTCCGTGCAACAGGATATGAAGAAAACCGGTCCAAGGATTCAGGACGACAAAATTGAATTTCCTTGTCCTTGCATTCATTTTCAATTTCGGTAGTTGATGAATTTAATTGAAGTTCGAAAATTTTTTAACTTTCATCCTTTTCGTCCTTATTGTCCGTTCGACATTTGGAAGAACAAACTTTGTCTCATTCTCTTGTAAGTTGTGAAAGTTTAGTATGGAAATTGTGGTTTCACATCCAGGACTAAATCCTTCAGGAGTTGATCCTTCGTCACAGTCACATGATCCTGTACAAACATGAATGGATTCCTCATCAGAAATCAGGATACATTCGAACTAGCTCAGTGTCAATCGTTGGATATCGGAAATTGGAAATTTTCCATTGAGAAATTTTCTCCAGGACATTTGCTGTTATCCTTGTTATGTTGTTCCTTTGTTAATTGAAATAAACACAACAAATTCGCCCTCCCTCTTCCGGGAAAGGATTCCAGTTGATAGCTTTGCCAGCATATTGTGTAAACTGAATTAAAAGGATTCCCTTCCATGCGGGCGTCTAATTAGGATCAAAGCAGCTAAAGGATCCATTTTCTCTAAGGACGAGGATTTGGGATTTGCTGAGACATCAAAAATTATGAAAATTTCAGCAAAATTCGTGAGCTCGTTTCAGGCTATTTCTGTCACCTTTGGAACTCATTATCCTTTTAAGGACATTTTTCAAATAAGGATGATGATGTGATGCCTCATATCTGATACATTTTCATATCCTTTTCAGTGACGTCAGTTTTGTTTGTTTATTCCTGAGACCGGGAAATAACTCCAACAGTTCCAAGGATGTGTATAACAGTTTTACACAGGATACGACCAATTGTTATACTTGTATGTATTTCAGTGTTTCTTCTGTAAAACCTGTATTATCCTGGTTAGACTCTCAACCATTGAAAGATAAAGAGAAAGGTGTCATTAGAAAGAGAAATGTTGCATCCTCCAAACAAGTATAACAGTTGTCCACTTATCTGTTATACTCGCGAATACTGCTGAAATTCAGTTTCGTTTTTACTGTGAACCATCTACTGCTTTGGTTGGAAACTCGAACATGATAAGATCTCCAAGATTTTTATAACAGTTTGTCCAGTGTACTGGACTTATCCGTGTCTTCACAAAGCTAGTCTATTCGAAAGGAGAGCCTTAAGGCGGAGACAGACTACAGAACTAAAACCGGTTTTATTTAAGGGATTAGCTGGATGAGTTGTTTTGATGTTGGTTGAACCAACTAAACTTGAACTAGTTTTGCCAAGCTGGTATAAGTCAGTCAAGGCTATAATCTTTCCGAAATATACTTAACTTTTGAAGTTATATGTTACGCAATGTTTATACAGTGCATCAGCTCATGTATAATTCATGAACCACATTACTCAGCATAACTTTGCATTTATCAAACCACGAAATATGTTTTTCCAACATTTTTAGAATTTCCATTAATGCAAAAAAAGTTCTTTTATTACCAAAAACAAAAACAAAAACAAAAACAAAAACAAAACTTCTTAAAAATCCAGTATACACCGGCAAACCAAAACCACAAACAAAGTCAATTTCAATAAACAAAATTTCTCAAGCCAAATATGTGACACAAAGGTTTATTCTGATGGCATTGATATCTTCCATGAAATGTGCCCGGAAAGTCTACAAACTTCACAACGGAAAGTTTAAATCCCACAGAAGAAAGCACAAAAATTTGCTTGCTCGTGGAACTTTATGAATTTGAATAAATATTCCTCGAATCCATAATGAAACTTCCACCCCAGTTTTCGATAGCTTCCAAGGCAACCAATTCTGTGTCACGAGCCAGGAGTCGTTCCAGATGCTCCTTCAAGTGTCCCTTGAACCAGTTCTCTAAAACTGCCACTGAATGTCTCTCTGAGAATCAGCAGACTCAGAAATTCCGGCATCAAGTGCGGCCTGGATCGGACCGAAACCCTCAGAGACCCAAAAATAGACCCGCGGCCATTACAGGTCAAGTGGGCACACCAAACCAGATGCCGGAACTTATTTTCTATTTTTAAAGCAACAAATCATAATAATGTGAAGATTGTTTTCAGCTTTAATACAATAGAAAAAGCTCAGGTCCACATTTGTTTGGACAAAACAAAATGTTTGTGTCAAGACGTCATATATCCCCAATTAAAAATCATTTCTGTGACAGAATTATTTGTCTGTCATACCTGAGACAATAAACTTCACTTAATGGGGAATAAATATTCTGGGTCTGAAAAATATTAGAATAATGGCTCATCCTTGAGGAAACGGACACTGGTTCTGGTTCCAATTAATTAAGAAATTCGGACAAACAACAATGAAATAAAGTTTCAAACAGAATTTTCCTTGGAACCATGCCAAAATGACGATATATCGAAATAGGGTATCGATGCTTTACTAAGAAGATATCTGAATTTGCATAAAGGGACGGGGACCACTCGGAGGACGATAGCAATGTGAAAGGGCGCAGCTGAAAGGACGTGTGCTGACCAAGGCGTCCCTGGCATTCGTTCGTAAGAGTGGAAGGATCCTGTCGAATTGAATTGTCACAAAGGGAAAAATGTCTGGAGTCCTGGACGGTCAACAATGTTTGGCTTGAGACATTGTCCATGAAATTCAGGGAATTGTCCCTTAGTACATGATTAAATGCCGCCTGCAAATCCGCAGCGAATTCGCGTGACGTTCAGTTATTAACCAAATTTCACTTGTAATTGAGGGCAAATTCACTAATAACTAATCGGCACCACTAATCAATAGAGAATACCAGGGCTGTCCTGCTTCCTTTTTCAAGTTTGTCTCTAATTGCCTTTAATTTCTGCCATTAACCAGGGAAAGTTTATTGGCGGAATTAGGGCAAAACACGCAAGATTCAATCCATAACCGAATTGCCCAATTTGCTTTTAGGGGATATAGGGTACCTTGAAACTCATCCTTTTTCTTAAAAGTAGCATACATCCCTCGTTCCACATGAGGTACTTGACACACTTTCAAGGACTAAAGGGAACATCATCAATTCATGTAAAGTGTTTTCTGTTTAACAGGAAGTATCCTGTTTCGTTTAGCATTTACACAATCCTTGGCAGGATGTGAGTGTGAATTGAAATAAATCGGTAAAACACACAGTACTTGGAAAGGATGGCTCCCTCTTTCATTTTCATGTACTTGTGATTGATGACTGATCCTTACTATGTTTGTGATGGAAGAGTCTCTTTTAAAATTTATCCCTTCCATAACGCATCCTTATTCCAATTAGAGAAGTTAATTATCTCCCGGTGCCACAAGGATACGTTCAAAGTTTTCTAAAATTTTTATATTTTTGAATACGCAAACTTCAATTATCCTTGCGAGTAAGTAATCGCGAAACGAATTTCAAGGATCAACATGAAGGATGGAAATTTTAAAAATACAAAATTCTCCCCCAAACGCAAATGGCAATTGACTCAAACCCTTGTCTTCATCTCAAGCAATGGGTTGAGAGGTCCTTGCTGGAAAATAAGGACGAACATAAATTGCCGTAAGAACTCAAACAGTAAGTATCCATTATGAAACTTTATCATTGTCGTTATCCTTTTCGAAAAGAAAAAAGAAGTATTACCATCACATTAAGTCATGCCCTTTAAAAAGGATAATACCAGCAACGAGAGAAATATTTTCCTTTTTTAAACATTCTGGATGCTCCATTACAGTCTTCGACGTATGGCAGGATTCTCAGGATAAAGTTTTGTCTCTCAAATGTGTTTCCATAAAAATTGAGTTTTCATATAGCCTATGTCCTGTATCCTTTTTTCTACATTGCTGCTTTTGCTTTGTGAAGATATCAATGTTTGTTATTAAACAATGCCTGTGGCATACATTTCATATTACAAACACGATATGTCCTGTTTGTAGTTCTTGCAAGGACTTGGAGAAAAGGACTTTTTCAAAAGTCACTTGGTCGCCATGTTTTCATTTTCGTTTTGTTGAAGAATTCAGTTCGGATTCAAACAAGGATGCGCACGTGAACTCAGGTGTTGTTCCATTTGCATCCTAAGGACACTGACAGGACATTGAGGAATGAATGGATAGTGTGGAAAATGGCGGCTGCTTGTTTGAATATCTCTCCGCCAGGGGATGTAGTTAATGGAATGAATTTACAGCTTCGCCATTTAATGATGCGAATCTTATTTGATGCGAAGGAAGGATACAAATGTGTGTTTGTGTGTGTTTAGAAAGGATCAAATCAAAGTCATCTTGCTTGTGTTGGATTTTATTGATTTGCATTTAAGTTGTTTTCAAATTAAATCCTTTCAACCGAGATTCCACCAATCCTTTCAATTCCACCAATCCTTGACGAGTACTTTTCGTATTTCTCGGAAGGGAAAGATATACTTTCAAGTAGCAGGACCTTATTTGCATGAGTGTGCTCTGCGATGAAAGTATACATTCTGTATTCAAATTTATTCATCCATTTTAGGTTATGAGATACAAATATCTTTGAATGAAGATGTTATTGTCTTCGGATGAAGATGTTATGGGATCAGGGAATCTGGAAGTCTGCCATTTGCTTTTATTGGTCCGCAAAGGGCGTGGGAATAACTATGCCGGGATGGGCTATTACAATGAAACTACTATAAAAATCAGTTCAAATCAGTTCAGTCTTGTTGTGAACTATCGTGACACCATCAAGAGAGAAACATCACTGAAGGCAAAAGATTCAAAAGGATAACTTTCCTGAAGATGCATGGATATCTCAACAGGACCCTCATGAGAATGGGGACTCCATCAAGAGAGAAGCATCACTGAAGGCACAAGATTCAGAAGGATAACTGTCCTGAAGATGCATATCTAACTCAAGTCAGGATATCTCAACAGGAACCTCAGTCAGATGAAGATTTATCTCATGAGACTCCATCAAGAGAGAAGCATCACTGAAGGCACAAGATTCAAAAGGATAACTGTCCTGAAGTTGCATGGATATCTAACTCAAGTCAGGATATCTCAACAGGAACCTCATGAGAATCGAGACTCCATCAAGAGAGAAGCATCACTGAAGGCACAAGATTCAAAAGGATAACTGTCCTGAAGTTGCATGGATATCTAACTCAAGTCAGGATATCTCAACAGGAACCTCATGAGAATGGAGACTCCATCAAGAGAGAAGCATCTCTGAAGGCACAAGATTCAGAAGGATAACTGTCCTGAAGATGCATATCTAACTCAAGTCAGGATATCTCAACAGGAACCTCAGTCAGATGAAGACTTCTCTCATGAGACTCCATCAAGAGAGAAGCATCACTGAAGGCACAAGATTTAAAAGGATAACTGTCCTGAAGATGCATTGATATCTCACTAAAGTCAGGATATCTCAATAGGAACCTCATGAGAATCGAGACTCCATCAAGAGAGAAGCATCACTGAAGGCACAAGATTCAAAAGGATAACTGTCCTGAAGTTGCATGGATATCTAACTCAAGTCAGGATATCTCAACAGGAACCTCATGAGAATGGAGACTCCATCAAGAGAGAAGCATCTCTGAAGGCACAAGATTCAACAGGATAACTGTCCTGAAGATGCATATCAAACTCAAGTCAGGATATCTCAACAGGAACCTCAGTCAGATGAAGATTTATCTCATGAGACTCCATCAAGAGAGAAGCATCACTGAAGGCACAAGATTCAGAAGGATAACTGTCCTGAAGATGCATTGATATCTGACTCAAATCAGGATATCTCAACAGGAACCTCATGAGAATGGAGACTCCAGCAAGAGAGAAGCATCTCTGAAGGCACAAGATTCAACAGGATAACTGTCCTGAAGATGCATATCAAACTCAAGTCAGGATATCTCAACAGGAACCTCAGTCAGATGAAGATTTATCTCATGAGACTCCATCAAGAGAGAAGCATCACTGAAGGCACAAGATTCAGAAGGATAACTGTCCTGAAGATGCATTGATATCTGACTCAAATCAGGATATCTCAACAGGAACCTCATGGGAATGGAGGCTCCATCAAGAGAGATCCTGGAGATATATCCCAGAGAGGAATAAATGCAACTTGTGGCACTAGTGGGATTCCGATATTAGTGCCACTCTAATGAAGATGAATTCGTTGGTGTTGTGTGGACTCTATTGATAGCAGAACATGTCGAATAGATTTACCAATCACTTCACGTTCCACAATGTTCCACAGAACATAAAAATTGAATTCGAATTGAAATTGAAAGTGAAAGAAATTCAAAATCAAAGAAAATGTCTCCAGCAAACATTGAAATTCGTCAATTGAGTGTATGTGTTTGTGTTTGTGTTTGAATGTGTGTGTTATTTCCAATTTCACGTTTTTTGAATACAAATTCTCGTGATTTGTAATACAATATTTTCTTCACTTGAATTTGAATCTGAGCCATTTTCAAAATGGCTGACGTGTTGAAAATCCGTGAAAAGCCATGAATCCTACGACGCTTTGATGAATTGCACGTGTGTCAAAATTTTATAATCCTGAAAGTATCCTGAACCCCGTACCATTGACGACATTTTAATGCCGACCTGAATTTAATGATCCTTTTCGTCCTGTCCCCACAAAACACAAAAATGATTTTTTCTCCTGTTCCTGTTCCCGTTCCAGGATATTATCTTATAAGCAAATACAAATTCCACACCATTAAATGTCCTCAAAACACAAATTCCTCCACTGGGCTTTGATAAACACGATTCACAGGATCATACAATGTGTAGACGCCATTTGTTTGTATCATATCTACAAACGAGTCCTTTTTTAAATGTTACCAGGATGGGTCTCTAATGAATCCTTAATCTCTGCCATTGACACGAGATATATGAGACACGAGATATATGAGATGGCCAAGGATGTCCCGAAGAGACAAAGTTGTTCCTCGATTTATTTATGTTTTGTCTGCCTTAAGGACACATTCCAGCCACAAGATTTTGTAATCAGATTTTCAGGTTCTGACACAATTTTCTTATCGTATGTCCTTTTTGAATTCAACCTCAAGGATTGCTCCCATTGAGTTGCAAGTGCTGATGATTTCTCGTTCTATCTCATACAGTCTCCAAGAAATTCTGACGCTTCCACATTCATTAGCAAAACCGGTTTTTCTTTCGTTTCGCTGCTGCTTCTATTTTCACCCGACTGCACCAGAAGGAGGGTTATGTTTTTCGAGTGTATGTATGTATGTCATTTTGAAAATATTTTCTAAGAAAATAATATGGCCGAACTGTTGGAACAAATTGAAATTTGTAAAGTTGAGAATTGTGGGAACTCAAAGGACGTCAGTGTCCTGAAACTTGTGGATCATGATTTATTTGAGGTCAAAGTTTGTGTCACACCGCTCGGTGACATTTTTGAAAATAGAATCTCTCCTTGACACTAGACCAATGGACATCTTCACAGAATCCTTAATTTAATGAACAGAATTCCTCAATAAATGTGCACCATTTGTGTCTGCCATTTTTGATAAATGAATCCGATTTTCCTCAGGACAATCAATTTCAAATTCAATCTTTCGTAATCGATAGTTTTGCAGTTTTGTGGTGAAAACTTTAGAAATTCCTTAAATTCCATAGAGATTTCTATTCGGAGCATGTTTTGAAAAAGGATTTAAAAAGGACAACATAAACAGGATTATTGTTATTATCATTATTGTTTTGTAAGTTTTGTTATTAACAAGAAAATTCCCAACAAGTTATCCTGGGAATTCCAAAGGATAATGATTCGATCCTTATTTTACCAAAATAATAATCATCGAAATAGTATCGTCACTCAATAAAGGACTCTCCATCATCATCATCTTGAAGGATACTCAGGGAATCGAACCGAAAACCTAATGCCCGTAGGGTTCTTGTTGTATGGAACCAATTTAATATTTAATTTTGTATCTGCTACAAGACATACAGGATACACGAGGAATTTCTCGTCGATTCTCTGCAATACAATTCTGTACCTTCCGGCAGGATACAAATGAACGGTTCCCCTAATTCCAACTACTAAGACTTGTGCTGGTGGTTCTAGTGGGTATTGACATTTGATGGATGACTTCAGGATGTTTCAGGACGATTGGGTATCCTTGATCACGTGCACAAATTAGAAAGCCTCAGGTACTGGAGCAAGGATGAGGGATTCGACACATTCAGGAGATCATCCTACGTGTGTCCTATTTCAGTATCTAAATTCTCCACACTGAATAGGATTCAGAGTCCGTTTCAAGGACATTTTCTATTCTGAATTATTCACGTTCCTTATGAGTCCATTTTAGTTTATCCTTATCCTTATCATGCTTGGGATAATTCTCTTCTTTTGTGGCGATCAATCCTTTTGCCAACCTGGTAAAAAGGATTTCCACATGAATCCTTGCCTCAGCATGTAATAGTTGGAAAAATATCGTACTGGACAATTCAAAATGGCAACGTTGTAAATAACGTTATCCTGCCAAACCCAAAATGGCGTCATTAACTCGTTTCTGAAGTTGAAGAAATTGAAAATAAATTTAACAACAACTCGGAAACAGGACTAAGGTTTAATTGTGAAAAATGTCTAAAAGTACTTTCAATGAATATTTATAAACTTTCCAAGGAAAAGTTTATTTTCGTCCTGAGCTTATTCTTGTTAACGATTTCATTAAAATTAACGAAATACCCTCGAAGCAATTGTGGTGGAGTGGTTTAGTGTTCATGGAGTCATGGGGGGAATAGATTTAGTGACTCCACTTCTTCGGAGTAAATGATTTAATTGCGTTTTTATACAGAATCAGGAAACAGATTAAAGTCCAATCATCTAAGAAACTTTATCCACTTAAGGACACATTTGAGCCTGTTTTGCCGTCAAAAGGATTCGGTGTATCCTTGTTTCTATTAAAATTCTGTATGAATTATTCATGCCGAAGTTAGTAATTTCCGGCCTTTAACATATCCAGCCCCCAAATGTGCGACTAATCAAACAAGTAGCTAATAAATGTTTCATGCTACAACGGATTTATGGGTTTACGAGCATGCAAAGGATGCAAATGTTGGAATTTTCCACAGATTCAATTGGAAACATTTGATTCCTAATTCAGGACATATTTTATGCTTAATTTGTACTACTTCATCAAAGCCAGGACGCCACTATTCTCAATTTCCGAAAATGAATATCGGGATTGTCCTTGTTTTGAAGGTGACACTTTTGTAAAGGATTCTCACGTGCAGTGAAGAGGATCTCACGTGCAGTGAAGAGTGAAGAGGATGCCAGAAACGGTAATCCAGTCCATCACTTGGGAACAGTGCCTTCTTATCACCAAGACTGTGCTTGGACATAGAGCTATCAATCGAAAGAGTCCTTCATGACTTAGATGCTTCTGAAGTTATCAGAAGACCACCCACTCTATCGAGAAAGGATCACTTGAGATCAATGGGACTCCCTGAACATACAGCTCTCAATGGAAAGAGTCCTTTGGGACAGGAATCCTCAGGAATCTGCAGAAATCCTCAGAAGACCACCCAGCCTAAGAGTCAAGGATCACTTGGGATCAATGTCTTCATTTGCGAAGACTCTCCCTGGACATAGATCTCTCATTTGGGAGAGTCCTTGGTGACAGGGATATATCTGTAATTGTCAAGTAATCCAGTCTATCAAGAAAGGATCACTTGGGATCGGTCCCATTCTTTTGTCAAGACTGTCCCTGGACATGGAGCTCTCAATCCGAAGAGTCTGTCGTGTCGTGCTCCTGTATAACATGAATTTTGAAAAGGATGCTTGTCTAAATGTCCTGTAATCCGTGAATGATTTCCAAGCTTGTAATGCAATGCAAACGAATGGAATCTCTGTGTAGACTCAGCAGAGACCTCATAAATACATAAAACTTGGCGTACGCAGGCATGTCCTTAGAGAGATGTCGTGGCAATTTCCTTAAATGGTAATAAATTTTATCGAAAACGACTAAAAATCGTGTAACGCATTTTTCCTCTCCATAAAAAAGGAGTAGCAAAGATAAGGATGTTGTGTCCTTGTTCAAAGTGAATGTAAAACGTTTTATTGCATTTCCTTATTTTGCAAATATGCAAGGATATTAGCCTCCCAGAAGGCCCATAAAATTCACATTAACTGAAAGAGAGAAAAAATTCTCCCATTAAAATTCATCTCAAGTTTTCAAATTTAATGTCCTTCGTCCTGTAAATTTGTTTTTCTATTACAATTCAACAAAATTTTAATGTGAAAAAGTGAACAAATTATATCGTCACGTCTTCAGACATTTTTGTGATAAAATTCAGTTAGAAAATCGTCCTTATTTATCCTTGGGAAATAAACAAAATTACCGGACGCAACCCACTGCTGCGAAAAAGGACGAAATGCGAAATTATTAAATTGAAAAATTACACAAAAACAAAAAATATTGAAAGGATTTGATCCTAGTGCCACTTGAATGTCACTAAATCCTCAGCACCGTTTAGTGGAGACGTGTTCCAAAATGGATGAAAACTTTCAAAATGGCCGTCATAAACTAAAACATTTTACGGCAAATGGCGACCATATAACCCACAGTGCCGCTCGTGATTTGAGTGCAAGGACTTCAAACTGCATCCAGCAGACAGAACCACAACCAAACATGATCCTTTTTCCAGTTTATCGACATTGGGTACTATGTTTTTCTACGAAAAATACATAAAACGAATCCTTTTCGGTTTGATAATTTTGTGCTGGAACGATAATTTCGCAAGGACTCTAAAGATGTCCTTTTGATACAGTAAGTTCATAAAACAAAATTGCGCCATAATACATTTCCATAAAGGAGTACTTGAATGAATCCTTTGCTTTATCCTGGAACGTGAGGTGCATGTCGAAAAGTTTCGGATGGCGATCCATCCATGAAAACCATGTTTTTCGAAAACAGAAGGACCTCTTTGCATTTTCGGCGGAAACAATTTTCTTTTTCGTCCTTAAAATTTTTATAGAACCGAATCGAAAGTGGAACGCATCGAATAGTCACATTTATTATTCAATGCTGAATGATTCCATAGACAGGATGTTGAATTTCATATAGAAAAGGACGTGCACACAGGGATGGGACCTTTTTTAAAAGGATTCACTTCTTTATGCACAAATCAATTTTGTATGCAATCAAATGGAAATTTTTTTGTTATCTATTACCGGAAGTACGTGACGTGCTTAATGTATATTAAATTCCACCTTTTCCCCCAAGGGATTCAATATGTTTTTTGTCGGAAAATGTTTGAGAAATGAAAGTTAATTTGATTAGATAAATATATATAAGTTATTTCATAAATACTTTTCATTTTATCACGTGTCGACGCAATGACGAGCAGCAGATTTGTTTATTGATCGGCGGGCTGGATGCGACTGACTGAATCTTTCAAACCGGTTCTGGTACGCCGGTCAATCGCGTCTACCAGCCGACTTCTGTTCAAGCGGACCTGTAATTTTATTCATCTTGAATTATTCAGAGGTCGATTTATGGTGATCCTTCAAAACCAAATGTGTTTAGTTACGGATCCTTGGAAGTACTTGTTGAATCCTGAAATTTGAGTTTCATTTTCACATTTTCTTACTGATTTATTTTAAATCCTTGATCCTTATCCTACATCCACATCCTTTTTTTGTAGCATCAAGCATTCAAGAACCGAGGACAATTTGTTCGAATCAGACCCAAGTCCAAATGGCTCCTCGAGATCAAAATGCAACAATGACCCCCCTGATCAATGGCGTCATGTGTGGCATGAACGTGCCCCCACCTCCTGTGATGAGTTTCAATCCTTTTCCCAACCCTAGAAAAAGAAAGATGGAAAATATTAAACGGAACGTGTTTCGTTATTTTCAAGAACCACCACTGCTGGGTGGCCCCGGAGCCGGATTCCCACCGTACGGGCCGGCGGAGTTCCAAGCCACTGAGAGCTGGAAAGGTGCTCCGATTCATCCAACCGGTCTTATGAAGGATGCCCCCATTGTACCCGGCCGAAATGGACCAACAAATTTTGCAGCACAAGCACCCGGACAGCAAGCAGTCAATTTTCACAGCGTAAGTCTAAATTAAAATTTTTCTTCAATTTTGTATTGAGAAATATCCTTTTATCCTTTTTCATCCAACAAAAGGGCGCTGTCATGATGGTATACGGACTCGATGGAGAAACCCTCAACACGGACAAACTTTTCAACTTGGTTTGCTTGTATGGAAACGTTGCGCGGGTAAGTTTCGAAATATTTGCCTTATAAAGGATTTAAAGGATTATATTTTTCTTCAATATGAAAGAAAGTCCTTTTCGCATTTCCAGTTGTATTCGAGTGAAATCTATAAAAATCCATTTACTTGAAATGCTTTTAAAACTTTACGATTCACAAAATGCTAAAGCTTCTTGAAAATATCCTTCTTTTCTGTAACGTATGTAGGTATGAAAAAGGTTCGTCTAAGAAAGGTTCGACTTCTTCTATAAATGCTTGTACAAAATTAGAACAAACTATTCCCGAAAACACTTTGATATCTTTTCAATATCTCACAAATTGAAGACTTCCCATTGGCATATGTTATATAAATAAAAGCATAAATTCGTCCTTATTCGAGCTGGTTGCGTATAACATCACTTGTTCAAATGGCTTACGTACCTTGAAACCTAATATCTTTATATCCTTGTAAAGATGTAAATTCAAAAATGACGCCATTTTAATTTTTTTTCCGCCATTTTAAAAATTTGCCTGCAGGAAGCACTCAATTCACTCAAGGAGCTCATGTCTCGTTGGAACATCCTTCACTTCTTTCTCAATATCTTCTTTATTTAAGCCCTTCCATTTGTGTTTGTTATATAAATTAAGGACGAAATTCGTCCTGGCAGTTTGGAACAACCTACACAACCCAAAAACTTCAAGAGTTCATTCAAATGTGAGAAAGACCGCCATTTAAGTTTTCAGCTTTCGGCGGCCATCTTGAATCTTTGTCCTTTTTGATTATTTTCCAGAACCAGTTCCACATGTGGACAAGTTCATACCGCCATTTTGAACAATTCCCCCACAAATCCAAAGAAAACCACAAGAGGCAAGTCATTTATGACAAGGATAATAACAAGGATAAGAATCTTGAAGTAAACTTTTCGTCCTTGCACCATGAAAATGAAATAGTTCGTCTAAACTTTGTGAAGGATTACAAAGATCGTTTGAAAGTTTTCATTCAAAAACCAAATCCTGTGTATCCTGTGGTATATATCCTTAATCATACCACTGCCACCATTGTGTGTCGGTTAGATGAATCCTTTTATCAAGACATTCACTAGATTAATTTTAGTAAATTGAATTAGTCCTTGTTCGAATTGTGGCGACATTGTTGTATCTTTTGCAATATGAAAGCCATGGATTTTTGTGGAACTTCCTTAATCCTGTGTATAATCCTTTGATTATCCTGTGGTTGTGGATGCGGCAGGGATTAATCATTCGCTTGGTCCCGGTTTTATTATCAAGGAAAAATTTATTTCTTCTTCATAAATAAAATGACAACGACGGTTTTGGTGTAATCCTTGAAACAATGTCCTTGCGCGACAATAAAATGACGACATCATCATGAGGATATCTTTATAATTGAAAAAGTGCTACTGCGAATCGTGGAGGAATGTTTAGTGAAAAATCCTGTTCCTTCCACATGAATCGCATTCAATGATTAACCACGAGACATTACCGCCATCTTGTTGTGAAGCTTCTATTTTAAATTCTTTTAAAACGAGAAAACGTTATTGAAAATATATTTCGTCCCGTCACTTCACGTGATTTTGAGTCCGGACATGAGTGTCCTTTTCAATCAAACATAACTCCAAAAGGACGTTAAGGACAACGTTGGGTTAATGGAAGGTTTCGCATCGTTACAAAAGGATGCAAAGTGAAAGCCGTGGATGCACTCACAATGATTGTCCTTTTATAGTTCGCCATTAAAAGGATATCTGCGATCTGGTGCTTTTAGTCCTGGTTTTATGGACACAACTTGCTCCTCAAGGACCAGTCTGCAACTGAGGTGTGAAAAATAAAAGACTCCACATTCTGGAAAAGTTTTAATCTAGTCTTAAATCTCAAAGGACTCCTCTACAGGACTCCCTCCCAATACTTGGTGGGGTTTACTCTTGTAAGTTTCCCCAAATCGCAAATCCAAATCGAACCGTTTATGTTCTGCTCAATGGCTCCAACTACATTCGCAGCGCACGCCTCTGGCGTCTGACGCTTAAACATCAGGAACTCCTTGTCGAGCAACTCCTGGGAGAAATCAAACCAGGGTTTGCTGGCAACTTGGTTAAGCAGTGGCGTGTCTGTGATGCCTGGACAAATGGTGACCATGGCGACTCCGGTCTTCTTGTAGTAGAAGTCATCCTGCAATTCATTAGTACATTGGTCCTCAACATCAAAAGACAAAATGGCTACATACCGACAGGGATCTCGTGAATCCCATGACGCCAAACTTGGACGCGGAGTAGACCATGATGGACGGGCACGGTTCCAGTCCGAGCACAGACGCCACATTGACGATCATTCCTCCTTTGCCGCCATTCATTTTGTTCATGTGCTCATAGACAGCGTATGTCGTGTTGATCGTGCCGATCTGAAACAAAATGGCGTCACACATTGTGGATTCAAATGAAGGTAATCCTACCAAATTGACTTCCATTGTCCGGTTGATGTCCCGCTCCGCGATTATTCCACACGCGTTCAACAAAATGTCGACTGTTTTGAATTTGGCGAAAATGTTCTTAAATGCTTCGTCAATTTGCGGCTTTTTGCTAATGTCCATTTTGAAGTAGAGGACAGACGCTTTTGGGAATTGTGTCACCAGTGACTTGATGGTTTCTGGATTCTCCTGGATGTCGAGGATAGCCAGGTTCTACAAAATCCTCAAATAAATAACTCAATTTCATCAAAAACACAAAAGTTCCTCTTCCACTCACCGTTAGTCCTTTTCCCAACATGATCTTGGCCGTCTCCAGCCCGATCCCGCTGATCCCTCCACAAACTACGCAAGTTTTCCCATTGAAATCCATTTTACCAAAAATAAAGTGATCGCACTCGGTCAATTGTCCAACGGAACTGAATTCTGTTTCTGGCAAAATTCGAAATTTATAGCTCCACGCAAATTGATAACAATTTCACCAACTCGACCCTGATGCTGATAGTGAACTGATGAGCGAGTAAGCGAGTGAACGACTAAACAAAGCTGGTCAGAACGGACAAACTCAGAACTATACTATTGTACTTGACCTACGATTTGCAGTTACTTGACAGTTTGAGCGGCAGATTTCTGATAACAATTCTGGGAAATGTTTTGTAAGTTATCGAGTTGAATTTAACGATGCGTGGCGTCCGGAAAATAACATTGTCTTCGATTTGACGACAATCGGAAGTTAAGTTTCTGGAGGCACGTATCAGGTCGTGTCACAATTCAGCGAGATTTCTGAGCGAAACACTGTGGCACGTCAAAACATAACAAGTAGCTGAGTTTCGAAGAATCTCAAAATGGAATGTCACGATTTCTGTCTTATGTTTTGAACTGGTTCATGACGTCACGTTTGACATTTTTAAACTAGTGCAACGCTTGCGACAGAGAACTTATTGTGAAGTGAGTTATTGCCGTTACTATTCTGACATGTAGTGAGTGAGTCACCGTCATTACTGTTTTGACAAATAAAATGGAAACTTTGCGAGAGTTGAAATTACTATTTTTCTTAGCGAAAAATTTGAAAATGCAAAGTGAAATTACTAACAAAAAAACAGAACGAATGTCATTTGGTTTGAAGTTTCATTCAATATATGGAGTGCCACTAATAAATTTCTAGTACAATTTCTGATTTTTTCAATTCTCCGTTTTCTGGAAGATGGCGCCAACATGATTGAAAAATCAGTCTTGAACTGGTTCACCCATACAAATTTGAACTTGTTACGTCATAATGACGTCATGAACCAGTTAAAACAATCCCGGCATTAGAACGTATACGAATCCAAGTGACAGTTCCACGCAACAGAATGAAGAGAGAAGAACTTTTCTCTGAAACGAAACGCCTTATTAGACAGAAAATGCTTTTATTGAATTCAGAAAAACTAAATTTTCTCTCCAAAATTGAAAAGTTTTCCCTTTATGAAAATAAATAAAAATCCTTTTTATTGAAAATTGCAACTTGCTAGAATCCTTCAAGATGTGAAACACAGGAACCACCTTCCATAATCTCTAATTAAAAGTGTTTCCTGTATACACAGCTAGATACAAAGCCTTACCGTCATCATGAACTCTGCGAATGAAACAAACTTTTCCACTTAAGGAGTCCTTTAAATCGTTTCAGCGTTTCATACCTTTCCGAAAACTTTCAACTTTCCTCCCAATGTTCATCAAGAAATTTCGAAAACTAGAAATTCTCCCTACCTTAATTTGATTTATATTTCCAGTTGTAATTGTCCTAACGACTCCATTTAAGATTCCATCTTCAGAGGTATACATCTGTAATGGACTGTAAATGGTTCTAGATGTTTCCTTGAAATTATTCTTTATCAAATTATCAGAACAGACATTTCTGCCTTATTACGAAGTTATAAACTTTAAGGTTAACTAATTTCACATTACGGACACACTTCAATTTCAATTACAACCACTGGGACGCCCTGAAGGGATCAAATGGAAAGATCAAACAAAACTACGCTTCAAAGCATCCACCATCATTAGACCACTGGATCCGTATTAAGTACGCCTGTGGCTCCAAAATGGAGCCGATTCCATCCAATTTTGTCCAGTTATTCCACAGAGAAATGAGGCCAATTTCGAGTTGTAAAGATGAATCTCTTGTGGTGGACTTGTGCTTGATGGGACCCATATAGCTCAAATACTAGATACAAATCTGTTCAACTAGTATTGCCTGTTTGGTCTCTATCCGAATTAGGAGTGAAATCTTCGGAATATCTGAAACCTTGCGAAAGATCTAGTTACCTGCACGTGTTGAGCAATCTGACTGACCAAATCCGATACTTTCGTAACAGCAGCTTGTCGCGTGTCGCAATCAACGCATTCTGGTGTGCTCTCTATGGAATGGCACGAATCCGAGTTCTCCGAATCGGGATATCTTCTACTTGCCTCAATTTGTACCATCAAACCTCCAGATAACGTGTTGCATCACATTGCCCAAAGAAAACAATTTCAAAATGGAGTCTTGTTTCGAAATTAACTCGCAATTTGTCGTAATTTATATCAATAACAACTGAAACTCGTTCACGAAAAGGTTCCGGGCTGCTCCATCGTTTCGAGTGAAAGTTTGTTGAAGTGTGAAGTTGTCGCACGTTGCAAGACAAGGATATACTTGTATGTACCTGTTTTGTCTGAGCACTTAATCGATTTTCAGTTCTGTCAACGACGTCAAACTCGCTCGATCACTTTTACTAATGCATTTCCGGTTGGAGAGCACTAATCCGAGCGGAAGTCCAATAAAAAATGTATTCCACTTCCGTTTCCTGACTTGTTCCCGCGCCAAGACTCTCCAATTTTCGGATAAACGTCATTCAGATGCGGATTAACTTCGTCCAGATGTCAATTTCTGGTCTTATAAACTTTGACACATTCAAATGTAAACGTTCTGTTTGAGTGCTAGGCAATCAACCGCAAGATGGCGTCAGTACGAACACGTGAAATTAGGAGAATCGAAAGCAAATGGAATTCATTCGATATTAATTACCTACCGAAATCCACTGGTTAATATATATTACCTTTAAATATTAGATTTGACATCCAATAGGGACGAGACCCCAGAACCCCAGAACCCCAGAACCAAAAAACCTATTAGAACCATGTTGATTTCATTTGCCGTGTATATTGTTTCATTCCCAAAGAACTACGATGTAGAGGAATGGAGTTTTTTCGGCTGGTTGTATTCCCTGGGGTGTCAGTTACACTCGGCTGTTTTGATTAATTTACCTGGAATGATTTCGGGCAGATGGCCACAATTCTTTTTGTTTTTGGTTAATGATTTTTTTATTAATGAAATATTTTTCTCTCTCTTATTTCAGATAAAATTCCTGAAAACCAAAGAAGGCACTGCTATGGTACAAATGGGTGATTCAGTTGCTGTTGAACGTTGTGTACAACATTTGAATAATATTGCTGTTGGTGATAAGGGAAAAATTCAAATTGCATTCTCAAAACAAAACTTCCTGTCTGAAGTTATAAATCCATTCAGTCTTCCAGACCATACGCCCAGTTTTAAAGAATACACTGGATCAAAAAATAACCGATTTTTATCACCGGCACAGGCGAGCAAAAATCGCATTCAACCACCGAGTAAGGTGAGTAACATAACCCTTGAAAATAAATTACAGGAGAGTTGCAATAACCAGAAACAGGAGGACACACAATTTGTCCAAGTTTATATCAGGAAATATTCATTCAGTATGGTCCGTTTTGCTGTGGTCAGTCATTTGACAACTGCTGTTGTCACAGTGTTCATATACTATTCCCCACACACACAGAAACTTTTCTGGTGGGCGAGAGCACAATTTCTTGTGCGACCTTGGTGATGACATTTTATCGTCTCGTGCGACTTTGTTGGCGACGGTTTTTCATCGTCTCAAAACAGACACCACAGTAAAAACTTTCATTTGAATTATGCTCATGGGGTCGGTTGATTAGTGCAGCTGATGCTCATTGCCTCCATAGGCTGTTTCAAATTTCAAACTTGTCTTCTTTGCTAAATGAATGCATTTACTGCTAATTAATTATTTTTCCGCATTTAATTAAAAATTTTCTTTAATTATTTTCCAGATTTTACATTTTTTCAATACCCCACCTGGACTGTCGGAGGAACAGCTAATTGGAATTTTCAACATCAAGGAGTGTCCACCATCTTCAGTTAGGATGTTCCCCTTAAAGACGGAGCGATCATCTTCGGGCCTAATCGAATTTCCAAATGTTGCCCAAGCAGTGCTGGCAATCATGAAATGTAATCATTTACCAATCGAAGGCAAAGGTAAGTCAGACATTCATTATTTTATCAAAATTATTTTCTTGTTAATAAGCCACGGACTTGATTGATTTACTCCAATCTCCCGGAACTAATTTCTGCCTCAGTCATGTCAAAGACTCAGATTCTCTTTGATCTTCCTTTGAACATTCTTAATTTGGATTAGCGCTTCAAGCTTTCGTGATTAACGGATAAACACTTGAGTTAAACCTGGTGCTCCTGTCATCAACTCCAGTTGAATTTCCATTCGCTATTTGAGTGAATATTCAAATAAGTATTCGATATGCTATTAACTTAATTGGATGAAAACCTAAGAAGTATGGCTCAAAATTGATACATCCTGGTAAGAAATGTAAATGTAAATTCACTCGAAATAAACTGATATATCGATAAAACAAAACTTCCGCGCCGATGCAATCGCACAAATGTTCATCGTCCTTTTTGCGCCGCATTCACTGCGTAAATGTGAATTTTAATTTCGTGCAGTTGTTAACCCTGGTTTTTAAATAACTGGAAACACTGAGATTTCAATGTAATGTCGCCCATAAATTTGAGGCTTTGCGCGTTGTGCAACAATCATTTGCATTCCTGGCATATGTTAAATTATTCCAGAAAATATTTTATAAAATTGTAATTTACAAAAAACAAACTTTCGATGACCTGTGCATGACAAAATTACTACGAACTTGATGAATATGTTCATGAATCCTGGGAAAATATTTAAATAAAAGTATCCTGGGAGAATGTATTTCATATGTGAATCGTGACAATTGCAATTTCACTGAATAAATTTTTACGTTTTTCATTATTTTCCTGTTGGCATATCTGCAATAGACAGAAATTAATTCCAGTTGCAGAATGATTTAAACAATATGGTGGAATTTATTCCACCGTCAGGGAGTTTGTTCACACTCCAGGGAGCGTATCCTGATGATGAGCAGACATGTTGATGATATCCTAGCACTTGTAAACTCATTTGTAGCTTAAATGTGTGAAGGATATGTCTCCAAGTATTCTGGAAAGGATTCAGTGGCTTCATATCAAGTATCAGACCATTCTAAGGACATCAGTAGTTCAAATCCTTGAACTCAATTAAAATACATTGTGTCAAGGATCAAATATAGAATATCGCCTCAATAAATCAAAATAACGATTCAGGCAACAAAGACGAAATACTTTTTTTCTCAAAATTCGAACAAAATCCGATTTTAAGGACATAAATCAGGATCATTGACTTCCGAATTTACATAATTGGAATGACTCAATTATGAGTTTTGTGACAAAAATGTAAAAAATTAAAAAATAAAATTCAACAGGGTTCGACTTTTTCCCGAAAAGGATAATAGCCAGAAAAACACTCGACAGTGAAGTTAAATCAGATTCATAATAGAAACCACAACAAAACAAAAATTCCCATCGAATTCGGTTCAATAGTTACAGGGAAACTTTGGTCACTCCTTCCCGCAACCGTCACGTAACAGTAGAGCCGCCATTTTGTATCGATTTTCCAATATTTCCCCAATAAATCGTGCACATTACGTGGGTGGTTCTGGTTCTGGGAAAAAAATAAAAATAAACAACAACTGATGAATTCCGCCATTTTTCATGATGGGGACTTTTATGGAGTTCGAGTTGGATACATTTTTCCGACATTTTCCAAGGACCTTTCTACCTGGGAAAAAAAAAGAATTATGTAGCAAATACTTTTTGTTGGGTTTGCTTTGTACTCAGGATGAAAATATTTTTCTTAAATTGGTACGACTGTAATTCCTGTAAATGGATTTATGTTGGCACTTTGTTATTGACGATTTATTTTCGGATTCTTTAATGAGGAATTATGAAGCTGGTTTCCTTGGCAATGTGGAATTCAAGAAAAGTCAGCAGGATCCCTTAGGATCATTGACAGCATTCTGAAATCTGCTCCCTTCTATCTGACCTCTTCAGAATCTTGCAAGGAACCATCACTTGATTCTACTTGCTTCAATTGTAACATGAGGGCTTCTGGGTTATTGTCCAGTTCCTGAGAACATCTTGACTTCTGGAAAAATGACCAGCAACTTCATGTAGACACGTATCATGTTTTGAAAATATTTGGAATGCCACTAATAAATTTCAATTCTGGTACAATTTCTGATTTTCTCACTTCTCCGTTTTCTGGAAGATGGCGCCAACATGTTTCAAAACTCGCTTAAACCCGTTTGAGGTGGTTCAATTTTCGGATCTTTGAACCAGTCTTGAACTGGTTTTCCCATACAACTTTGAACTTGTTACATCATAATGACGTCGTGAACCAGTTGAAACTATCCCGTATGTCCAAACCATAAGAGTCACGAGTAGTTTCTTCTCAGACATGAGAGTGAGGAGTGGTTTTCATTAATTGTGTGAAGTGAAGCATGAGATGTTTCAGGCAGTTCTCTAAGAGGATCATGAGAATTCCAGGACACATCTATGACTCTAATCCACTTCTCTGTTCGAGCAATGATTTTCCAGGGAAGTCGTGGCAGACAGATACCTTCTATATCCTTTGAATGTCCTTCTTTCTGGAAAGCCTGCTGATTCGAAATTTATGAGACCACGGGTCGGTTCCTAACTTTACTGGAAACCTTGTCTCTGCCCTCTTGTCCTGTTTACCAAGCTAAGGGATTCTCAATCTGTATTTGCTAAATCTGTAGACATCTTGAAGAAGGTTTGAAAGTAGATAAATTGTGGCTCACACCAAGGTACTTCATAGATCCCAATACTCCCCCGAAAATTTCAATTAAATTCCTCACTAACGAAGTTCCGCACTTCCGATTGATTTCCACGTGGAAATGAATCAAATCGAATTCAAAATCATCCACCAACTGAATGATATGTTATATAAAACAGAGTTTTCAAAGAATTCCATTAAGAAAAAATTGTGTTTTTTGATTCATTGCATTCCAAAATGGAGTTATTTTTAACTCAAAAACTCGTCTGTTTTGTATCAAGAACGAGACCAGAAAAGCCACCCCCCAAACCGGCATTTTGTCTCTGAGCCAATAACAACTCAATAAGAAATCACATAATAAATAAATATTTCTGCAAATACCTCCATTTTGAAATTTCCGTTTGGGGGTAAAAATTTCCCGCGCACTTTGAACACATGTCGTCCTTAAATTGGACTCCAGGAGTTGTTCGTTTATTACTCATTCGATCGTAAATTTGATCTTTATGTTATCGTCTTAAGGTGTTTTCCATAGAGGTGAATTGAATTTTCCCGTCATTTTTATGATTTCAAACAAAAATTTCCATCATGATCCTTTCAAGGCACCCACCCACCACCATTTTGAAAATTGTGTAATGGAGAAGTCGTCGTCGTCGTTTCGAATTCATTTAAGATTTCCTCCGATAAATTGGGGTTGCTGGATACTGTGTATATTGTAATCCTGTTCCATACGTTACATGTTACTAAATCAACAGCTCCAATCCAACGAATCGGGGAGCATCGGGGGAGCATTACAAATTTATGTAAGGTTTTGTCATTACAAGCAGAAAACATAAAAGCAACAGTGTTACCACTTGTGCGGGGGTGAGATTCTTGTTGTTATTTGAATTTCAGTTAAGAGGGTGAGGGGGTGCAGTTAAATCATTTCCAACGATCCAACAAGGGTTCCAAGTCATAATTGTGGAAGAAACTTAACTGGGAGAAAGTGGAACGTAAGGTGACATATTTCGCCATTTTCTGCATACATACATTCCCTGCTACCCTTCACCGTAGAAATTTATTTACTAACTCCATTTAGTTGAACAACTTGCAAATTTTGTGGTTACCCTTTCATGATACGGGGATTATCAAATTACTCAAGACCCTCGGTGTAATTTGATGCTTCAGCTTATGTTCCACAATCCACTCCATGCGAGGTGTCACGTGGAATTGGGGTTTTTATGAATTTTGCTTAATTTACTGAAACGTGTTAATTAATTTCGAGAAATTAACGTGTGGATCGTAAATTATTATTGTTGGATTAAATATATTTGTTTTTGTAATTATAATTGCAACAGGCAAGCGAAATGTCATTTCTTGTTTATTTCTGTGGCTCACATTGAAAGAACTTAATCAAATTTCAATTTCCAACTTGATGATAAAACATTTCTGTGCCTATTTTCCCAAAATTTTCTCTATTCAAAATTGAATTTAATTGAAATCGATTTTGATTTCTCGAAAAAAAAGAAACGAATACAAAAATAACTCATTTCCACTTTAATTTAATTCAAAACCAAATAATCAATGGCCATTACCCACAGTGACATGACGGAAAAATCGACCAGTATTGAATAAACATGGAATTTAAAATGGACACTTTTCCCTACTGAAACATCCCCTAAATTTGAGTGGTTCCAATCTGAATTAACCACCAGCATAGCATGGTGCTCGTTCTCATTTAAGGGCGAGATTTGCATAAAACCCAAGCGAATCGTTTCATTTTAAACAGGGATTAGCCGAATGAAAGGGGAATCATTAAACAGTCGTTGTTTTTAAAATCGAAAAAGCGCCAAGTATGGAGCTATACAGTTAGAACAGAGGTTCTCAAACATATTTCGTCTACCGCCCACTTTGAGAACCGAACCAAAGTCATATGAATTTTATCTTGTTTCTGAGTTCAAACGTATATTTTGAATGTCACTGGTCTGGCAATGCGAGCAATGAAACGCAATTTTGTAAATTTTTCCTCTTGTCCTCTAGCGCTCACCAGCGAGCGATTCAAGTCGAAGACACAACTAGAGTAGGAAAGGAAATTATTCAGTTCTTTCTTCAGTTTCCTTTCGACTTCATGTTCGCTACGAACGACAATTTCAGTCGTATTCTTTTGGTCATCGCTATCGAGAACAAATTCAAAGTAGCAAAAGAACATCCCGGACTTGCACTCAATAGATTACAAACTTCATCCAACTTCACGCCTTTTTTTGTTACAAATTCCTCATACATTACTTGATTTTAAATTTTCAGATGAAATTAACTGTGTGTATTTTAGTGTACATAATCTGAAGACAGCTAAAGACACTTCACTTACGCCCCTGATCCAACTGCTTGAAAACCTTATATCCACTTGAATAGCAATCAAATACCCTAATAGTTACAATCAAAACCGTGAGAGAAGAAAGTCTCCCCCATTCGCAAAACAATTTATAGAGTGATTTGTACTGGTAGTTTGTGGGTTAAATGTATATAATATATCGGCCAAAAGGTTTATATTTGTGTTTAGAGGATACACACATCTCGTTGATTAATAGCTAGTGAAATCGTTTGACCTTTGACGTATACCTAATAAATAGAAGTTGGCTTATTAACATTTATTTATTAATTTATTAATTTATTAATTAATTTCTCTATTACAGGTACAAAATTCCCATTTATCATGAAGCTGTGTTTCTCATCATCGAAGAGTATGAACGGGGCATGGAACAATGCCACAAGTGAAGGTATTGTTGAAAAAGAAAATAATATGAAGGACCCAAATACTAGCTATTGAGGCTTAATACAAGTTTTATAAGAATACTAAACAATTAAATATATAATATAAATGAATTTTTTTTATTATTAATTATATTTGTTTTTATAAATTAAGTCAAATTACAAATTAAATAGAGATTATATAAATTTTAAATGAAAAACGAACAAAAATTATAATAAAAATTTCATTCAAATTTCATTTGAAGATTGAAATGTCACTAGTGTCCTCTGGCCGGTGTTTTATAAAACAGTCATATCCATAACGTATTGGATGATATCGAGATAACACTTGACAAAACTTCTTCCGTCGTAGAAAACCCCAAAAAAAAAATAAATAGAAATTTATAAACACAAAAACACAATAATGTGCTACAACAACAGCAACAACAACAAGAACCACAACAACAACAAAAACTACTGGTGCAATTCATGAAAACCATAAGAACACTAGAATATAAAATAAAATAAAATAAAATAAAATATAATATTATCCAAGTGACATGTAAATGTATTATCTTTTTGTTTCATTTGTACTTAATTTATTTCGATTAAATTAAATTAAAAGAATTAATACTAGCAAGTAAAGTAGAAACTACTACATATTGTATATTATAAGACATGATCAAATAATTCAATTACAAAACAAACAAAAACAACACAATACAGAATTTGAAAACTATGACACGAAGATTTTTAAACTTAAGGACAAGGAATAGCCAATAAACAATTTTACTGTCTAGATTAAATTAATTAGAATGTAAATTTAATTAGTTCATCAATACAATAATATATTAAAACTTGAGTATACTTATTGAATTATAAAATATAAATTATAAAACATACACCACAAACAAACAACACATGGAGGTATGTTTTATTTTTAAAAATATACTTAAAAATATACTTAAAAATATACTTAATAATATGTTTAAAAATATTTGATTACAAATGACAAAAGACATTTTTATATAATTAATATTAAAATGAATTTCATTTTTTTTTGTTTATATTTTGTATTATATAAAATTATAAAAATTTCAATAATTTTTAATTTAAAAACAATTTTATCATAAAACAAAGCCAAGTTTTATAATTAAGAAAATTCATTTAATTGGCATAATTTAGAAACACAAGAAAAATTGCACAAAAAATATTTTATTTAAATAATTTAATATTTAATGAATATAAAATATCAACAATTCACCATATCACAATGATGTAATTAAGATAGTTAAAAATAATTTAGTTCTATTCGACGACCAAAAGAAGAAATTTACTTAAACTTATTTAAAATGGAAACATGAAACGAGGTTATAATTATTATTAGAGAAAGAGGGGAATTAAATAAATAAATCATCAAGTATATATTGTTAATTATTAGTAAAGTTGCATTCGATTAAAATTTAATTCATTTAAATTAAATTAAATTAAATTAAATTAATAAAAAAAACAAATTTTTATGAAAATAATTAATTTAAATAAGTTTGTTTCGAAATATAATAAAATTTGTTTGAGTATTATATAATGTATCTATATAAAATGAATTCTATTAGACAAAAATTCATTAAAAACAATAAACACTTTACCATAATATTGAACGTGTTAGGGGATAGAAGTTATCATTGGTTATTGTATAAAATTCACCATTATCTCTTAAGTTTAGCTTTAACCCAATCACAACACTGTAGAATGACATAAAATTTGTTTAAATTGTTTAATTTGTTTTCATTTGATATCACTTTGAGTTGTCATCAAATCATGTTTGTAACGTATAAAATACATTTGTTATAGTTTAAATTATCATTTAGTTATTATAGTTATTAGTTTTAGATCGTTTATGTTATACAAATAATTATTATTTTGTGTATGATTTGAATTATTCTCTTTTCTGTTGTATAAAAAATAAATCTATTGGAAAATTTTTGTTCTTATTTCGTATTACAATACATTAAAGAAAAACTGGAAACTGGAAGTTCTCTCTGAACGGGTAACACTATATAACACATTTGTATATTTTATTATAATTTATTTTATTTTTAGTTCATTTCAACTGAAACAAATTCATCGTCACATCAACACAACATACATTCATACAACGCAAACAAGAATTTGTTTTTTAAAGTTATTGTAAATTTATGTAAATAACATTTGAAATATCCAACTCCAAACGACATGAATTTACCCCAACATATCTTTGAACTGAAACCACGAAGAAAGTATGAAAGTTTAGTATATGAAAATGAAAAGCAACAAGAACTATTATATAAATATCAGAGTCTAGCCAGTATCAAACAGCAAGTATATTGGACTTGTTTTGTACTTGTCGACAAATGCAAAATGATGACTACAATATTTTTGAAATAACATTAACGACGATAACATATGATAAATTACATGAACAAAAACATATCGCATATCGCATACTATAATAATATACATTTATTAATAAATAAAATCTTTAAACGAAAACTATGGGAAATTACTAGTGATCAAGAAAACAATAATAATTTAATGAAGAAAATGAAAAGAAATTTTTAAATCAATTTATTATGAATGAAATGAATTTTACAATATTTATTATAAAAAGTTTTTAATTTAAATTAAATTTTTAAATTATCAATGACGTATTGTTGTTCTATTTTTATGATGATTTATTTGAAAATAATCAAATTGAGTGTGTATGATATTGATGAAAATGAATGGTAAACTCTTGACTAATTAATAAAATAGAAAGTGACAGAATAATAAGTGTAAGATAAAATTGCTAATACATAATACATGAAACCACTTTAGTATTATTATCAAATTAGATGTTAAGAATTTCAATTATTACAATGTTTGACACACAAACAAACTAGTTATACTTATCATCAGTATCTTGAATGGATATGTTTAATATCAGTACTTACTTATTATAGTGACTATAAAGCGTTATTAGTTGCATACTCTTATACATATTCATTTCAATTTCATTTTTAATTCAATAAAACTGCCATCATGTATTTTTGCTACTCTTGTATATTTGATAATATCATTTATCATTTATTAACTAATAACTTCTCGTTTATTTATGTATCTGTAAAAACTGATGGAATTGTTATTGAATAGCCACATGATTCCATCATGTTTCATAAGTTATGAAGTTCATAATTATGTGTTAATAATGATGTATCAAACTATGACATACGATAATAAGTTGGATCGATATACTAAAGACGCCATGATGTCAAAGACAGCAATGACAAATTTTATAACAAAGGTAAGACACAGAGTTAAATATTAAACAGGATTAAGTTGTAAGAGATCATATCAATTGTTTCATGTTATGTCCAATAGAAACTCAATTATAAACTTTCCAATTTTCGTTAGCATATTTAATATGTGATACTGCTGAATGTATCACAAATATTTAGTCAAACAGAAAACTTTGGTTTCCCATTAATTGATTTATTCAAATGACTATCAAAATTTCACTGCACTTTGTCATTAAACACGGTCATATGACCACAGTGTTAATAAGTGCCAAGGGCGGTTTAAATTTACACTTTTCATCAAAAACATTTTCACGGGGACATTACTAGTTTGACTTAATTAAAAATTTCCATATTAATGAGATGGTTTTCAACTCAATTTCAGAGTTTTATATAACTACAAACGTTATTTAAACGCAAGTCTCCTTTGACACGACGAATTCTAGGTTCACGCACAAATCAACCTCAAAGGATTCAAGTGAAAACACAAAAATTTTTAATTGAGTTACTTGTCACTTTGTTTCATTTGCAGTCCTGTATCATGATAGTAGCTTCTACCAAAAATAGACCGATAGATAACACGTTCGAGATAAAGACACATTGGCATTTTGAAATAAAACAATAAACTTAAATTTGTTTACCTTCCAATTTATCCACTTCACAATAAACATTTTATTTATAACCTTCAATTCGTGTTATTACCATCGATTTTTATTGGGTGATTTCTTCGTTAGAAAACTTTGAGTCCTTTATAGAGGATTCTTCTGTGGAATTTTCCTTTCCAATTTGATGTTCATTGCAGGACATTGCGATAAAACAACAATCAATTTTGTTTCGAGGGTACGAGATACTTTTCCAATTTTTCCAAGCAGCTTTGCGTGATTAGAATTAACTTTGACTTGTATAAAATGGCGTGTTCATGAAATTCAGGTCCTTTCACGGGACAAGGGAGTGCTGTTTAATGTCTCACTGGCCAGTAATCGATTTATAAATTACAAATCGTTAACAAACTCCACATTTTTAACCGCAGAAACGCCAACAGGTATCCAACATTCATTTAATTTGGGGTTTCTTCTATACAAATTTAAGGATTTAAGAGTTTTATCCATTTTTATATTACATAAAATTAAATTTTCCCTGAAAGAACAACAAACAAAACCCACTCAAAAGCATTGGTGTTATAACAACTTCTGATGCTAATCCAATTAGATATAAAACGCTATAACACGTGGTAATCCATTGGCATGGAAACTTGTTACCATGCTGAATAAGGAAAGTTTTAAAGTTTTAAATTTTATTAAAATATTTAGTTCCATAACATCTTTTGGGACTCATGCACTTTACATTAACATAACCTAATAGAGTATAGCCTCATACCTGCGAGCGTGGTATCTTGAAGAATACCACATGTGAACTTTTGAAATTTGTTAACACCAAAGTTTAATTTATTTAAAATCAACGTATAGTCTGTTTAACACGTTTCTGTTAAAAGTTTTTAATTAATTTTTAAACTTCCCATAGTTACGTTGATAATAATCTGTAACATGTGATTTGCAAATGGAACTAATTTTAGTATTCATAACATCACTTTCATGTCTGGTTATCTTGTGGAGTTATTGGCCCATTCATATGGTACCTACTTGCGAATAAGTATGTCAAATGATACTGACTTATTATCTAGTGTAATTTATAAATAATTTCCATAATTATTTGCTTCAGACAAGGCCTATTCAAGATTTATTTAAAAACGGCCTAATATCACATTGTTATAAAGGAATTTGTTTCAACAACGAAATTAAATTTTTCAAATTGGATTTATATCACATGGAATTGAGAGAAGCTAATAATAATAACTGATAACTGATAACTGATAACTGCTAACTGATGAAACATAGTTACCATAGTCATATCTTTCATGATATGATTTATACATTTGAATATAAAAGATATAACAATTAATTGTCTACTAAGTATTTAGACTTACATAATGTTGTCAATTCATGTGATTAGAAGTAGATATTAGACATATACAGTAGATATATAACATATGACTATTGGAATTTGATTTCTCAATATTTTCGTTATATAACATGATAACGAACAAAAAGAAATTATATTTTAGTGATTTATGAGATATCAACGAATTAATACATATTTGTATTTTTAATTAATTAATTAACAAATATCACTAAATGGATTTTATCAAAAACATCCAAAGGATAATCGAATAGATATTAAAGATATCATGAAAATGGATAATATCATTCCTTAATTATACTATCATTATTAGTAACAAAGTTAAGATATTTGTTAAAGAGTATTTTAAAAACTAATGAATGAATATATCGATTGATTAATCGATACTAATCGAATTAACAACGCTTTAACATTTATTTACAATTCAATTTAATTTTCTTTCGGTATTTGTTCTCTATTTCCACTGCGCTTATTGTTTAATTCTTGAATATTAAATTAAAAATGAAAAAAAATCTATTAAATTAAATTTTATTCGAATAAAAATGGCTTAAAATCAACCACCTAAAACACTCTACCTTTGAAACAAAACAAAAACCAAATGAAAGTATTAAGAACACAACAGATATGGATAAACTTTATTCATTTCAGATTCAGATACAATAAAAATTATATAATAAGAGAAAATTTATTCATCTTCAAACAAAAACAAAATTGAAAAATTTATTATTATTATTATTACTAAGTTGCTACATGATACAACATCAAAATTACCGCATTATATTATATACAGCATAAGGATACATTATACTCATACTATTATATACATATTTGAGAACTTTCCAATACATATTATTATCAGAGAAAAAACTGAATTTGATTGCAAGGAAAGAAAAGAAAATTATTTAAATAAATATACATGTGACAAAATATAACACAAAACTGTTTTTTATTTAATCATAAACATAACAAATTAAACAAAATATATTATATTTTATTAATTTTCCTTTTTAATTTAATTACATTTATTTACTTTAAAACAATTCAATTCAATTCAGTTTCTATTTATATGATTTTTTAATGATTTTCCTTGAATACATTTTGATTTTCCTCCTCAAAAATGTCGACACTGAAAATATTTGGCATCTTACAAATACCTCAAAACATACCAAAAACCTAATACCAACACATGAACAGAGTCAATGATAGTACAGACAAAATGGCGGTTGATAAATTGAGCCCAGCAATAAGCATTGATGGAAAGAAATGAGGATTTATTTTGTGGGTAAACCTTTTTTCGTTAATTAATTTAGTCATTTATTCATTTATCATTTTGATTAATAATAATTTGTTTCAGATATATACGTATATATTATATTTCTTAAAATGGTTTATTTTTAGAGGTATACCTTAGTTTCCTTGTTTTATTAAAATCGATTGTTTGTTCGCACATATTCAACAAGGATACAGCCAAGATCATGAAACCAGGAATAAGATAATCAAATGGATAACTAAGTGATACAATTGAGTAACTCGAAGACACTCATACAAATGAAAATTTTTGATTGAAGCCTCAAAAGCTACAAAGATTTCGATTTCCACACATTTACATTGGTTTGGTGTTATCAATAGCTATATATTTCAGATAAAAGAACTGTTAATCACACAACAATAACCAACGGTGGACTGACATCAAATCAAAAACATGATCTTGGTGGACGTAGCCCGCCTCCAGTATAACTGAGTGATATCTACAACAACTTTAATTAAATTCGATGCGAATAACCATATAACTATTGTACTATAAGAAAAGCTCAATTTCTTCCCTCCAAATAGCTTCAATTACTTTTCAAATCAACACACAACAGTGACATCAATCTGTAACCATTCAATGTGATTATTACCTGCAATAGCTTAGTATGTACGTGGTATCTATCATTCAAATCCTTTCAGCTTGTTAACGATACATACATCATACATATATGGTAATTCGTGCTGACCAAGTTAGGGAATTCTGTACATAACCAAATTAGTGTGTATATAACGTGTTTACTTGTGCCATTTTTGTAGATATAATATAATCTTCAATAACTTATATATCACATTAACTCGAATATCACAAAACACTTTTTGAGAAATGTTCATTTTTACATTTGCAGGACAACAATCGGAGGACAGAACAGATCCAACAGAACACTTCTGTTAAAGATTAAATATTACTTACATATTTGTATAACACATACGAGATATCACATTCGTCATATCAGCTACATAGATGAGTGAATTGATTTCAAAGTGCAACAATATCTAAAACACGGACATTGTATTATATTATATTATATAAAACAAAAGCTCAAAAACAATAACTACTAGAATATCATGGAGTTATATCATATTAAACAATAGATGAATGAATGTTATAGTAACTTATATCTGCTTTTTATACACAAACTAACCAAATGAAAATGTATTATTTATTTTACTACATAATACTTTATTTTTGGGACTATAGTACTCGCATAGAGCTTCAATATGTTACAAGATAGACAGGCCAATTGCATTATACAATATACGCCAATAACAAATTTCAATTATGTACAAAACAACATAACAAACGACATGATATTATAAACGTGTTATTTATTAGATAACCTTTAAACGCATCCACCGAATATTGAAAAAAAAAACTTTGTAGAAAATCTATTGATACTATTTGTCTTACTATTATATATATGATATTGTAATATGAGATATTCAAGAAAAATCATATTTGTATGTTTAATAGCGCTGTCTCTGTAATGTGTGTGTTTATCCTATTTAAGTACAACAGCTAATGACATATTGACACCGAATGAAATGCTTCATCATATCAGCTAGATTTTTCGCTATAACCACATACTATACATAACACATTCTTATATACAACAAATGATTAAATCAATTTTTGTAAATAATCACAATTCACTAGAACAATTATTATTATAGTTTTAATAATTAATTAATTAATAATTATTAGAAGTAAAATTTGAACACTTGTAAGTAAGAGAGGTAAATAATTGTAATAAGTGTAAAAATTAATTGATTATTATCTTATACATTAATTGAATTACATTTTTAATTGAATAACATCAAAATTGCGGATCAATTGCCAAAGCATATTTAATATACTTATATTGTATAGGAAATTTTTTGTAATATAAAGTTAATTCAATTGCACAAAGTTAATATACATTAAGTGTAAAGTTATTAGTAATAATAATTATAACGTTATACGTTCCTTTCGTTGATTAGTTCGTAAAATATTTTATCTGTTACTCGTTCAATATCACTTAATTGTGAGAATATTATTTGATTCCATATTATTGTTATTGTCTTTTTAAGCATATAAATTTTGATATAGCTTATAAAATATGTTTGTTATATATTTTATAGTTTCGTAACATGTTTTTGAGATATTTCATTTAAGTATTTTCGACTTATTTATTAGCGAATTATTCAAATTCAATTAAATTTATTTCGTAGTTAAGAAAAGTCAAGGTGATATTTGCCAGATATCGTGGTTAACGTGTATTGGATAACTTTGTAGGCGTATTCATGGGCTCGTATCAATATAAATCAGTTGTTTTCTGTTTCAAATTCGATACAAGTATATATCTCATACCGTCACACTGATACGCGTAATATGATGCATATAGCGGTTATAGCTCCTTCCAGAATTTAAACAAAATCACATCGTCTCTTTATTCTCAATAACAGTTTTAATGTTTCGTTCTACATAACTTGGTGAATAACTTACAAATTTAGCCATATACGATTAACATATTCCGTCAAATAACTAGGTTAATAAGTAACGATTAAAACAAATTAATATATATAGTGAAGTGAAACAATGAAACATCCTAACGTCAATTTCGATAACAATTAGATACATATATCCTGATGGATGTATGATCCATGAATATTGTAGATATTAAAAGAAAGGATAATGTTTTTTATAGTAATAAGTGATTAGCCTTAAATTTAAAAATAAAAATCAAATCAATTACGCAACTAAGTGAACGAAAAGTATTATAATTGCTAAAATTAAATTATAGAAATTGTAGTGAACAATTTGTAGTAAATGACATTTTTATTTTCAATTATTAGAAATAATTGTAATAAATAAAAGTGTTTTCGAAATATCAATTTGTTGAGTAGAGTATTATTATATTTGCCAATTTAATTATTATTATTAGATTTATTTATTAAAACTACAAATTAAGTATTAAATTCATCATATCTACACGTAACGAATACATATTCAATCGAACATATTATATAACACTTTGCATAACACTTATTGATAGTGGAACAATATCAATTACAAGCACATAATCATAGTTGAATTGAAATTAAAGCTGTGGAACACGTGAAATGGAACGGATTCAATTAGTATCACCTACAGGACACTAATCCTTAATACATAAAACTCAATACACTGACATTTACACTGATTGTATGAAGGCAAAACAGAAACCATTTTGATTTTCAAACATTGCGGGTATCACCTACGAATGATGAACTACTATATGGAATAATACGATACGATTTCTTCTATCTATACTATATATTACCACTCTATCTCTTGCATTTGTGAGCCTAGTATGCAGTTTATACGGAATTTCGTTTATGAATAGCTAATTCCCGTATGTAACCTTCTGGCTAGACGGTTTTCGTTTGGCTGCCTTTATACGTTTTGATGCGGATTTCAAACAGTAACATGTAATTCGGCGAATGGTTCATAACTGAATATCTTTGATTAAACGTGGTTGGACATATGCTAGATAAAAGTGTTGGGTGCTAGCTGAAACCGTGGTCGCCTGAACCGAAGAAAGGCAGGGATGATGAGAGAACTTTACTGGCACTCGAGGAGGGCGCTCTGTACCAGCCACAGCTAACCCTGTGGGATAGAAATGGCAAATGCCAGCAGCCGATATTTCTTTTTGAGAGACAAATCTTGAAACAACTGTCCCGTAAAGATTTATGAAAATGCCTTGATCCTCAATAGGCTTCGAAGCCAACCATTTGCACAATTCGTAAATCAGTGCTAAACGCATATAAAAGGCAACACATTTTACAACCTCATTGGATCAAAATGAGTAGAACTAATCAATTGAATTTGGATAACTTGCTTCAGATTTTTCGTTTATTGTCACTTCCATGCAGTTTCATGTTCGTAGCGAACCATCCCACCATACGATTCGATAATAACCGACATTATTTTCGCATTTAATAGTGACATCCTGATTTCTGGTTTGTTCAAATACATGCGGTGTATATATCCAACATATTAGAGAAGAATAAATGAAACAATTTCAATTACTTATTGTACAGTGGATTTATTAATTCCAAAAATAAATAAATTTTACTGCCTAAAGTGGCACAACATTGATCAACTTATTAGAATAATAATTATGAATAAGAGCTTATAATTATTGAAGCAGTAGAACGTAATACATAATAAAATAGAAACAGGTCAATCAATGTGCGCGCATATCTTCGTTTATCTTATATACAGAAACGAACAAGAGTCTTCTTATTTATTAGATTTTTGGTCATAATATATTGTAGTTGAAATTGATACAAAGACAAGTAGTAAAATTTAATATGAGTAGAAGAAATAATTGAATTTTCAGTAAACCAAATATTTTTGTGATCATTTAGATTAATACCTAATAAATAAAATAGAAATTTTTAATAATATTAATTCAAATAATTTTATCATCGTCAAAACACAGTGATTTGCAAGAGGAAGATAAATATAATAAATAAATATCATGAAAATAAATGAATTGTTAAATTTTATTATTATAATTATAATTACTATTATTATTATTATTATTATTAGTGAAAGAAAATAGAATATGAATTCAAATTATTTTCGCTTACAAGGAATAAATAATGTTATTATGACATATTACAGTAAGCTTACTTCATAATAATTATAATATTATAGTAAAATGAAACCCAACTAAAATGATGTGCTTTATGCATCGGCGACATATTTTGTAACAAAATTGAATATGAACTAATAAATAAAATAAATAAACAATGATGCTGAGTATATTGTAGGTTAATAAATGAAGTCATTCAAATAATTATGACACAACTATTATATTGTCATTATAATAATTATAATTATTTTAATTATTTCAAAAATGTGACATAAGCTAATGTGAAATTGTACCAGCGATCGTTTATTATTATTTATGTAATAAATCAATACTAATAAGTATATGAAACAAAAGTTATATGTATATTATAATATATATATACACATGAATATATATACATGATTGAATGAATGATGATCGTAATGAGTATCGAATGGATACTTGTGAAAACTAACAAATATTTTTGAAATAAAAATAAATTTGTTATTTATTTCATTCGTGTTTCAATTTTAAAGAGGTGAAAATGAAAATGAGAAAAATCCTGCTGTCCCTTTCAGCTAGTAGCGTTTCCTTGAATGGCTATTCGACCTAAGAAACTCAATCACAAAATGAATCACCGACTAAACCATATTTCTCCATGCATCACTGAGTGATTCGCACGTTGCACGTTAATTAATGATGAGAGAGAAACAGAGATTTGTGTGTCTTTAAAGTGAAGTTAGTTGCCCTGCAAAACCAAACACGATTCATCAGTTAAAAGGTGATGCAGTCTAACGAACACGTTAATTGCTTTTTCATGTCTATGTAATTCATTTGAATATTGGTAGCAGTGTCAAAGATTATTGTAAAAAGGTTTTATCATGTCGTTGGGTTTCTGGAAGACATAACTCAATTTGTTGTCGATAAAATTGATGGCAAACTTTCCACAACACTTCTGTGTCTACGACGTAAGTATCCTGTAACGTTAATCCAATCTGGAACTTGTTGCGGGTTTGTGCAGACTTCTAGGGTAAGTTTGTAGAGACTTTTGTCGTTGAATGCTGGTGGAGTTTCAATGCAAATTTGATTTGCTGGATTCTAGATTAAATCAATGCTGGAATTGTTTGATTACTCCTAATAGGTTTTGAAATAACTTCAAGATTAGTATCGTCCTGGTGAAAGTTGTATTTTGTAAAAGAAAAATCCAAGACAATGAGATTTTCCAAAAGGGTTGAGAAGCAATTATTGAAATGAAGCAACCACAGCGCTTCAGTTCCCTTGAGGAATAAGGGTTCTCAAGGGTGAACTACATTTTGAATCTGTACCAAAATGCCTTTCAAAAATGACGTGATTCGACTTCACATCACAGGTGATTGGCATTTTTCCAGGACGATTTCGACATTTTCATGGCGATTCATTGGAGAATGCTGGAAGTAATGGACCATTCCACTCGGACTCGATCCTTGTCAGGACACGCAAGTTGGCTTCATTATTCAAACGTGAAACGCATTTTTCAAAACGATTCAAATTTGATTGCAGGACATGTCCTTCACTAGACTCGTGCTTAATCGACCCACAGCCATTTTTTGTCCTCGCAAATGGACGCAATTGTCGAAGGAAAAAATAACGTATAGCATCCTCGCAAATTACCTTAAATGGATTTTTGTTTTAATGGAGGACAATTTTCTCCATGATTACGAAAAATTTTAACAAAATGGACGATGTCACTAGCAATGGCGGCAACATTTTTACGCTGAGACAAAATGAAGGGCGTTAATTTGCGCCTTTTAAATTTATTAATAACTAAAGTGGGACAATTTGTTCTAATCACTAAAAATGTCTTAATTCCAATTTATGCCTTGGAGTAGCTTTTAACGCAAAGTGGGAATAGTGTAACGCAAACAGTACTTTGCACCAGGAAGGACTTTTTCTACTGATTCAGGATAACATCGGGACCTACGGAGGTTCACTTCTGTCATAATAATTTCTAGATTCATTGTTGTCAGTTAGAAGAGTCATCTGTCTCAGGATTTTCAAAATAGTCCTATCAGGACAATTTCCACACTCCTATTATAATCAGATAGGATAATCAAGAGTCCAACCATTTCGTAGATTGACAATTTCCACATGGTGGACCGTCACAATGAATTTACGAGGAACACTTGCCTGAAGTTTTGTCCTTCCATAAATTGATCCAATAAAACGCCGAAGGTTTCTTTCAGATGTTCGCTTCCGTACAAGATATAATCCATAAAAATGAAGTAACAGCCAAAGAAGTCATAATTTATAATTAACACAAGAATATGGTCCCCGCATTTACCCAAACTCCAAATAATGAAATTTATTTTATTTCCCTTTTACAAGAAAGTGTTCACAGGATTTGTTTATGAACAATAAAGCTATAAGATATACCATCCCGAAGTTAGCAGTACTTTTATTATTTGGAAAGATCAATTAAGGTAAGTCAAGCTTAAGCCTTTTTATTGGACTTAACAATTGATAACTTAAAGGCAAGCTGATGCAAGCTCCATGATTACGCTTATTAATAGTATAACAGTCATCATTTAGTAATAAAATGAATTAAGAAAACAATAAAATAAATAAAAAGCTTTAGCCAGGGCTCAAACCATTTATCCAAGACACAAACCAATTATACAGAAATAAAGACTACGTCTGCCCAAGCATACTTGTATTTTTATTTTTTCTCTAGGTCCTACCGTTTTTGAGATATCGGGCTGCAAATATTTAAAAAGCCTCCGTTTTGTACAAGATATATCTCAAATGAAAGCTCACGTCCTCCCAAACACGTCACTGTTTCTATTTTTTTTCTAGGCCCTACCGTTTCCGAGAAATTGGCTTGCAAAGTTTACATTTGATTTTTGCCTGCTGCTGATTCTGTGCGCCTGGTGTTTCAGAGCTACCAAATTTTTTCGAAACGGAAAAACTTCTAAAGCTTATATCTCAGGAACCGTTAGCCCTATTGAAAAACTTTTACCAGCGTTGCTTACGTATGAGCACCCTCTAACATCCAGTAATAAAATGAATTAAGAAAACAATAAAAGAAACAAAAAGCTTAAGCCAGGGCTCAAGCCATTTATCCGAGACACAAATCAATTATACAGAAATAAAGACTACGTCTGCCCAAGCATACCTGTATTCTTATTTTTTCTCTAGGTCCTACCGTTTTTGAGATATCGGGCTGCAAATATTTAAAAAGCCTCCGTTTTGTACAAGATATATCTCAAATGAAAGCTCACGTCCTCCCAAACACGTCACTGTTTCTATTTTTTTTCTAGGCCCTACCGTTTCCGAGAAATTGGCTTGCAAAGTTTACATTTGATTTTTGCCTGCTGCTGATTCTGTGCGCCTGGTGTTTCAGAGCTACCAAATTTTTTCAAAACGGAAAAACTTCTAAAGCTTTTATCTCAGGAACCGTTAGCCTTATTGAAAAACTTTTACCAGCGTTGCTTACGTATGAGCACCCTCTATCATCCAGTAATAAAATGAATTAAGAAAACAATAAAATAAACAAAAAGCTTTAGCCAGGGCTCAAACCATTTATCCAAGACACAAACCAATTATACAGAAATAAAGACTACGTCTGCCCAAGCATACCTGTATTTTTATTTTTTCTCTAGGTCCTACCGTTTTCGAGATATCGGGCTGCAAATATTTAAAAAGCCTCCAATTTGTACAAGATATATCTCAAATGAAAGCTCACGTCCTCCCAAACACGTCACTGTTTCTATTTTTTTTCTAGGCCCTACCGTTTCCGAGAAATTGGCTTGCAAAGTTTACATTTGATTTTTGCCTGCTGCTGATTCTGTGCGCCTGGTGTTTCAGAGCTACCAAATTTTTTCAAAACGGAAAAACTTCTAAAGCTTATATCTCAGGAACCGTTAGCCTTATTGAAAAACTTTTACCAGCGTTGCTTACGTATGAGCACCCTCTATCATCCAGTAATAAAATGAATTAAGAAAACAATAAAATAAATAAAAAGCTTTAGCCAGGGCTCAAACCATTTATCCAAGACACAAACCAATTATACAGAAATAAAGACTACGTCTGCCCAAGCATACCTGTATTTTTATTTTTTCTCTAGGTCCTACCGTTTTTGAGATATCGGGCTGCAAATATTTAAAAAGCCTCCGTTTTGTACAAGATATATCTCAAATGAAAGCTCACGTCCTCCCAAACACGTCACTGTTTCTATTTTTTTTCTAGGCCCTACCGTTTCCGAGAAATTGGCTTGCAAAGTTTACATTTGATTTTTGCCTGCTGCTGATTCTGTGCGCCTGGTGTTTCAGAGCTACCAAATTTTTTCAAAACGGAAAAACTTCTAAAGCTTATATCTCAGGAACCGTTAGCCTTATTGAAAAACTTTTACCAGCGTTGCTTACGTATGAGCACCCTCTATCATCCAGTAATAAAATGAATTAAGAAAACAATAAAATAAACAAAAAGCTTTAGCCAGGGCTCAAACCATTTATCCAAGACACAAACCAATTATACAGAAATAAAGACTACGTCTGCCCAAGCATACCTGTATTTTTATTTTTTCTCTAGGTCCTACCGTTTTTGAGATATCGGGCTGCAAATATTTAAAAAGCCTCCGTTTTGTACAAGATATATCTCAAATGAAAGCTCACGTCCTCCCAAACACGTCACTGTTTCTATTTTTTTTCTAGGCCCTACCGTTTCCGAGAAATTGGCTTGCAAAGTTTACATTTGATTTTTGCCTGCTGCTGATTCTGTGCGCCTGGTGTTTCAGAGCTACCAAATTTTTTCAAAACGGAAAAACTTCTAAAGCTTATATCTCAGGAACCGTTGGCTTTATTGAAAAACTTTTACCAGCGTTGCTTACGTATGAGCACCCTCTATCATCCAGTAATAAAATGAATTAAGAAAACAATAAAATAAACAAAAAGCTTTAGCCAGGGCTCAAACCATTTATCCAAGACACAAACCAATTATACAGAAATAAAGACTACGTCTGCCCAAGCATACCTGTATTTTTATTTTTTCTCTAGGTCCTACCGTTTTTGAGATATCGGGCTGCAAATATTTAAAAAGCCTCCGTTTTGTACAAGATATATCTCAAATGAAAGCGCACGTCCTCCCAAACACGTCACTGTTTTTATTTTTTTTCTAGGCCCTACCGTTTCCGAGAAATTGGCTTGCAAAGTTTACATTTGATTTTTGCCTGCTGCTGATTCTGTGCGCCTGGTGTTTCAGAGCTACCAAATTTTTTCGAAACGGAAAAACTTCTAAAGCTTATATGTCAGGAACCGTTAGCCCTATTGAAAAACTTTTACCAGCGTTGCTTACGTATGAGCACCCTCTATCATCCAGTAATAAAATGAATTAAGAAAACAATAAAATAAACAAAAAGCTTTAGCCAGGGCTCAAACCATTTATCCAAGACACAAACCAATTATACAGAAATAAAGACTACGTCTGCCCAAGCATACCTGTATTTTTATTTTTTCTCTAGGTCCTACCGTTTTTGAGATATCGGGCTGCAAATATTTAAAAAGCCTCCGTTTTGTACAAGATATATCTCAAATGAAAGCTCACGTCCTCCCAAACACGTCACTGTTTCTATTTTTTTTCTAGGCCCTACCGTTTCCGAGAAATTGGCTTGCAAAGTTTACATTTGATTTTTGCCTGCTGCTGATTCTGTGCGCCTGGTGTTTCAGAGCTACCAAATTTTTTCAAAACGGAAAAACTTCTAAAGCTTATATCTCAGGAACCGTTAGCCTTATTGAAAAACTTTTACCAGCGTTGCTTACGTATGAGCACCCTCTATCATCCAGTAATAAAATGAATTAAGAAAACAATAAAATAAATAAAAAGCTTCAGCCAGGGCTCAAACCATTTATCCGAGACACAAATCAATTATACAGAAATAAAGACTACGTCTGTCCAAGCATACCTTTATTTGCATTTTTTCTCTAGGTCCTACCGTTTTCGAGATACCGGGCTGCAAATATTTAAAAAGCCTCCGATTTGTACAAGATATATCTCAAATGAAAGCTTGCAATGACTGCGTTTTCTACACCAGGTAGGTATTGTAATTGTAATCTTATTTCAAACAGGGTCATGCTAAACAATTTGTAAGACAATCCGTGTTATCCTTGGATTCGATTGAATTAATAACTTATGATAAAACACAGCCACACTCCATCATCCTAGACAGTTTTAACATGTTATTCTGAAGTGCGATTTCATGGTGGATGCATTGCAAATGCATTTTCCACTCTATCAGATGCACATTCAAGGTTCATAAGGATATGAGCAAGAAGTTGACTTTCATGTCACCTGTCGCGGAGGAGTCGCATCTCCATTTTTCATTGTTTGTTCAACACGCGATGGAATCAGTAAACCCATTAAATGCAAGTGACTCCTTGAGAATGGGATTACATCGTCGTCAGAAGGAGAATATGCAGGCAGGACTCATCGATAGACTCTACAAAATCCTTGCCATCATTACATCATGTCATAAATAAATCATGAGACAATGAACACGTGAACCAGGACAATACGTTCACTAGTATTTGGGTAAAATGTCGGTTTGAATTTCTATTCCGAAGTTTCTTGTTTTGATGCATTTTAAATATTTATTATCCTGGTAAGTGGTACAGGAAGCAGAAATAAAATCCCCAAAAAGGTCAACCACATGTGCTTATATCCTAGCATGTCCTTGCATTAAAAATTCCACACAAAAATTAATCCTCTTTAAAGGAGTTAAATTTTTAAAGACGAAAGGATTCAACAAAAAGTTGACTTGCGGTTGGTTAGTTTGGTTAATTAAAGTGTATCCTTTATACTTTCAGTTTAAGGATTTTGTTGCCACCACAAAAACAGGATTATACAATAAAAAGTACATATTCCCAGATCATTACATTTAAGTGTTGTCGAAAAAATATCCTCCACAAAACGAAAGGATTCTCCAAAAGGATAAATTTATGGGTTACAAAAACCATGAGATGATACAACATTATAGCCTTAAGGGAATATCCTATTTTTCGATTGTTATCCTTTGAGTTATCAAAATAATAAAAATAGAAGCATTTGCAATCATTTAACATTCCTTGGAGTTCTCTCTAGGACGAAAACAACATTGTAATCCTTTTGAATTTTCAAACCATACAATCACATCATTTTATAGGTGACACATGTCACAACAAATATGATGTCCTTTTCAATGTGACTGATAGAAATCAATCGATACCGAATGAAAAAGGATCAAAAATTATGATAAAACATTAAAGGCCACACTTAACAAGGACTTGTGGCAAACATATCAAACAGGATAACAAATAACACTTAATTCCTTTTCGGAAAAGGACAAAATAAAAAAAGGATCAAATTATTTTCCTTTATCACTTTATTCGAATCAAGACTGTTTCTTTTCCTAACATTTTTACAGTTCGTCATGATCCTTGAATGGAAGTGTCCTTAAGGACATTTTTTTCACTTTCTTGGGAAAGTTTATTTCCATCCTTTTTTTATTAGATTTTTGCCGATTCTTAAATTTTGACACAAAACTTCTTGAATGTTTTGTTGATTTTCCCGGGCTCAAAAGGCCGAAATCCTTTTTGAGAGGGAAATTGAATTTGGAAACATTTTTTCCCAATCAAACGTGACAGGATTTTAGATTGTTGCAGTTGGTGTTAAATCTTCAAACTTTGCTTCGTGTCTTCAAGGGCACTCACGATCACCACGCAACATGTGACGAACAGCAGATGTTTCCCAGATTACCGTGCATCGTTAATGAAATTCTCAGAGTTGATCGGTTTTTTTAAGTCTTCAAGGACGATAAGTCTCAAGAAATGGTTGTGCAAGTATTAATCGTACCTCGGAATGCCCGTGGCAGTCGAAAATCGACTGTACACTTTGGAAATTAAAAGACTCAAGTTTACTGGAAAATAGAAATTTCCATTCCATCACGGTGATACTCGTATATCGAATATTCTAGGAGATATCGAATTTATCCAAGACACAAATTAACCAAACTTCAATTACGAATTTCTCCACAACTATGATACGTAAAAGAAAAATAAAAAGTTTCTACTATTTGGGACGGTATATTCCTTCGAATGAGGCATCTAACATCATTATTGGGAAAAAAAATTTTTTTTTTTTTTTAAATTACAAAAATTCGTCGCATGTTTCGAATAATCTAATCTCTGCCACTCCAGAGTGAAAATAGAAATACATCCTATCGTGCACAAATTGTGCACACGCTGTGGACAGGTTGCACGAGAAGCACATATGGCAGAGTGCGTGGTTGCGAAACGAGCGGAACATTCAAGCCAACACACTCCACTCAAAGCCGGCATTGGAAACGCACCTCTCCACTTTCCTTTAAAATTCAATCATTTCCAAAATAAATTCACGTACGCTCAGGACGTGATTTCGTCGAAATTATTTGATTGAATCGAATGCAGAAGGCAATTAAAGAACGTTCCACAATTTGTTCATTACCATCCAATACAAAACATATTTTCCACGTGTCCATCGACGCCATGTTCAATTTATTTTTCCATTTTTCGGACACAAAATTTTTCAATTTATTTTCTTTGATTGCATTCGTCTTCTTCTTGTTATTTCGAATGTGACGTTATTCTCTGACAATCTAATTACGTTCCGCCATTTTTAATAGCTGCACTGTTTTTATGGAAAAAATTGAAACGCGAAAAAAATGGCGGAAAAAGATTCATTTCATTTTGTGGTGTCACAGAATTGGGTCGCTGCTAATCAAGTGTACACACTCGCATATATTCGAATTTCGTTATTAAACAAATATGTGATGGAAATTTACAAAATGGAGGACAACATGGTGAAAAGTTTTCTTCAAACTTTTCAAAAAAAAAAAAATTAATTTTATCCTTTTTCCAAAACCACTTGAAAGTCATTTCCCAGAGACACTTGAGAAAGTTCCAAAAGAAATCAAGGTGCTGGCAAAAATATCATGTCGGAAAAGTTTTTTATCCTTCAAGAAGAAAAACGTAAAGTTCCACTGTCACATGGTCCTTTTACACGAGAGTCCTTAATTCAATTCAAAGGATACACACAGGAATCCATTCCACACAGGACATAGGATCTTTTGCGATGGAAATTTCAGCTTCTGGAAACTTAACGAAATCAGGAAGTCGTCTTTTTTTGGAATCCTTTTTTCTCAGGTGCAAGATAACCAGAATTCAGGATTCAGGACTTCGTCTCAAATCACATGACACTGTTCCGCACGGATTGGGACATGTAAACTTTTTTCATACATTACATGATAGTGTCGTGGAAAATGCAACATGCAACTGTAAAAATAGTATGATAAAAACAGGATCAAGGATAATGCGATGAAAATTATGTGAAGAACTTCTGACTGTGATAACGAAACTTCCTGTACGTAATGACAAATAAAACCGAAATGATTTTCCTTAGAAAAAAAGGACGAAAAAGGATTTTCTAAAATTTTATTTTTAAATTGAAAAAGGATAAGAGATTCTCCCAAATCGAGAAAGTTTATTCCCAAATCGGAAAACTCATGTCATGTGCTTGTCTCGAAAATTGAATCCTTCCAAGGACTTTAACGCATCGTGGGCTGAAATCATCAAGAATTTATTAAAATCGATAAGAACGTGTTCAATTAGTCTAATTAGAGTCCTTATTTCGGAGTAATGAAAGTTTATCGTTTATGGATTCCTCCTTTCACAGGACATTCACTTCATTGTCTTGAAATGTTTTTAGACTCTCTTACCTTTTATCGCACCAAAAACGCATTAAACTTTTACTCCGTGTTTTATTAAAATTACCGGGTTCGCTTTGTGTCGCCACAGCAGGACGCCATTTAAATTAAGGAAACTAAGTTTTTCCGTAAATGAACAAGGAGTCCTTAATTATTGTGATTTGGAGAAATCGTTTTTGCTGCAGGACATGCTATTCACTGTGAATCATTTCGATACTCGATCCGATTGAGTTTACAGGACGAATTGAAGTGACGCCATTAAACCAAACTAAACATATTTTTTCTAAAAGGAGAAAGATGAATTACTGTATCCTGAAAATCTTCTTTTATTAATGACAGCCGACAGGACAAGGTAGGACATAAATCATGGTCGGGTGTAGTTCGCAGGACGAATCAAGCTCACGACATTGAAATTGAAACAGGTGTCATTATGTAGTTCAAAATTTAACAAGGACAGCCGTTTCAAAAGGACATGAAACATTTCAGGACACAGTGCTTGACCCGACTATATCAAAACGAATCAAAGCGACGCCAAGGCAAATAAGGGTTCAAATTAAACAATTTGATATAAGGACATGAGGCCTTCTACGACATGTGTCCCATTCATCACTGCAAAATGACGGCGTCTATTATCCTTTTTACAACTTAATTTCAATTTTCTTCGTTTTCCATAAGATCCTTTTTATTTATTAAAAAATTGATGAAAATTCAAAATGTCTGCAACGAGCAATTTCACAATCAAGACGAAGCAATTTCCGATGTTCAAAAAGGACTCTCCAACCAGGGAGAGCATCAAGAATCACGGCTATTACAAGTGCTAAAGGATATCTTCAAGTTAATTATATAAAATATTCATTGTGAATGGTGTGAAAAGGCAGCAGTGGAAAAGCAGCATCCTGCAAGGATATCAAACAGAATGAAAACTTTCAAATAAAATTTGCGTCCATTTACCCAAATTTTACTGCTTTAAGGATTCGTTCTTTATCAAAATCTTTTAGTATTATCAGTGAAAAGAAGTGCAACCATCTTGAATTGGATGTTATCCTTTTAGCAGGACATGCAGGTGAAAATAAAGGATGTTGTTGTGTTAAGATAAAATTAAAAACGTAATTTCCTTCAATTCTCGTCCTTTCCAGATCCTGTCTATTTAAAGGTCATTTCGTTCTAATGATTTTCTCAGCATGCTTGGGAAAGGCCCTTAACTGCAAATTTATTCATAAACATTCATGCATAATGTCCTTATACGTGAGGGGCAAAACATAAACATCCTTTCCAGGATACACATACACAGTAGAATTCTAATTTCCATTTGGATTATATGTTGCTCCTGGGGTAGATATCCTTGTTGTTGTGAGTTCGTTATAAAGTTTTGATTTAGATACACAGGACACTAACACAAACGTCACAACATTTATCCACCATGAACGCCATCAGGATTGTGTTTGTTAAGGACTTCAGTATTTACACGTGGATTTGATAATTTATTCATTACCGCCTCGGTGGTCTTCTTCGATGAAGGTGCTATTTGCTTAAGGACGAATGACTCTTCTTAACGAATGAGGGAATATCCTGTTTTTTAAATGATATTTCTTTCGCGATTCATCCATGAAACTTTGAATAGATTCGCATGTGCACGAGCGTTATGCTTGCCACATCAATTGCCTGGGATAATGGAAACTGGTTACACATGTCCTTTTTTAAGGACAATATTTTGAGCATTTTGGGAATTCCATTGCGTTAATATTCATTGCTTTTTTAAAATAACGTGCAATCAAATTCACAATGGTTGCTCCTTCATGTACCCTCAAGGACCTTAATAAAATCCTTAGATTTACCGTGGGTAACATTGGGGAATGTTCCATTCGAAAATGAGATCGCCAAAATGGCCGTCAATTTTTCAAATTTTCCATGAGCCCTTCGTGAATGTGGAAGGTTCAGTTGCAACTTAAAAGTCTTTGACTGAAAGTCTGCCAGCATATTTCTCACACGGTACAACATGTTGCCCAACCATTGACTCCTCCCACCGAAAATCAAAAATGTTTGATTTCATTCCAACTCATCTTCCAACTATCGAAATGGCCAGCGTTACTTTCTCTCACGAACTGTCAGTTTGATCATGTGTGACAAATTGAACGTTTATTTAATACATCTTTTGAAGTTGATTTTGTCGCTTTCGGTAAATAGAAGTAAAATTTTCATGACTTTCAAGTTCATTTAACAAACTCCATACGTTCGTATGCATGGAAAACTAAATAATTAACGAGACGTCAGTAATTAATTCTGTACCAGTGTACAAAGTTTATACAAATTCCACAAAAAGCTTCATAGAAGTATGTACTTGTGTACAAGCTTCTATTGAAGCTAACAAACTTTTCCATAAATTAAATAATGAATCGTTTACACTAAACAGTAGATCTATATTCACATACTGGCTGACAACAACTGGAGTGCTAACTCAGTAGATTCTCCACGGATAATCTCATTTGCATATGAGGAAATTTGTTCACATGCGAATGAAGCTGCTGCCAATGAACATCCATCTGCGATTTTGTCGTGGAAAAATTTATTTAAATTCTAAAAACAAAAACAGAAAAATTAAAAACTTTAAATAAACAAAACAAATTCATTTTCTTTGTTTAACAGCGTCTACTAATTATGCAGAATGACAATAACAACCAAAACCCAAGTAGCAACGAGTCCTTGAAACTACATGCAACATGGCTGCTGCGGTTGTTGCTTAACTTAATCAACGTTGGATTTAGTTTTAACATTGTTCTATGGTTATGAATAATTGCAATTGCGACGAATGATAAATTTATTCGGGTAAATGAACAAAATGGAGACGTCGTGTTCCATTTGGCAATTCCCAGTGCTCAGGCTACAGAAAAATGAACACACAAGAACACCAGTCGCCAGTCCTTCTCTCTATAGTTTAAGTCCCAGTGTGATAAATCTAGATAGAAGTCGAAGTTAGTAGGTTCTTCCCTCTCTGCAGACTAGAGTATATTCAACCTCTGCAACCAGGTAGCCCTAATATCCTAGGTTCATGAACGAGTATAATTGCAAGAAGTGACAATTCACAGTTTGACGGTTCAGGAAGGACCAAAAGTGTCAGATGTTATTGACAGCAGCTGCTGCTTATTGAATGTTTCAATACAGATGAAACTAATAACCCAACTTCTTGCTTTTACGAAAGCATCTACTACTCAACTCCATTCCATGATCTCTTTCTCGTGATGATGAAATTTATATCTCCTTTTTATATAACTTTCACTTAATCCTTCAACAAGGATAAGTCAATGTGTTGCACACCCAAACAACTTCACTTAAGACAATTTATTGTATAACAAACAGTTTTAATTAAAGTAATCACTAAAACAAAATTCAATTAAATACACCAAGCCACCAGTACCCGGATCCTAGAATTCAACACAGATGGATACCAGAAAACCCGGGTTTAATGTAAACAGAGTCAATGTCTGGGAAGTAATAGTTAATGAAGCAGAGCTGGCCAAACAAGATGATTGAATGAATGTTTTCTGGTCCTTAAAGCGTGTAAGGATGTGGACAGTTTAATGGATGAGGAGTTAATGAATATTCTTCTTCGTCTTCTTTTTCATTTCGATCCTTATTAGGGATATATATTCACAACGCCAGTATAATAGAGGTGATAGCCTCATCAGAAAAGTAATTTTTGGTATTTCTTAAGTACCACTTTACAACAGCATGTCCTGCGAAACACAACGTTTTCCTCTTCACCATTCAATCGTTCCTTTCTCCAGGATAATGCTTATATACTCGCTTAGACAGACGGAACTAATTATTATGAATCGGACGTAATAAATGCCAGGATATTTTCAGTACACATGAATTATGGCTGCGACTCGCTGTATTGGAATTATAATCTCTCTGTGTGCGGCTGGAGCGAGAATCTCTTCCAAATATTTATTCACGAAGAGCTTCTATTGAGATTGGCGCTTATTACCAGTCAGGGCTAACAAGTCGGTGAGAGTTAGCCTTCTCGGCAGGTACTCACGTTAAAACAAACAGACGTAGTCCACTTCCAACTCAAGCTCAGTGTGTTGTTGGGCGTAAACTTTTCACTCGAATAGTCATTCATAGAACGGAAACGTCACAATTTTTCTGTTTTGGTTTTAAAACGCAGTTGTGACATGTGTGACATGCTTAATTTTTCCAAGATTCATTGACGCCATTTTGAATTTGAAAATTTACTTTTCATACATGAAGCAAACAATTTCACGTTTGTTTCAAAATGAATGACTTTGGACTGTCACAGACAACGAAACAATTCTCCAAATTCCACCTTCCGTCTTCCATTTGACTTGTCACTCACACATGACTCCATTTCACGTCACACTTGTCATAGAAATTTTTCAATATATTCATCAATTTCGAATTGTATGTCATGCAAAGATGATTTCATATAATATCCGCCATTTAGTAAGAGAAATTCATGATGATATCCTTTAGTATGTGTCACATTAAAATGTCGTCCTCCACTAACGAGCAGATAAGGATAAGGGCGCCAAGTATAGAAGGACTTATTTGAATAATACTTGTTCCTCAAGATTCGTAATCCTGGTGACCTTATTTCCATGCTCGAGACATTATCCTTTCTTTTTCACTTTTGTCAGCTACTTGAGCACGTTCAGTTTCAAAACTAGGATAAAAAAGGATACAATTTCGGACACAGACACCAGCAAACGACTCAAACTGATTAAACCCTGCAGAAGACAGTAAACACTCGAGGGCTCCTGTATTAACAAAATGATTTAATTAGGTTGATTCACTTCTCTAAAACGATTCTGTATGATCCTTGTTACAAGATTGTTTTTCTTGTCAAAAGGACACTTCCTCAAGAATCCTTTACAATGTCTGAGAACGTTATAAGAATTTTTTCATTGTTTCAAGTTATGTTTTTTAACTATTTTCCAGGTAATAAAATTTTTACGACATCATTTTCATTTTCATCTGATTCTGAAAGAATCCTTCGTCCTTTTGAAATATTTCTTCTTGAAGTATTGTACAATTGATTTAAGGATATAATTCATAATAAGATTCAATTGCAAACGACTTTAAACACAAATTAAAGTGTCCTGTGAAAACACAGGACTGAAGACACCATTTCGCGCGAGGATACAAATTTATTCCATTAATATATTAAATGATTAAAAATTTATTATAACATCTGAACATGATGTTATTAAAATCATATTTTCCCATAAAATCCTTTAACATGTTTTCCACCGTGTATACCATTAAAGGATACTGTGTAGCCACAACAACAACAGAAACAACAAAAACAACAAAAAATGTAAAAAAAATTCAAATGAACACTCGTAAATTACAAACAAGAGTAAATTGTGTAATTTTCAAATCCTTTGCATACCTTTTTAACGTTAAAACTTTATTTCATCTGGTCCTCCTTAAAGATTCATCTGAATTCAGTATTCAGGATTCAGGTCAATTTTATCCTGGAGCTTTTTTCTTTATACACAGCCATGTGGCATGTTGAGGAAAAGCTTAATATCGCTGAAAGCTATAAATTTCAACTTGTTTAGTTACAATCAAAACATACGACTATCGTGCAGGTTGGGTTTTGTAATTTAGGTTATATTTTCATGAAGGACCTTTTCTTATATATACATAAACCATTTCCTTGAATGGGTTTTGTTTATAGGAGCGTCTGCTCCATTTGGTGAGGGGCTATATAATATACACACGAGTATATGGAGCAGATGGTAAGAAATCATTTCATAAAAATTTTTTTGTTTTCCCCCACACGGGAACTGTGATTCGATGATGGCTGCCAGGACATATATTTTTCTCTGAAGATATGTAAATTTCCTTGACAACTGCGTTGTGCTGCGAGACGTCATTTTAATGACACATAACCCAATCAAGATGAAATATTACTCAGCGGATGTTCAAAAGTCCTGAAACATTTAAAACTCGTGAATTCTGTGTCCTTTTTTCTGCACGTTTCATCATTGAAAATATGGCGGAGATGAATACAGTGAAATGCTCCGCAGCAACAGCTTGAAAACGTCACCATTGTTTGTTTGTCGCCTGTGATCTTTCTTCAAAGTGTAACTAAAGTGTCCTGATCACTTTACTCAATGCTATGGAAATCCTAGCCATTTTTATGTAGTATTCTTCTCTTTCTTTTAACTACAGTAAAAACCCGTTAATCCGATATCCGATAGTCCGGTACTTTCAATTATCCGACATTTTTCTTGGCAAGCGTTACAAGAACTACGCAATAGCCATGCAAAGTCCCTGCATGAGTGGTCATTGCACTGTGTGGTATGGCATGATCGACTGGACATGCAATTCTTTTTTATCAACTGCAGTCAATCGTTCTTGCTATTGGTGACGGAGCATTTCTTAGTCTCCGTTTAAAACTTAAAATTGAGCAGTACATAAAATTGAGTAAACGTAAAATTGAGCAGGACTTAAAATTGAGTAAGAGTTAAAATTGATCAGGACTTAAAATTGAGCAGGACTTAAAATTGAGTAAGAGTTAAAATTGAGCAGGACTTAAATTTGAGCAGGACTTAAAATTGAGTAAGACTTAAAATTGAGTAAGACTTAAAATTGAGCAGAACTTAAAATTGAGCAGGGCGTAAAATTGAGCAGGACTTAAAATTGAGTAAGACTTAAAATTAAGTAGGACATAAAATTGAGTAGGGCTTAAAATTTGCCAGGACTTAAAATTAAGTAGGACGCAAAATTGAGCCTTTCCTCTATTTCTTTAAACTACAGTAAAAGCCGGTTAATCCGACATTCGATAGTCCGGTACTTCCAATTCTCCGACATTTTCCTTGGCAAGCATTACAAGAACTACGCATCAGCCATGCAACGTCCAATGAGTGGTCGTGGCACTGTGTGGTATGGCGTGACCAACTCGAGGCGATAAAAATGCAGTCGATCGTTGTTGCTTTTGGTGACGGAGCATTTCTTGTTAGTTTTCGTTTAAAATTCTGTAAGAAAGAAGAAGGTTTGAAGCTAAATTTTTTTGTTGTTATCGTTAACCTCCTTTAAGTGACGAAATTTTCGAGTAATTCAACTAGAACTCGTTGGTTTCGATTTAACAAAACTACTCTTTTCAACAAAAACAGTTTCATTTTGAAAAATAGTTTCTCAATTTCATGTTACGAATTTTCCAAATAGTTTGCGTACGTGACATTCCGCGAACCTTGTACTTAAAAAACTTTCACAAAACTTTGTATCCATCATTTTAAGTTATCGAGTTGGTCTGGAGGTTTCTGGCGAACACCGGATGTTTAAATAGTTTAGGCCACACTATGTGGTTTTGTAAGTGGTGAAACATAGTAACGACGTTTTTCTTCGAAAGTTTCTCGTTATGAGTTGAAATTAAGTTTTAAAATTACATGACAAAATGGAGGCTGAACAAAGTTTCATTTAAGTGAAAAATTTCCGCAACTGGATAAGATATATGTATAGTATAAACAAACGAATGGTGAACCACGGAAGAATAAGATTTAATCCGTTCTGGTGGAATCTACAGATTTGCATGCACTTCCAGTTAAAACTTTAATGATCCGAAAATGCTCAACATTTGATAGAATCTCATTTGTTGGGTAACCAAAAGTTTACTCTACATTCCTTCCCACAATTCTTGTGTTCTTATATGCACAAGATTCTTCTGCTTAAGGATTCAGATGAGGTTCTGCTGAGAAAGTGCATAATTCCAACTCAGCGCAAATGTTTACTCTACAACTTATGCAGATGCATCTGGAACAGACTCCTTAATGTTTTATAATGTTAGATAAATATGTGGTTCACTTGTTTGGTTAGTGGAATCATTTAAGGAGTCGAACACACAAAGATGGTACAAAAATAATTCAAAATCGAATTGATGTTGGAAACATTTCTTTAAACTTGAACTTGTCCTGTTATTTTGTCAATCAAATTTACGATACCCAAAAGTGCACTTAAGAAATTTACTATATAAGACGACATCCTGTTAAAGTTTAAACAACACCAAATCGAGTTACATCATGTGCTGATGTGATATCTCATTGCAATTGCATTCGTAATATACTCGGGAAGATTGGTGGAGACTGTAACTCCCACTGGAGCTATTGCAGAACTTGTTCAATCGAAGGAAGAAGGATGGTAATAAGATTTACTTCCTTCATGGACGACTAGACCACGAATGACAGATACGGAGTTTTTAAGAGAATTCAACTGATGCCAACTCGGAATTAGTGTTTAATGACAGTTTAAATGATTATCTTACCAACTTAAGAGGTTCTTCTACTTTAGGTTATTCAAAGTTACCTTTTAGGGAAAGTGGTAGGTACACTTGGTTTGTGCAATTTAAGGATAATGAGAAATTTAATTAAGGACTTGTGCTGTGACTTATGTAGAAAATGAAATATTATTATGTATTCGTTTTGATAATATTATCACCTAAATTCATTGAACAATATTCGAGTAATTTCATTTATTTGACTTAAGTAAAGTGTTGAATTTCACTGCACTGAAAGTTTTCGCGGTTCAACTAAGAAATTTTTATACATGTGTAGAAAACATGAAAGGAGAAAATGTTGAATGCTCGTGACCGTGAATCGAAACGCAGACTACCGCTTGCCGTGCGGCTGCTCTAACCACTGAACTATTCCGAACACATTTTCTGTTCCTTCCATGTTCCCACATATGTATATTGAGTCTTAAGTTGACCGACTACTGGTTTTACTGGCTCACAAATTCTAGATGCGTTGTGTCATGCACATATTTGAAGTAGTAGTTGTTTAATTTTGGTTTAGGTTCTTTCCTTGAGGCAAGGCGTTAACAGTTTGTATTAATTTTGGTTCACATTTGGTACCACATTTGAATCAAGTCTCCATAGATCAACTACAGGAAATGATGGAATCAAAAAAGGCAATTACTGTCCCCATAAACAATGTTGATTAAGTTTGAAGTTAGTTGAAAGTGAACAAACATATCACCCACAAATCCGGTATTTCAGTGAACTCCATCGTCCCAGATTCATTCCACAAGTTTTCATAATCCAATAAGTTTTCGGAAATAATCCACTTTACATTGGGACAAAATTTATTTCAATTTAAACAATTCCACAAGTTTCCATGACAAAACGTTTTCGTTTTTCTGGTAACACAAAATTTTAAGGGATGAGGGTAAATAGAAAACGCTTCACATGGTTTTGTTAGCCACAAACTTGTACGTTTTCCATAAATTTCATTTTTCGGGGTGGAAAACCGTATTTTGGGGAAAAGTTTAATCTTATCCAAAACTTTACCTTTCCCTATTTATCTATTTCACTGTTTCTCTGTTTATTTGTGAATCCTTGAATTTTCTGTGGTGGCTTTTGAAGCAACAATCGACATATTTACAAATATTTACACTGAATTTACTTAAAAGGGACTAAGAGAAAACTAAGAGATTATTAAGTTATCACATGAAACAGATCAGAACTCGTACTTATTATTACTTAGTATTCAGCACTGCTGTTAAGGATATTTAAGGATTATTGATTGCCTTAAAAATTGATCTTGGAATTTTGATCATTTATTAAATAAACCGAACCAAACCCTTCGGAAACGAAAATTTTCATCGTCACGTTCGGAAGCTGGCTATTATCCTGAACCTTAAGGGCATGTAGAAAATATTTTTAGAATTTGCTTTGGATTATCCTTGAACATCGAAAGGACACGAGAAAAAATGAGAAAAGGATATGGACACTCTTCTGTTCTAATCCTATAAATTATTCCACTTAGGGAACGTTTTATGCCTTTGTTCTTATAGGCAATGAACACGTTCATTTTGTGTTTTTTCCGTTTCAGAAGCAGCCAGCTTATGTCCCTTTTATCATCTTAGACAGGACTTTTAGATATGACCTTGTATACATTTTTTTATTACATTGAATGTTATTGTGAACTTATCGTGTATCTATCTTTTGGATAAGAGGACAATTGTACCTCTAAGGCTTGGGTAATACGTTCATCGGGAGCAGGACATTTTATACAATCTTATAAGCTTCATGAACTTGAATTGAATTGTATCTGCGACTTTCGAAATTTTTTAAATCGATGAAAATTAAAGGGAAACAGAAGCACCTAACGGTACACCGCAATCGATTATCGCCATACGTGAGCGAAGAGTGACCGAATAGCAGGATGAAGGAAAATGTCAACTAGCTCAGTCGGAACTTCGTTCTTTCGGGATTGTTGTGTATGAGTAAGATGTGATATCTTAATATATAAAATCCTCATGGTCGTGAACTAGAAAATGAATTTCATTCACCGAAGAATGGAATTAACTCTCTGATATTTATTTGTATCACACTAAAGTTGTCGTCTAGCTCCACTAGTATCCGGATTGCAAGTCCAGACTTTTTTACAAGATTTTCAAATTGTTCTGGGAGTGTTAAGGCTTACTTTCAATTTTCAATCGCAAAAATATAAAATTCAATAAATCTAAATTACAACACGACAAAAACATGAATCGCTCATGTACTTCCAATTGATGAACATCAAATGCAAATCATGTGTCTTAATGGAATAGGTTAATAATTTTCCATTTACTGCTTGTATAAGACAATGTTCTGTGTTGTGTAGATGATACACCCACATATTTGTTATCTATCGAAAATAAATCGATTCTGATTTGGATTTTGATTGACTGGCATTTGGTGTTGAATCACTTCAAATTCAATTTCAATTTTCTAAGTGTACAAATCGTAACGTACTCCATTTTGTTGATTTAATAAGTTTTATGTGATATAAACTATGACGTTTCATATATTGGTCTTTTATTATAATTGACAGATTCAATTTTCTATTATTTTGAAAATAGTTCAACCAATATTAAATTTTCCTAATCTAATATGCTGAGTTGGGCTTTTAGTTGAATGGATGCAAACTCATGACATAACTATGATGTAATATATGTGATATAATGTATGACATGCTACCAAGAGAAACGTTTCTAATAATATGCATGACTGGGAATTATCACATCCAGACTGTGAGGGACCGGGATTCGAATGTCATGGTTCTGTGCGTGTTTACTTGGTCACAAAGTGAAGGGATACCAACCAATAAGTAACATACTATACAGTTGGTTACAGGTAGGTTTATCCCTAGAACTCGGACCCGTCCTCGCACAAGCTGTATTATATGTTGTTGATTTTCTTACTAGTATGTACCTACATCTTAAAACATCATTCATTTTATTTCAAATTCTGAAGATTCCATAACGATACTTCATGTTTTATATATAAAAATAAAAATTGATAGATATTTATGACGTCATGTAGAAATTTAATTTTCCCCGCTTAATGTGTTTGATCTACATAAAATGAATTTTCCCCGCTTTCAGAGAGTGCATCCCATTCTCCGGTGAATAAAATTCATTTTCTGCTTCACGACCATTAGAATTTTATATATTAAGATGTCACATGAGTTTTATCATGTGGCTGAGTTCAAACGTACATTTTGAATGAGAGAAACGAAAAATGTACTTTGAGAAGGACTGGTTAAGGTAAAATGGGAATGTCTTTTGAGAGTTATCTAGACCGAAGAGTGAGAATTGATAATTAATTTATTCTGAAATTCAAATCCTTAAATTTAATGGTCTGTACTGTTTCACAAAACATAAATAACTTGATCCAGGAGTCATTGATATATATTGGTAATAAATGTTTTATTATTTTCAAAAGAAACAATTAAAATAAATGAACGATAATTTACAGCTTTTAAAACCTAAAAAATAATTTCTACCCAAAAAAGGATGATGGATAGAAACCACAAGCAAGCTATTTCCTGCGATCATATCCCACTAAAAATGGCTGCATTATCTCAAAGTATTCATCATATAAAACACACTATAACATCTCATGTGATATATTAAATGATGCAAAAAGAGCATAATAAGTTTCTTTATGTGCCATCAGAGAAATTGCAATTTTATTTCACTTTCCATAGGAGACACTCAAAGTAGAGAAATTAAATTTTATTTCTCTACGTTTGAATGAAAGTTTACCAGAATAAACTAAAAGTATCCTGAAATTAGGTTAGCAATTTTGTAGTTTCTGTTTATTATACCAGTGAATTGTTGTATAAAAATTATGATTGCTCAGAAAATATTATAGTATCTACAAAAGTGTATGATGGAGTATTTTGTTGTCAGGATAATAAAACATTCATCCTTTGATTGTTGCGAAAAGCAAAATGAGAGAAAAAAAATATGCTTCAAAGGATATGCTCCGTTTTGTACAATAACAAAGATGAGGGATTGTGTCTGGATGGATTTGTGTCATATTTGTCACAATATGACATACAGATAAGCCGGTAATTTCAGTGCTCTGTTCTTGATATAAGAAGATATTAAAATAACAAAATGCGTAAGTCAAAAACTAACAGCGTCAGAAGTGAAACTATTCTCGGCGTCTCCGCTTTGTGCGGATCTTCGTAACTTTTTTCGGCCTCTTTCACTCTGCTTAAGTAAATGGTCAGGAGTTTAACAGATTTGTTAGCTCTACGAGTTTACTCTCATGCCTATAGTGTCCCATAAGAAATTTCTCTTCAAAAAATATACAAATATATATCATCACATCATTTTTGTGCCAGCTATTATGTGCATTCAGATAAACATCATAATTAAATTAAGTAATTTCATTTATCAGAAGTACATAAAAAGATGTGCTCGGTCATTTAGTGAAGGAGTTCATACGAAAATTATTATTTGACTAACATCAACTCCGAATGGTATAATATAAAATTCTTAATGTCAAAAACATTTTCCCTCAATCCCATGAAATATTGCCTTAAATGGCTTCGATACCATAACAAAATAAATATATCTACAATGAATATAAGCTAACTCTACCACAACCCGTTTTCACTGTATCCAACGGGTATTATACAGAAGAAACAACATCGTTAGTTCAACGTTACAAGCAAGGGTAACGTGTTATTTTCCAGCCAGTCCTACTATTGTTATTGAGTATTGATTGCATTGTTATCATTGATAACGATTTTATATATGGCACAATTATTGTAACTGTGTCGCTACCCTCTGAAGATACGTGTTATTATTAAACCTTTCAACATTACATTAAAGTACTACAGAATGTACTAACTGCCGTGAGAAAGATAACACGAATAAGATTTTATTGTAATCATTATAATTATTATTATTTTACTGGTTAATGTATCAAGGTGCGATGTTGGCATACAAATGAAAAACAAACACAGTAGACAGTTTGCGTGTACATGCCTATGTAAGCAGATACTTGAGGAATTTCATATTTGCTGAAATATCTAATTATACCAGTTAATTTATTTAACTTTCATAAACTTATTTCATTATGTTTGATTAACAAGAACTTAATTCACTCTCTTATGCCCCCTCTAACTCGAATTTATGTCTTCACACAATCAGTTAACCTCGAAATATGAACTCATTCCTCAAAGGAAGTGACTAATTGTTCACTTGAATGCCGGACTTCACGAAAGTGTCAAAGAAACAAGTAAATTTAGTACACACTTTGTGAACACTTTGAAGTGTCTATCTATTATGGTTCAAGAGTTAAAGTCCTGTGACACACGGACGGACAGTGGAGCCTTTAGGTATGGAACCCTCAAAAATACCAAAACTGACTGTCGGAAATACTTTCGTTCATTATTAGATGACTATTATAAATTGAAAGCGAAAATTTATAGAAACAATGGAACTCGGTGCAAATAAATTGAAAGTTATCAGCAGATATCTCCAGAAACGGCACCACGGAAATTTCATATTACCAACAAATTCCGATGTAAATTGAACGTGATCAAATACCATAAGCCAGTAGTACCGATGTAAAATAGCTTCATGTTTACACTAGTTAATGTAAATATTGTGCTGGATTGTAATAACACTACTGTACTTAATAAACTTCATATTTAACGAATTATTGATCAACTACATATCCCCAGTCACACCTGAAATTTGAATATATTGTAGGGAAATTGTAATTGTATTAATTAAGCATCTGAAATTAGTAAATAAATTAATTGGATAACGACAAACGATAGCTTTATGAATACAATAAGCACGTACTTCATGTTGTGTAAACATTTAAGTAATTTATCGATAGCAAGTAATATCAATACTATGTGCTAAATTTTTATGTTATTTAACAAACTTAATGGTTTCAACTTTAAATATCACAAGACGCTAAACTTAAATAACAACAATATCAATTGTATCATTTAGATTAAATTGTATTAAAATTCTTCTCAATTTATAATCTAATTAGTCGCTTGACTAAATTCAATTCAATCAAATTAAAATATTCTATTCTAATGGTTTATGTTATCCTACAGGACTACAGTTGATGTTGCATTTTTCGTGGCTAATTTAGTTTAGTATCATTAATCCTTGATTCCTTCGTTTCACAGCAATACCACATTCAGACTAGTGAATGAACCATATCATTTACCTAATGACTATATAATTCAGTTTTTGGACAAATGATTTTAGAATGTAGAATCACTACCAACGAATTAACATGATTCCATTTCAACCGTATTCAAACATATAAGCTTATAGCTAAGCCAACGTGATTAAGCTGTGCACAATTAGGGGACAGATTGTTTTCAGAAAATGTGAATGAAAGGTTTTAGTGAATACGAGCATGCATTTGCATTTGCATGAATACGATGGAGTTGAGTTTTTAGCTTCATAGACACTTTGAATAATACTTAGATAATATGCTATAGCTGAGACTATTCATTCAAGTGGTACAAAACGATCATTAGGGATACCTCGTTGATTCGTTTTTGTGTTGTAATTAAAAAGTCATTTTCAAACTTCAAGGGTGTGAATATCCTTTCTTCATGGTGTGAATGAGTCCCATTTAAATAGAGAATGTTATATTCTGTAACACCCGGAACCTTATCCACTAGACTAACAATTAGGGCTTCTCTAGTTGAAGGAAACGATATTTCTCATGACAAATTTAACAAAATACAACGGATGTTGCAATGCCATTCACGCTTCAATATCAGAAGGTTATTTGATATCCACTTCATAAGTTCATAATGAGCACAACAGAACTCCCTGTAATGCTTTCAAACGTGATTAATTCAATCTGTTACAATCTATTGAGATCAACGAACAAATGGAATACTGCAGTTCATTACATATCTCATATATTTTCTTTATTAAATAATTATCTATACAACGTTTAAACATTAACCATTGAACATAACAAAATGAATTATACAAAATAAAAACATATCTAAACTTTTTTTGCGGCCATTGAAGCCAACCATAAACATTCATGTTCATCCCCTCCGATAATTACGACCCGAATTTTTGTAGTTTGTCTTTTTGTTGAGAAACATTTTCCAATTTGATTTAAAAATTAAGAAATTGACATGGAAATAAACTTAAGATAAAAATGCCTGTATCAATAGAATTGCTTTTGAGACAAACTGGAATATTATATATTCCAAATTTGTTAATTGTTTTACATTTTGAATCTTATTTAAAGCATGTACAAAAGGGCAAGTTATCATTGTTGTAATTTACATTTACATTAATCATGCTTCATTGAAGGTTATTAAGGTTGGCCGAACAACATTTCCGAACCCGGTGGAATAACACTCTCATCTACACCACCGAAATAGTTAGCAGATTGAAACATATTTGATACACCCATGGTTTTATTGGGTGAAGTATTCTCTACATGACCAGGTATCGGTACCGGTGGTGGTGGAGGTGGTGGATTATTGCTATGGTTTTCATCATTTGCTATCGTTGCTAAATTACCACCTACTTGCATTGGATAATTCGGTGTGTTTAATGTTAGATTGTATGGATTTTGTACATAGTCTGAGTATATATCACGACCTACTGGTACTAAATGTTGGGGTTGTATGTAAACTGGAGAAAAACTTTGTACAATGCCGTGTGGTGGATTCTTGCCCAAACTTGGATATGCATTTCCAGCTAATAGATGACTCATTGGCACACGTGGTGATTGACTTTCAATATCATTTGGTGAAGATGCTTCTTGCGCTACAAATTGATTATTTTGATAATTACCGAATAGGCTGGCATCGGAAACCGCTGGACTTGCATCTGATACTGAAGAGCTGGCTGGCAACTGGGACGGCATGTCTGGGAGCTCAATAACATTAGAAAATTCTGCATTATTTTTTACTTGATACACAGCAGGATTTGGAATTTGTATTTTTGGGCGTTCATTTTGCACAGTTGTGCTTTCCGTCAACTGATGCGTTTGAATTGTCGAACTATTAACAATATCCGGTAGAGTTTTATCTAATGATGCAGCGTACAAAATGTTTGTAGGTTGACATGCAGTCGACATTGGTAATTGCTGGTGTAGAGGAGAACTTTTAAGTTGACTAGGAAATGTCACATTGGAAAATGTGTCAGACTGATTCGACAACATATTTGGTGGTATTATAAGTGGCATGTTCTGTTGTACAATAGGATATGAAAAATTCTAGAAAGATAAAGTTATTCTCATCGATTTTCTAATTTTGAACAGCCTGAAATCCTTACCGGATTACCAACATTTGAATTCTGGGCAATATCCTCTGGTGGTTGCAAAATGATACTCGAACGTGGTGAAGAAGCTACATCTACTGGTGCCTGAGAAATTGGAATCGCCATACCTACTGTGAAAGGTTTATCTTCAGCTAAACTAGTTATCACATTTTGATTATGATTGTTCTCAGATATGACAGGACCTAGTTGAGCTTGTACTGCGAAATGTGATGGTGGCATTACGTGACTACCATCTTCTGCTTTTCCAGCATCTAGTAATAATAGTTTTTTAGCTGCGAAATTATCGTTGTGACTTAGATCTCTTTTATAAAAATAAATTCTTTTATAGCTTAAACGTACTTATGTACTATACATTCTTAATCTACAAACAGAATGCAGAGAGAAAGACAAGAAGTTTTGAGAATCTTAGTTGAAGTGAAATGAACTTACTTTCTTCCTTAAAGAGTTCTTCTTTTAATTTCGGTAAAAACACTTCAATTCGTTTCCAAGTCAAATCCCACAGAGGTGAGTGTGTCATACCGTCATTGTAATGAAATACTCTTATTGAATGCATGACAAGAAGCATATTCTTCAAGCTTTCCAACATTGCATCGTACAACATGTCGGATCCAACCTTCATGTACTTCTCAATAAAGTCGAGAATTTCCAACCAGATTTCATTGAACGATGGCAGGGATATGAGTGGAGTTAGATGATATAAAAATACTTTGGACATAATTGTAGCCGTACGTATTCGTGATTCTTCAAGTAGGTTTGGTTCTAAATTCGCTATTAATTTTTCGGATAGCAGTTCGCTTAGTAGAGGGAAGAGAACCTGTGAGATAAATTGAGTCAAATTTGAGATTTAGATTTGATTGTAACTTTCTATACTTGATTAAAGCAACTGGCCCATTCAGGTCCCGACAGTGTATCTAAGTCGTGTTTCATAAGCGCACTTTGCAAATATTGAATTGCACTTATGCGAACTTCTCGTCGTCTATCAACAGCTAATCGTGCAATGCCCTGGAGAAGTGGACACCATCCTTGTGACCAAAGTTGAACGGCATAACCTTCATCAGCCCACCATTGAAATATTTTACCTATTCTGGTATACAGTGTATACATCAAATATAATAATTGTGTTGCAAAAGTATTGTATTGCTCAATCAACTCGTTATCTTCACTATCGCTGCTATTATCCACTTTCTTTCCCTTCGAAGTATCTTTTGTCTTTTTCCGCGGGTTTTGTTTAGAAGAAACTGATCGTTTACGACCTTTCTTGTCACCATGCAAACAAACTTCAACAAAAGTTCGAATACATCGTACGCAACTATCTAAACTGTATGGAGTAATGTGAGCTGCATTTCTCACTATGAATCCTAAACTTTCCCAGCATTTCATAAGTGCAAATGGCGAATGTTCATACAATTTCCTCGAATACACTAAAGTACTTTTTGTTGGCGATTGTGGAACTGTGCTTGATGCAGTAACCTCAACGTCTTTATTAACGATAATCCAGTTTTCACCATTTGGACTTGTGTATGGAACATTTGTTGGTGAATTCGGACCACTTTTATTGGTAACAACTTCCGAATCTGATATGTAACCTCGATCTGGAAGACCAGAATCTTCTTCACTGCTCAATGCACCATCAGATTTAGTTCCGACTGTTGGTGGTGTATCATCAAATTCAGGTGGCATAGCACCAGCACCAACACATTCCAACAACGTGAATATTATCTGCCAGTCGTTCTCTGTGTGAATATTTTGAGCACTACAAATGGAATTTTATGTATATTCGAAATGTTTAAGAGATTATCAAATTCATTACCTCGTCTTTAGCAATTCATAGATTCCTACAGAAATTTGTTTTGATATACGGAATATAACGTTCGGTTTCAACGTCAGCAAAACCTTCAAACTTTGTAGTACCGTTGGACATAACTCCTCATTCCTCATAAGGTATATAGCTAACTTGAGCAGAGCAATTGTCGTGCGATTCAATAAGTAATCGTATCCACAAGACGCACCACCAATCAGGAAGGCATATATTTTATCTCGACAAACTGTCCACAAAGGCATCATACGATCACGATTTTGTATAACAATACGAACTAGAAGCTCCATAAGAAACACAGCAATGTCTTCAGAGTATGGAATGCCTACACTCTTGTGGGATGTCGGTGGATTGATTAAATTTAATATGGATTTTATCAATTCTTGTAACGATTCTTGTTGTAGAAATTTCGATTCTGATATAATTTGATCAATTTGACATTCGCGAATACATTTTTTCGATATTTTAATTATCTCCTGTTCATCATATGTCGGCTGTCTTTGACCATCAGAAGCCAAATAGGAGTACAAACTGCTCAACAAGCTCGGCTCACTCTTTTGACTTGGTTTCTCTAAAATCAATACCGACTTCCCACTTTCTTCGCAAAAATCTTCAACTTCCATTAGAGTTTTTGGTAACAGTGATAGTCGAAAGAGTTGAATTATGATTTCTAGAATATTCTTCCAGCTTTCTCTCATACAATCTCCATACTCGTGCACCATTGCAAACACAGTTTTCATCGCGGCTTGAGCTCGAGTATTCGATCCGAATGCAACACTTACGGAAATTTCATTTGCCTCAGGGAGTATGTTCAGAAGACTGGTGAATTTACAAAGAGTTAGTATTAAAGCATCGAAATCTTTGTGTAGACTATAATAGGCCGTAATTCCAGCACATTTTTTGAAACCTGCAACGAGTAATTCAATTAATTTCGACTTTTATCAACAATTCTTATACACTTACCAGCTAAACTCTTTTGATACCCGTTCTCATTGCTCTTATCAAAAACATAGCTAAGAGCAGACAGTGTAGGACCCCAAATGATATTGAACAAATCCTTGTCGTGATTCGTATCGCGGACTTGATGATAAAACCCATCTTTACCGCCACCACGACGTAGTAGAACCTTCCACAAATAGTTCTCACGCACAATACCTGTTTGTTCAGCTGGCATTACAATTTCTTCATTTCTAGAAACGATAGAATGATCAGATGGAAATGCTTCATGGAACTTTAAGGTCATTTACTTGATAGATTCGAAAACTTTCTGCAGCATCTCTTGATCAAAATCTTGATTTCCGTTGAGACCACGTAAGTTCTTCAAAAAGTCCTCAGATGTCATGGGCACGTTCAGACGTTTCGCGTTGTGGTTATGTTGATCCATGTTCAACATGATAATCGCATAAGCAAGTCTGAATGCAGCATCGGTATTTGCAAAAGGTTCGTTATTACATTTCTAAAAGAAGAAAATTATGAAATTCAACACATTCAACTACAGATAATTAATGAAACCTACATGCCAATGATCTGCAAAGTGTTCCATAACAAGAAATATCAATGGAGCTTCACCTGGTAGACGGAATGATTCCAAATACAAACGAAGTGCTTGATCAATACGTAAATTGGAAAAATCAAAAGATCGAACAAAATTTTCAAGAATATTTGCTTCAACGCTTTTCTTTTTACTAATGTATTCTCCAATCATCTTTTTATCAAGACCAGGATTTTCCCTAAGGAAATGTGCTACTTCTTTGGGGTCCAAAGTTGAATTTAAAATACCATTTTCTTGAAGTAATTGAATTCCTTTCTCTGGTCGTTGATTGAACAGTTCAGTTCCTTGTGTAATTACTCTCTTTTTATTCTTCAGATCCATCAATTGCTCCTTGGAAATTGAAATGGACTTGTTTCCCACGATATCACCAATGAATGTGGTTATATGCTCGAATCCAGGACTGTCGTTTCCATTATTTGTATCAGATTCAATTGTAATTTTTTCAGCTGTAGAATCATTTGCGACCTGTTCAATGTTTGGCACTGTCTCCATTTCCAGTTTCGGTGTATTTCCTGTCTTTGCAGCTAGACAATGTTTTTCAATATTCTCTAGAATCGAAACTAGTATATCAATTGAAAGCATGTGAGTACTGTAGAAAGCATTTGTTGCTGAAAGAGTATTTTTTGACAGGAGTTTCGTAAGATTTTCAAATAAATCACTACAATACAAATTACAATCATAGTTAATATACAATTCAGCAACGAATCCAGGCAAACGCATCAATTGAAATAAATTATCTAGAGCCAATTCACGCATTTCGTATGGTATACGAGGATTTTCACTAGCAACTATCTCGGACAATTTTGTTAAGTAAAATTCAAGATGGAACTTCAAGTGGTTCCGCAGAGACTCGAAGAGAAGAAAACAGACTTGTAAGTCTGCAGCAAATATCGATAAACGTTCTGTATTCAAAAGAGCGAAAAGATTTCGACACATATCATCCTTAACTTGCTCTAAGAGATTCTCATACTTTCCAATACTTGTGGCTCCAACTTCTAGTGCAACTGTCAGTAAATTCAAGGAGATATGCATTGTTGTGTCGTTATTCTCTTTCTCCAGTGGATTGCTGAGCATTATTAGAAATCGAAATAGTTCTTGAATGCATGGCAAACCATACGGTTGATGAGCATTTGCATTTTCTGTTTCTTCTGAGTCTTGATGCGTGAATCTCACTCCAACCGCATTTACGTATTCACTATCTTTATCCACAGACTTAGTCTCTTCACTAGCACTTTCATTGTTAAGTTCATCTTCGACATCAGCTTCATTTGCTGACGTATCATCTGGATTGATCAACTTTTCCACATCATCTTCTACGGCATTTTCTTCCACAACTGCAGTGGTTAGTGTTTGACTAATTACTCCTTGCATGTCTACTATGTTTCCGGATGGTACAGGCATGACTGTACTGATTGGTAATGGTGGTGTCTTTGATTGTGGAACATTTACCTGTGAACTTTCAGTCACTTTTGGTTTCTCTTCAGTCTTCAATAGATTTACTTTCTGATTAGAGGGTTTGGTGTCAAAGGTTTTCGAGAAGCTAGTTCTCCCTTTCCGTTTTTTACTTGGAGGCTTTGCTGGACTAGTCACCATTTTCAGTTTAGTGGAATAGTTCGATGATTGTCGTCCTTTAGAAAATTGTGGCAATCGCATGAACAGGAGTAACACCATATCTTTCAATGCTTGCTCTGCTGATTTCCTCAAGAGCTCATTCAATCTTGGCTCAAAACATATTTTAAAACAACTCAGCATAACTTCACAAACATTTTCGTTTGTCAAAACATTCCCTTCAGGGTTACACATGAGTGTGCGCAAAACTTCTACAACTCGCAATAATGCTACACCATCAGAAACTGAATCTGTTCCCATAAATTTTGCATGTGTCACAACAGTAGCTATATTCTGTACTGTTGGAGCTAGAGCAGGATGTGTAGGATCTAGAAATGAAGTTAGAATCAATGAAACATCAACAATTCAATACGTGTATCACATACCAACTAGCCCATAGCACAGAAATTTATTAACAGCTGATAGAGCTAAACTCGTTATTGTTCCAGTTGTATCCTCTGTCTTGATAACTTCCAAGAATGGTCCCAAAAACACATTTGGATCAATGAGTCTCAGATCTCCTATTTGATTCAAAATCTGTTTTAACTCAACAAATTGTTTCATCAATCCATCCTGGTCCTCTTCCTACAATAATATTATTGGAAAATCTTTTGTAATCAATGTAATTTGTTTGGAATAATGTTATTGGTAAAAATTTACAAGATATGCAGGAGAATTCCATCGAGAACCTCTTCTCATGGCAGTCATCAACGTCGACATCTCACCACGAACGACGAATATCCCATTGCCTGGTAATGTCATATTTATTGAATTTTGTGTCTAATTGCAATTAATAGTAACTATTCACTATTTTATATAAATTTTAACACTTTTTCACAAAATAAAATACATTTTTCTTGCAAAACATCAACCAACCAATGGTAGAGAACGTCTTCATAGATGACGTTTACCTTCCACTGACACAAGACACTAAACATTTTACCGCAAACAACTCCATCATGTGGTGAAGTTAATAACTAACTGGTGGAAACTTACACGTAGACACCTCACATAGCTACCTTGAAGAACGTTAAATTAAAATTTATATTTATTTATTAAAACAAAATATATTATAGAAAATGATGTTAAAAATCTGTTTTAATTGAATATAATCGCATTTATTTCATTATCATGATACACAGAAACTGTTCTGCAATATTGTACGCAATAGATACAGTAAAAAATGGCAAAATAATCTTGTTTTATGGACATGTTAATATTTATTACATTTATAAAATATTAAAAAACGAAAATTGTTAATAAATTTCTACACTTGAATTTAGAATTTCTGTTTCATTTCTCTAGTAGGTTTCATCAGTTTTATCATATGCATTTTTGTACATGACTTAATGTAGCTAATTCAATTAAAATATGTTAATAACAATAAAGTGATAATCATTTATAATTCAATAATAATTTAATTATTTTCATTTAATTTCATTTAAATCTATATTTTTGCTCATATAATATAGTATATATATGTGTTTTTGACTTTGTCTTTATCATTTTCTTGTATGATTATTATTATTCAATCAAAATTTTTATATTTTATATTTTATATCCCTTCTCAATATTTCATTTATATAAATTCTTAACTATCACAATTAAAATACTTTCCTTTTCTAAATATTTCATACCTCCTTATTTATTAATTTAGATTTTATATCATTTTGTTCATACATGAATGTATTTTTAGAGGATTTCATATAAGTATACATTTTTAAAAACTACAATCTTACTTTTAAGTATATGCTTTATGCAGTAAATAATTGATTATAATGATATAATTAAAATAATATTCGAAATATTGTCAAAATAAAATAAAATGTTGTCGAGTGAAAGTCGTTTCAATTGTTATTTATTGTTTTAAGCATAATATTATTTAATTGTATATATGAGACACATTTAATAATTTGTACAACATTTGTGTCCCAATTATTTTTGATTGGTCTTTTATAATTTTTTGATTTACCATCTGATTTAGGAAGAATGAAGTTTAGGTTTAGGCTAAAGATTCTAAAGTCAATTCTACTAACATCACATTCAACATCGAACAAATATTTATAGTGGATTAAAGTTTTGGTTATTTAAAAAACAGAAATTTTATCTAATATCCGTATTTCCTACATTTGCTAAAAGCAACAGGAAGGAAGGTGATTTAAAACACTATTGTACGAGCAATTACCGGATATGGCACAGGATAGACTATACCTGTACGCCTTATTTGATGATATCAATGTAATGTTTCGATTGGTAATAGGTTTTCCTTAAATTTCCTTAACAACCTGGATGTGTTTTATCATTTCGAATAAATAATAACCAAAATCAAAGTTGAAAAATGCTAACCTCATAGGCCTCTTTTGTGCTACAATTACAGAAAGTTAATTTAAAACCAAACAAAACAAATTTACAAATATACAAATTTTACACCAAATTTAAGGCCATCTCTCAGACAGTAATTAAAATTCCAAAATTAACAAAATCGAACTGAGCAAATTCGAAATCAATTTATGCATTACTTTCATTATTATTATTATTAGAATTTCGTGAAGTCTGAGATGTTTCAGGGCAATTCACATCGACATGAGATTCAGTTGGTTCTGGTGGAGACGAATTTGTCCCACTTTTGGCAGATTGCAAGACAGCAAGAACATCATAAGCAGGTGGACATGGGATGTCGTTCTTTGGATCGTTAGCATTATTAACTTGTGCTGGAGTTGGATTACTCTCACTCACTTGTGGAGTGTTTGAGTTTTGATTATCACTTGAATTTTGATTCGTATGAGTTGGAGTAGGGTTTTGTGAATTGCTTGCTTCTGCAGCTTGTAAATTAGACATAGCTGCTTGATATGATGGTGGTGGAGATTGTTTCATTCCTTGAGCAATAGCTTCTTCATAATCAGGCAACAAAGTTGAATAGTCTCGTTCTTGTCTTGTTGATGTCGATGATACATGTGGTATTATGTATGGTAACATCGAACGGTGTTGACGAATCGTTAAGTACTTATAACAACGCCACACTATCCCAATTGCGTACGCTTTTAGGAGGACAATACTCACAAATGCAATTAAAACAACTGCAACCAGTGCATCCGGTGATAATTGCAACAACTTTTCTCGCCATGGTAAACGATGACTTTCAGCTATTAGTCGATGGACTGACTGCAAGTAGCACAAGTATCCAGCTGCTGTGAGCCTGAAATAAATCATTCTCATGTAATGAAATTCCCATCAACTGAATAACTTAATAACCTCTTTTCATATCAATAGCGTGAAGTATTATACTTACGTTGTTATCGCAAAATCAAACAATTGCAAGCAGAAGAATGGTAGTATGTGTGATGGTTTCCCTTTCACTGCTCCGTATATCATCATCAGGGTAATTGCTATCATGCATATACAGACAAGACCACCCATGTCAACGTTATCTGGAAGTAGACGACGACATCACATCGGTATTCATTATGGAATGCAATCAATGGATGTTATTATGTTTTTACTTACGATAGTTAAGGGAATGATCACGGTATGCGTATGGTGGATCGATTTTACTCAATGGTGTTGGTAGTGCTGGAGCATCATGATCCACAGCATCCTCGTAGCTGTTCTCTAGCTCGTGCATCATGCCTGGATTGCGTATAATTACAGCCAATAGACTCAATGTCAAAATGTTGAGGAACTGTAATAAGGGAAATTTATTTATTCTACCTTAAATTAAAGTTTTACAATATCTAACTCATGTCGACGTGTTTAGTGGGTGAACAAAAAAACGTAAATTTTAGTTATAAGTTTGAACGCTATGTGTGTCTGGTTGTAGCTTTTAGTTTTTCTAACGGTGGTTCTTAGACATGTTTTATCAAAATCGGTTCAGCCATTTCAAGGTCATCAGCTCTTTTGTCGCAAAATGGGTATTTACTTTACTTTCAAACTTGTGAGTAACCTAACGTTTGTTGCGTTGGAGGTTTTTCTAAATTTTTAATTTATCTGTTATATGGTTTATTATGTGCGAATCTTCAGAATATTTCATATTCCATCTAACGTTAGGTGTGTTTCAACTCGAATTCAAATAGACAGACTATAGTTAAACCGGATAGTTTTAAACTTGTTTAGTGAAACTAGCAGAAGTTTAGCCAGTTTAACCAACTTTATTTGACAGAGTAAATCCTATGCTATAAAACCGACTTTAAAAAATCCGGTTGTGAATCCGGTTACGTCCAGAAAACAAACTTAAACCGGATTAAATGCAATGAAAATACGGAAATCAAGGAAAATTCCTAGAATCAATAATGCTTAAGCCTGCTCAAACAAACAAAAGAAAAGTTCTAGTGGCTATTAACACACTAACACCCCTATTGTGTGGCAATTGTTCAACGGGTTAAAGTATCTATTGGCGAGACATGTTAACTTCCTCCCTGCCGCCTCACTCAGTTGGGGCATTAAAGTTTCATAACACTTTTGTGTTTCCACAGAACAATGTTTTACTGACTTTCTACGAAAGTTCTATAAATAAACGAATTGCCGTGGTTTGTTTATGTTATTCCATATACGTTCCACTTAATTCTCTAGCTACTAGATGTTTTGCGATCTGTGGAGGTTTTGTGTAATTGAAAACAATTTCTAATTTTATTGTTATTCAACATATGTGGACGTGATGTTTGAGTTAAAGCGTTTTTAATAGCAAAACTGCCACGTTTGACAACACTTTCAACGCTTGAATGCCATTCGGATTGCTCAGATTAACATCGTCCATGACTTTCAATGCTTTCCTTTTCCAGATCTATGATCTTACAGATCAAATTACAATGAAACATATTGTCTTGATTCAGTTAACCAGTAGTTATTGGAAATGAAATGAACATGTGTTTGGATTCTTGAAGACACTTGTGGATTCTTGACGCCATCTTCGAGGTAAACTTTTCTGCAAAATTACATCATTCTGGTTTCGTCACGATTGTATTATTAATGACGTGGAGCTTGAAACTTTCGAAACGCATATAATTGGGGCACATGAGAGGATAGCTTTTGTATGAAGTAGTCAATCAAACCGGAAGCCAGAAAAATCTCCTTAAACTTGTTGCTCGACCGGTTACTGCGATAAGGCAGTGATAATTAGATTCATACAATTCCCATGGAATTGGTTGAGCTACATTGAATCATGCTTTCTTTCTCCATACAGTTCTACTTAAAGTCACACACTCCATTCAAGTCGAAACGACGTTTTCACCATGTAGAGAGCTCGCTGTGGATCTGTTCTGTGGAAAATGTATTGAATTTCATAATGGCATCCAACCAGGGATGATTGTGCGAACTAATGAACTAGTTATGAAATGAAAGTTAAAGTTATACTTTAGTCTAATTGAACTCACCAAATGCCATAATCCAATCATAATTGTTGCTGTATGGACATGCAATCCAAAACAACACGTCCATTCTCTACTTCGTGTCGGACCCATTTTGACACGAATCCTTAGCATTTCATTCGAAAATCACTGAATAACGAACTGAAACGAAATTTACGACAATTGATAAGGATTTATCTATATTTGAATGCGATTATTCATGATAATACACGTATCAAAACAGTAGTAAATATTTTCATGAAAACACAAAATTTATCGCTTGAGGTCAAGCCATATGACATTTCGACGTCATCTGACTAGACTTTTGCTTCGAATTGCTTTTCTTCCACAACAAATTTCGTATTTTTAACACAATTTTCATTGAGTTCTTTGATATTTCATCACAATTTATTGCAAATTTTTCAATTTTTCAACATTTTTCAACAATTTTACTCACAAATCAATTCTTTTTCGCACTTCAAGAACTCTGATTTTTCCACTCTCTTCAATTGAAAATGAAGTTTTCACTTGTTTTAACAGTTTTCAAACAATTATTTTCACTAAAATTTCGATTTTCACAACGTTTTCTCCACAATTTCTTCTCCACAATTTCTTCTGTCGCGTTCACTTCGACGTTTGAACAATTTACGTAAAGACGAAGTGAAACTCGTCGCAGACTCGATGCCTCAAGTACAAGTAGTTCGTCCGCAGCCATTTTATGTTTTTCTCATCGAGCTAATTGTAATCACAAACAGATGGCGCTGAAATCGTTGCAATAATTTGAAATTTTGTATGAAAAGAACACAAGGTGAGCAAAAGTGATCTATAGAAAAATGTGTAGGAACCAGCTATATATCTGCATTTAGGTGCTATGTCCCAAAAACCAAAACAAATTAAATAAACTCGAAACATTTACCAGGTTTATTATTCATTCAAACACCTCAATTGCAAAACCAATCTCGCATTGCTGAATACCATCGACAGCATACGAGACGTACCGAAGTTTGACATGAGCACTTCATTGATCTGTCAGTCAACAAACTCAAACTACAAATTGCAAATTTTTACTAAGATTTGTCCATTACGTTTGTGGAAGCACAATAAACGTACTTAGAATTAAGGAGTAAGTCAAATGTTAAGTTAAAATATTAAAAATAATAAATTTTCCTTCCTTTCAGAATGAAAATGTTGCCATATTGTGTACTGTGAAAATCGGTGTTTGCGAAAATTGAAAAGTTTTACAAGCGGAAAATAAATAAGAATATCACCATGGCTAAGTAAAATTAAAAGAAAAGAAAATTTCAAAATGATATAATCTTTTCCTGTTTACTTTCTATGAATCCAATTGCATGGTGCATCCTTTTCTTATACGATTCTTGTTTACTTTTAGCATTTTTAGTAAGCATGAAACTCTGTTGCAAAAGAGGTTTGTTCAAAGTGGCTTTAATTATTCTTAAGTTTTAGTTAACTTTATAGAAAAATGTTAAAATAAGTATTTCAATTCCAACTAACATCAAGAACATATTAATATTCTTCTAACATCACATGATATTCTTATATGGCTTGACTGTAACGTGATATCTTCTGGTTTCTGGTTACGTTAGTAGAAGATAATTTACACATGTTAAGTAGAATAATATGTAACAAGTTTTTATACTATAATCAAATATCTATTAGACTATCGTATCATATCTATTTCGATGTTGTGTTTGTAGAGTACTTGAAAACTGTCGTTTGATAAGAGAATGTTTAATCCAACATCGGTCTGCTTTGTATTGAAATTTAACGCCAGAATTTTGTTTATAAATGACCCAGTTGGGAATAATTCCAACCGAGGATAAATTAGAGTACAAACCATTAGTAAAATTAATAGAAATGAAAGTAGCAAGTAGTGAGTAGTTGTATATATTAATGACTAATATCACTCGTACATTCTTTATGTACTTATCTTTATCTTGCTAAAAGTCTTTCATACTTTCTAACATAATAACAGAACAAGATAAGAACTCACTACAATGTTAACGATTAAAACTAACCGGCTTATGAAGAAGTTAATTAAATAAGATAAAAATTGTATTTCACCAAATTTTTCTCTCAATTTTGCAGCATTTCTCGTTTTAAACAAAACATTTTCATATCGACCATGATTCCATTCGAAATTTTTAGTTGAAAATATATAAAATTAAAGGATTGTAGCTTTAAATTAAGTGTGATAGCTTCTATTTATATCCCATTGACGTCATGCTGTAGATGTTTATATGCTAAGAGTTTATGTTTTGGTAAGTGTTGTTGAAGTGGATGTTCAATTGTTAATTGTTTGATATCGTGTTTTGATATGTAAATATTACGTATATTGGATGTAAGAAGTGTGGATAAACACTTAGAAATATTTATAGTAACATATGATTTTGGAATTAGGGAAACTATGATCGTATTTGTATATGATACGGAGTGCTGCAAAGAAGAAGCTGATGATCCTGTTGATGCAGTGCTGTACTTCCATCCTAGTTGGGTTTCCGATGTACAGAAGCTTTCATTATGTGGACAGTTGATGGGTACAACTCATTTCTTAACTGAAACCTTTGGAAAACCGAAAATAATATCACTACAAAGTGGTAAATTTGTTCTAAGTGAATTTGGACGATTCATTTTGGTAAAACTCATTTATGATTTGTGAGAAACATTTTTACAGATTTTCCTTAAAGGCAACTGGAACAGATAGAAACTTATCAGATTCATTGCTTCAACATCGTGCTGAACTTCTTACATCGTTACTTAAGTTTTTCCATCGAGATATACAAACTATTCACGATCAATTTTCAGCTAGTGGACAGTACAAAAATTTATCCGATAAGCTTTATCATATTTTCGAAACATATCTGCCGATATTACAGTATAATGGAAATGTTTTTCAAAACGTACCAACATTACGATTACCGAAGGTAATTTGCATCTCAACATTAGAGAAATCTAATGCCGAAAGACTGTTTCTTCGTAGAGTGCAGGTATCATCTTCATGGAGGCTATACAAACACTGCAAAGTTGTCAAAGTTTCAAAGGAGTTCTTGGTGGTGTTATTTTGTATCACAATAAGTACTTAAAACGAATTATTAAATATTTGATTTAAATTGAATAAATTTCATTATTAGATCTGTAGCAACACAGCTTTCCGCAAATCTCACCAAACATTTAGTACTTACTGATCCACATCGAATCAAATCAACAGCAGAGCCAATTATTGTTGATTTCCATGTACCGAATGGTGTACAAATGATGATAGTATATATACCAAGTAGTGAATACCATCAATTGTTATTTGAAGCACAACGAGCGCAAAGTTTTGGAACGCAAAATTCATCAAACACCTCCGTGCCGTTTCAATTTCAAAAACGTAAAATCAAACGTGATAAATCGTTGATATTTACAAATATACCAGAAGAAGCAACCTGTGATCAAGCTCCTGCAGTAAGTCAGGACGTGCCGACAACATCGAAAGCTGCAAATCGACCAAATCACCTTCCTTTACGTTTTAAGAATGTTACAACAAAAGACATACCAGAAAGTGGTTTCGCTTCGATTAACTTTGATGAGACTGATAGTTATCCAGAGTTCATAGGTCGTACAAGTGTTTGTTCAACACCAATGACTGAAAATAAGATTTTGAGTAGTGACATCGTGTCTATTGTCGCCAATCCAGCAGAAATTGATCCGAAGAGTGGTGAGAAGAAACAAAATTCAACCGATACGAAGTCATCATCACCTGAAAAGAAATCATCGTTTAATTTTGATTTCGAAAAATTCATTTCAAATTTTGTTAGTAATCCACATAAAGAAGAACGACGCAATTCATTTGCGGATTTACAAGACTCTTTAAAAAAGATTTCGAAACGTTTATCTCTCAGACCTTTTGGTATGGGTCTACCAAAACTAGAAACTAATAAATCAGACACTGCTACACCCGACTACGTGGATGACATCGATAATCGAAAAACATATAAAACAATAACAGATCCTACATGTCCTGTTTTCAACAGCACTGGGGAGCCAATATCCAAATCGTTGTTTGAAGAATTCGCTGTCAAACATTATTCATCGAGGAGTGAAGATAAACAAAGTGAAGAAACGATTCGTAAAATGTTTGAAGAGTTTAAAGAATTCAATGGTAGTAGAGTAGATGCATCTCCACCAAATAATTTGCCTAGTACCAGTACAGAAAAGGACGAAGTTATGAAAAACCCACCTCAAAAATCAATGCAAAACCGAAAAGCACTTACTCTGCCACTGAAACCATTGAATGAAAGCAGTGAAAAGGATCAAATTAGTTCTAGTAGTAACATATTTGAAAGAAAGAAATTGTCTGGTATACAATTAACTCCTTTGATGGCTAAGCTATCCGTACTCGCGCAAAATGAAGAAAGGTCGAGCGGGTTTTGTAGTTGGGATACAACACCTGGCATGGAGTTGCCTACACCAATAGATACAGTGAAAAGTTTCCGTCGTAAATCCTCGATTCGTGTTGAAGATATACCCACAAATGCAGAAGATGATTTGCAGAAAGTTGAGTTGTACATTTGTGGACAACAGAATATGACATTGTTACTCCTCTTGGAAGAAGGTTCATCTCAAAGAGAGGAGCTGGTGAAAGAAATGGTATTTTGTAATTAAAAGATTTGAAGTGTAACCTCTTCTCATTTCTATAGTTCGACATATGTGTATCCCGATTTAACCGATTGGAAACGACTCTTACTAAAATATTGAATGTACATGTTGAGGGAGAGAAAAGTGAAGGTGGCTATAGTTTTATAAGTCTTGATAACCTGTGGGACATTCAACATCGTGGTGGTCCATGGTCACCTAGTGATTTGCTTCTATGCGAATATATGCACAAGGATTTGAATAACGATCGCCCACTAACAGATATGCTAGTGAGGTTTGTATACGATTTGTTTTCATTTGAACAAAGGAATTTTTCAAACCATTTCAAAATAGGACTGATGACAGTGTTATCTTTGCCTACAAGTTAGGTCGTAATGAAGTATTCTATAAGCAAGCAGCTAATCCTCAAAGTGGTCTTCCACCACCAGCTGACACAATGGGAACAATTGCTTTGCGAGCTAAAAAGCGTCTTGAACGCGACCATTCCATAATCTTACTATAAGAAACTTACAAGTTATGGTAAACTTTTTGTATTAAATAAACATTCTCATGCGATATAAATATTAACACATTAGTACACGTACCACGTCATTTGAAATTCAATTAATTAGTTGCTAAATAGTTTAACTCATAGAGAATTGCAATTAAACACATGAAAGTAGAAATTTTACTAAAATTGGAACGATCCTAGTAAAGTTATTAACTTTACATTTTACATTTTTCATTTATTCTTCTCGTAAAATGTTTGATTTCAATGTTATTTATGAATATTTTTATACAAACTGTGTTTGTGAAAATAAATAAAACTCGCTGGTTGGCTTGCTTAAAGTCAAATAGTTATTTTTAAGAATTTGAATATTATTACAAATGTTTTTGTAATAAATTCTGCACTACAGTTAATATAAGAAAAAACTCAAAATTAATTTTAATCAAATTGGAAAATGCACATTAAGCAATTTTTCAATCCAGGCTGGTTTCATTATGTGCAATTCTTGTGTAACTTTATATCATAGCTTATGATTAACGAAAATCTTTAACCTTAAGAAACTAATTATATTGTAGCCAACCCATTTCCTCCTAAGAAACTATTGACCATTCCATCCGATTTTGTTTAGTTAATTCTTCTAGAACAATTTTTCTTCGCTTGTTAATTTAGTGTCTGGTTGAGGATTGTAACGAACTACTTAGCTACTTAGCCTGTTATTTACATATAAGGGAATTTGTTAAAAACCACACTTTATTTAAATCATTTTACAACTCGCATAAACAAATTATAGAAATTCTTAGTTTTACTTAGTGAAAATTTTCAACGACACACTAGTATTTTAGATTAATACATTCCAAAAATTATTTTTATTGAATTTGTTGATGTTTTTATTTATTTAATTTTCTTAAGTACAAATTTTTATCGTATTTATAAACAAATTTAATTTCTTAAACATAAACTTAGTTCAACTAGGAAAACTGATATTTGAACAAGCTAGTGTTGAACTTTTATGTCTTGTTTACTGGTTAAAAGATTTTAGTACAAAGTGCCATTAATTTAAAACATAAAAATAGTTCTCAGAGGTTCACCGCTTCTTCATCAGCTACATGGTATAACAATTACCCAAAGATTTTTATAAAAACAGTTTTATACGACAAGGTAAAAGTTCAACAACTTTTTTAAACTCTAGCAAATATTTAATAGACATGAACATATTTATCCAACATAATTATTAATTTAGCTCCTTAAGAATCATTGTTAGTTGATAAATTGAATGTGTAACTCAAACCTAGCGACTGATTTGAAGTTTGAAGTTGTTTGAAAGTAAAAGATATTAACGTATATGATACTTATACTTAATTGATGTGCCAACTAAGGAACTGCGATGTAGTTTATTAACATAAATGTAACGGAAAATCAACTAAAGGTTAAATAAAAAATTGTAGAAAAATCATTAGTAGTGTTTCATGGGATTTTAGTTATTATCCATGGCAGTTTACCGGATTTCTTGTATTGATAGTAGTCATACGCTAATTTACCAAAAGTTAGAACAATCAAAGACGCTAGCACACCATTCACGAAATCCAAAGGGTAAATACTAGATTCAGTTGGAACAGTGCAAAGATCTGTACGTTGCAATGATAGTACTTGTGCCATAGAATTTTTATCACCTTCAACATAGTTGCACGTTACATTAGATGCATCTTGTATGATACTTGTGTATTTCATGAGAAGATCACGGAACTTCATTGTAAATTTGCAATCACATCGCCATGGATTTAAACTTAAATATAATTTTGCAGCATGCTGATTCTTTTCCAATGCATTATCGAGAGCATAAACAGGGAGCTGGAAATGTGGCCTTAATAAAATTGTAAATAAGACAATAAATAATTTGTTAAACTCACTTTTGTAAGAAGATTTCCTCTTATACTCAATACCCGAAAACGGTGCAACCAAAAGCCAGCTTCCAAAACATCAATGGCTTGAACTCGATTGTAATCCAGATAAACATCATGAACTGATTTGTAAATTGGAATATTTCTCAGTGGCCTAATATCCGAGATCTGAAAACATGAATTACACGACATTTACAACGATAAAGTCGAAGAGAAGAAAGTACTTTCACTTACATAATTATGAGTTGCATAAAATATCGACGTGTTTTCTGGGAGAAATGTTGGGAAATTGTAAAATTGCAAATTTGAACAATTCACAGCGAATATTGGTGTCAGTGATTTACCATCATCACTACGCCGGATGTAGTGAGTTGTGCAGGAACAATTTCGTATTTCTGGATGACTGGCACATTCTTGCTTAAGATTCTGTTAAGAAAATTTGTTTTTCTAAGGAAAGTTGCATTAAGAAATGATTTTATTTCTGATTTACACACTAATTTGAATTGCATAACAGTCAGCAGATGCTTCCCAGAGTATTTATGATCTGAACAGGTGAGGTTATCTCTGTCGACTACATGAGCCGCTTTGTGATGATTCAGTAGCCATTTTAGATTCCTCGTACAATTCCAAGGATTACCTGAAAACTGATATTTGATAAATAGTTTTAATTAATTCAAAAGCTGTACAAATAACTGAAATCAGTTTACTTAGTCTAGTAGCAATAATAAGTTATTTACCGGACATATACAATTGTTCAAATTTATCAGACAAGATTAGAGGTCCATCCATGTGATCAATCTTGTTCCATCGCAAGTCCAACGATTTCAAGTTTCTCAATTTCTGGAACAGTGTTGGCCGTATATAGTTAAATTTTGTCCAGGATATGTTAATGTTCTAAACCAGAAATGTTGTCAATTGAATCGTAAATGTATCACGCAACAAACCTCCAAATATCTCATTCTAGGAAAATCATTGCTAATATTTGTTAAGTTGGTGTGCTCAATCTTCAGGATCCGAACCCTTCGATAGCCTCTAAGGGCATGATGTGGATCAAATGATAATTTTGACCAACCGCACAAAGTGATTTCTTCAATTTTCTCTGGAGCGTATTGGCTGGTAAAATTCTTAACCTTTACATTAAACTTTACCTTTTATTAATGTTACCTATTATTTCTATCTGGACCTTGTCCGAAACAAATCAATGCTTTGCCTTCCTTTACGCATTTGGAAGAGTTTCGATGCTCGCTTATTGTCCAATTCGTACAAACTCCATTGTCAGGAACAATACTGGTTCTAAAATCCATGTTCATCTGGCTGTAGAAAATTTTAATTAAATTTAATAAGGCTTGATTACAAAGGATATTGTTTACAAGAGAGCAATTGCAAGAAGGTTCTTATGTATATCTAACACTTTCTATTTCCATACATGCTTCTTATTACGTTTATCAACGCTTTGATTTATTATCTACTTTACTGGGAAAATTACAAGTGTGAATTAAATTAACACTGGTCCATCGTGCCCAACAAATTTGAGCTTAATTATGATCCAGTGCTAATGGATCTCACTAATATCCAGTGTGGATAATTGGACAAATACAACTGAATAGATACATCAAATAAATTTTGAATTATTTGGCTTTTCTAGAAATACACTCTTATTTTTTACAATTAGCAAATTGTGGAATCTGTGTTTTATTAGAACTTTAAAAATTTGGACACAAAACTAATCCAGTTCATTATTTGTGGAAAGAAATTAATAAGAATTAATTTATAAGAACCAGAAAGATGTAAGCGCTATCACAGAGGATATAACACTGTTATTTGCATACACATTTATCACGCAATCAAGGTCAAAACCAAAGTTTATAAACTTGATAAAGATTTTTTAAAATATAAATTAATTTATTATATTGTGTCTCCAAACACCATAAAATTGTCAAGTAACGATTCATATTCTTGTAATTATGGTTGAAAGTAATTCAGAACGATAACGATAAACACACCTTTTCAAACTACTAATTGCACAGAAAATAAGTAAAATTGTTAACAATTCTATTTTGAATTGATCCATGCTGATCCACTGTTACAACTCAATAGTCACAAATTGAACTTCCTACAAGGAACCAGATAACTGAAGATCTAAACTCTTAAACGTATTGAAAAAGACTGATTTATTAAACCCACGGATAGCTGCAGCCAGACACTATGCGACACACAAAAGTTTGTAGTTGCAAAATTCATCAGAAACTAAAAATTCAAAAACAATTTTATATTAGCAGTCTCATGCTAAATTTAACAGATTTTGGAGTTGTGTTTACTGACCACAGGTCGGGGAGTTGAGAGATGTAATTAAAAATTTGACGCATTTCGATGATTTAATAAAGATCGCTTCAATTGGTTCAATTGATCGCCCAACATGGAAAGAATAGTATACAAATTGAGTCATTTTGATCGTTTCATTATTACTCAAACTCGTTAACATTTATTTAACACTTGATTCAACATAATTGGTTAAACGAAACGTGTGTGTAGTGTAAACATTGCTAATAGCTACCAAAAATTGACTAATTAAAAAACACCAGTATTTTGCAGTCCTTTAATTTCCACATTTTATTACATCTTTAGCCATTTGAGCAACACACCAAGAAGTACCATCAAATTAATTCAATACATCAGTCGCATACATATATCATATACTATTCGTATTTTCAATAATTTTTACACTACTAATAAAATCTGCTTATGCCTAAGCTATTGATTTATAACTGGGACTTAAGAGATTTGTATGAATTTTAAAAAATTCCTGAGGTTGTGCGAATACATACCTAATTTTTGCACATGAGATATACTCAAACGGCCTTTAGCCTTACATTTTTCCACAGTAAATTGGTTCAGGTAAGATATCTATAGGAACGATGATGTACTTATAGTACGTATAAAATATGAGATTTGCAATCTAAAATTGCTGATACTTATCGTTAAATGTTTATTGCGACTTATTACTATGTTCAATGTTTTGATACAATTCACGTTTACTCTATAGAACATAATAAATACATTACAAATTGCTTGAAAAATACTTAGAATATTCAGTTGAGATTAAGAAGAGGAAATAAAGTTTTGCTCGTAAAGTATTAATTCTATAAAATGAATAACACATATCACTAACACATTTGCTTATATAGCTTCAGCTAATGGGACTGCCACTTCAACTGGAGGAGTTCCGACTTGAATACCAGCTTTAACTTTCTCATTTGTTTCAGCTTGCTTCTGTCTTTCATATTCTCTGACATCCTCAATGGACATCTCGTACCATTCATCAATCCATGTAAACGCTTGACGATGTCCTAACAGCAAAATGTCACGTATACACCTCTGAATGAAGTCCTCTACACGGGTCTGAAAACCCCAAACTTCGAAAGATGCATTCACAACCTTGTACGAGCACATCATGGGCGTATCGGTTTCTCGCCATCCTTCGACCAATGGTCCACGATCTTAAAAATGCATTTGAATGATTACAACCACCTCATATGTAAAATACTTCAAACTTCATACTTGTCTTGATAGATTTATAGAATTTAGGATCCTCTTCTTCCTTATAATGCTTTGGTGAGGACAAATCATCGAAAGCTATGTCGATTTCTTCCACAAGCCTCTCCTTCAGCTTTTCTTCACTCAAGTTGAGACACTGCAAATTCATTTATTTACCTATTAACGTGATAATCAACTTTATAACACTTACATTATCTGTTGATCCATTGTTATCTTCATACCTCGTTTGAATTGATACATTGAACTTCGGTATAAACGAGCACTGAAATAACGTTATAAATATTCATATATTAATTATTTTCGTTAATAATTATTTATTACTTACAGTGTATTCTTTTGTTTTCAAGTTACATTTATACATTTAAATAGAAGAAGGCAAGCATGTAAAGATTAAATTTTGAGAAAATTAATTAATTAACATTTTATTTTCACAGTAAATTTAAATGTCTTTGACCTTTTATCCTAAACAAGATTTTGTTACTTAACGTTTACTCTGAGTTTATCTTTGTCACTTTGAATTGCAGAAAGAGCTAATTTTACCACAATGTTGTTGTTAATCTTGGTAATTTGCGCGCAATATGACGTTAAAAATATGAATATAAATATTTAATCTGTTGATATATACAGAACTAGTAAACACTGAAAGATACAGACAAAATAAGATAACTTTTGTCAAATGTTTTTCATGTAGTTCACTGTTATCGAAAAGTTCATAATGTACATCATGTATGTAACATCGCACGTTTTATGCGTTCATGATAAGATATTACAGAATTGTTATTATCGTATACACGAATAACTGTGACGAAAATGATTGATTTACTACATGATAAATATTAAAGGGATATTGAATGTTTTAATATTGATAAAAATCTTAATTTGACGTGTTTCCCAAATTGTTATTATCTATAGGTTGTTAGTTAGGTACATCCTTCAACTAACACTTGGTATAGACACAAAAGTATAAGCTTGTCCTATTTCTATTTATAGATGAAAGTTAAATTTTCACAGCAACATGTGTAATCCATTTATAGAAAGTTAAAGTTTTTCAAGAATACAAAAGACAGGACACGCAACTAGCACCTGGCTTCGATTTTTACGATGTTAACGATTGAGTTCCACTTGGTTTTGTTCGTAGATTTGTAGCACATACCCATAAACGATAAAGATAAATGAATTGATTGTTATACATTATATTGCTACAATAACGTGTTGTTAATTGTTACGAATGACGAATGACGATAATGCTGCTGTGATGTATATCTACCTGTTACTGTGTATGGATAATAGTTCCATGACTTCTCCGTTACGTAAAATACTCGTGGACAGACTGCTTGTAGCCAGTACGGAAGTCGACTAAATTAAACAGGAATTACGTAAATTGTTTCTAATAAAATTCACATTCAAACCTTGACAAATGGATTCTCTTCTCTGTGAATTGTCCTTTGCCATGTTCAGGATCTTCACATTCACAGTTCTCAATAACCTCGACTCCTTCACCGTCTCCTGATTGTTCAAGACTGTGACGGGCAATCATGTACAGTTGACCAACGCGATACTGTGGAATAATTTGTTAAATTACATTAAGGCGAATCAATAAACAATAGTGCAAAAATTATTTTCTGTTGTTTGCATAAAACCCCATAACCTCATGTGTTATGCTCATCTTTAAATTGGAATAAATTCACAATTACCTCTTCCACAGTCAGAGGCATACATATGCGGTATTCTTTAATTAAAACCATGATTATCTAAGACTTTAATTAAATTTTAAATTTTTCTTTCTGCTCTTAATCCAACGAGAATTTCGTTCGACAGAAACTAGCCACTTCCGCGTTTTCAACTTGACTATTCAATATTTTTCCTTTTCTCTCCATTTCTTGGCGTTTCTGTATTTAGTGAAAAATGGAACGAAACAGAAGGCACTGCCATATCAATCGTCCAACTGAACTATCTTATTTACAATTGAACTAAGTGCATAACGAATTGAACGATTTCGTTATTCTAATGCAAAAAAGGAGAGTTATAAGTTTGACCGCTATGTGTGCCAGTCTGTGGCACAAGCAGTTCTTCTAGCGGTAGTTCTTGGACTTGTTTTATCAAAATGGATTCAGCTCTTCTGTTAGCTGCAGTAGACATATTTTTAAATTTTTACCTTAATTGTCATAATTTTTAAATAAAATTTGGAAGACAATGTGATTTATGTATTTTTTTCAAAAAATAAGTTCTATGAACTAACTACATTACATCATTAAAACAAAGTTAAAAACACAAACTTCTTACACTACTGGGTAGTCTCTCTCGAAATGATTTCTAATCATACGAGCCTCCTGAATCATCGTTTCCAAGGGTCGTCTGGGGGTAGTTGGATTGTGGTCATGGTTATTCAATTCCAAATAGATTTGGTCGTTGAATTCGAAGTCACCCTTCTTCCGTGGCATTACATGGACATGCACATGTTTAACAGTTTGTCCAGCATCCTCACCGTCCTGGACAGTCATTGTAGTAGCACTTGCATTGTAAATTTTCTCAATAACTCTTTGTACTTTACAAGCAGTTTGATAAAGGTCAGAGATTTCAGGTTTTGTCAAGTCTGTTAAACGTTCTATCCGTCGTTTGGTTGCCACCAGGACGTGACCGGGTACAACACATCTAATGTTTGTGAAAGCATAACAATGTTCTGACATATAAAATATTGTATCCTTAGGAACTATACACTGGCCGAATGGGTAATCCTGAGTAGCTATAGTGTTATTCCACTCGATTGGAATAAGTGAGTAAATTTCATTTCTCCGATGCTCGAAACAAGGCATATTGCTTCGTACTTTTTCAACGACTGACAAATCAATCGCTGCAACAGCAACATCTAAATCCTTTTCCTCTTTACACTGAGCAACTATTTTGCCCCAAGGATCAATGATCATTGCATGTCCATAGCTTTGCCTTTTCTTATTGTGAAAACCGATTTGGGCAGCTGCTATCACATAGCATTGGTTTTCAATAGCTCTAGCTCTTAGAAGTACTTCCCAATGTGCTTTACCAGTAGAGTAGGCGAAGGCAGATGGGTAGGTGAGTATTTGTGCTCCTTTCTTCCTCAATATTGTGCTAACTTCTGGAAATCTCATATCATAGCATATTTGCAATCCCACCAAGCCGAGAGGACTGTCGACAGGCTCAACTATGTGTGCTCCAGGACACACAACATCCGATTCTCTGAATCTAAATTCTTGTGTGTCAACATCGAACAAATGAAGCTTCCGATAAGTTGCAACTATTTCCCCAACATCGTTGATGACTATGTGGGTATTGTAAATTTTATCCATTTTAGCACCGTCTGAATCTAAAATCGACTCGTGGACTCCACCAAACGATATCCACAGGGAGTTATCACGTGCCAGTTTCTTGTAGTTTTCAACTGTCGATCCATTCAATGGCTCAGCAAGCTCCAATGTTTGCTTCCTGTGCTCGCCAACAAAGTCACAACATTCAGGTATGAATAGAAACTTAGTTGAAGCATTTCTAGCTAATTCTACAATTCTCCGAACTTGCTCCATGTTATGTTCCTTGTCATTTGTCGACTTCATGTGGCATATGGCAGCGATTGCTGGAGAGGCACTAGTTTTATTGTCACTCATCTTGCGCAGATGTGATGTTCTGTTGTTTGAAATAAAATGTTTGAAAATACGACTGAAAACTTGGTTGACGTGGAAATTGTGTACCATTGCATTGAATGGAATGCCTTCTCTGCAAATAGACAGTAATGCTTTCTAATAGAATTGATTAATTCAATTTATTTACCTCTTGTCGATACTTCTCCGCAAACTCCAAACCAACAACCAATGTACCACCAGCAATTGTTTACATCACTTGACCTTTTCGGTTCTGTCAAACTGTGACATTTGTCACTTCATTTCCACCTCATTCCTAAGGAATCCGCGGAATTGCAATTGTCAATGACAAATTCTGAACATGCGGCTCGCGTAGTAAAACCAGCGACAGAATTTACTAGTATCGTCTGTTGATTTCGAATAACCTAATGATTTAAATCGATTTTTGTGGCAATTGCGTAACAAGTGTAAACATGTCTTAGACATATAAAAAATATATTTCCACTGGGATATCGTAACAGAGCGAGAAACAAAGTGAAGTAGTTTTGTTATGCTGAACAGGTAAAATGAATAGCATCGGAGACAATTGCAACGAGCTAAAGAAACAATACGATGAATGCTTCAACGTATGGTTTTCTGAAAACTTTCTTAAGGGAAATACTGATGATTCGATGTGCACTCCGATATTCAAAGTATATCAAGAATGTGTAAAGGTAACAATCAACATTAACTGATAGTCTCAAAAGCGAATAACTTCAATTCATTTTAGAATGCAATGAAGGATCAAAACATCAACTTTAAGGAAATAGATGCAGATCATCTAGGATCTGAGAAGGAATACAAACCTCCAGCTGATAAACCCAATAGCTGACAGGAATTAGAACCCTCGAGAAGGAGGGCCAACACTGTTTAAGATTGAAAATTTATTTATCTCATATTAGAGCCGAAGTGTTAATATTGTGAAATATGAAGTTACCCAAGAAGTTCGTATGATAAAATACATACTGTATATTTTTCTGAAAATGTTTAAGGGTTGTAATTTGCTTCTCAGAAATATCCTTGTCAATTGCCTTATGATGCAACTAGATATTAACAAACTAAATTTCTTTTAAACTTGATGTTGAAAAATCACGAAAACCTTGTGTTGCACAATGAATGCTGCATGTGTTATAAGTAACGTTTGTCTCATATATTCCTTAATCACTCTTCTAACACTTGTGAAATGTATAAAAGAATCATTTAATGAATAAATTTTTAAAACTTAGGAATAATTATTTCATTTTAATTTATGGATAACATGGAAGGACATAATTCATCCAAGACACAAATTAACCAAACTTCAATTACGAATTTCTCCACAACTATGATACGTAAAAGAAAAATACAAAGATTCTACTATTTGGGACGGTATATGAATCTAAAACTGTTGATCTCACGGTGATATACCGAATATTCCAGGAGATACCGATTGAATTATAAATTATTAATTTCTATTTTATTTTAATTTATAGATAAACGTAACTAATGGGATTTGTAGCTTCTTCATATAACATGACTTTTATTTAGGTCTTCAGAAATCATCAGGTTTAAAAGTGATGTTGTATTTGCAAGAAGCATCGGTGGTTCAGTGGTAGAATGCTCGCCTGCCACGCGGGCGGCCCGGGTTCGATTCCCGGCCGATGCAGATCTTCTTTTTAGTTTTGTTTTTGCCATTTTCATTAAACCGAAATCTGTTAAAAGTTCCCAACAATTGTATGTTCATTATTTTGTAATTAAATAAAAATGTTCCAGTTCATCATCTACATTTATTAATAAATGCAATTACTCCAGACGCTCACAATAAAGCAATGCACATATGTTTCCTTGAAAGGCAATCTTCATTGGAAATAGTTTCTAAAGTTTTCTGGGTGACAAGTTATCTTAAGAGTTAACAAAAAGTACAGGATAAACCTAAATTAATTACTTCGAATTGAAAAATGTTCTTTCGTGTATTTATTTGTCAGTTGTGAACTTTGACAGTCCCTCCAACAGGCTTATGTAAGCTGAATGTTCGTAGGCTGTACTGAAGTCGGAAAGTTTCTCTACGAATTCATTACTAACTCCCTTTTCTTCCAACAAATTCATTAGTAGATCATACAAGTACTGAAATTGAAGTTATTGTTTAAACTGAATGAAGACACAAAAACGTTTTCCTTACTCCATCGAGAACTTCTCCAGATACAGCGTACACTTTGTCGTTCCACTCTCCTTCATATATGGTTAACTCGTCTATACCAAAAACATCGTCTGTAATAAGTTTAACGTTAATTGTGTTGCATTGACGGACGAATTCTGACCGAATCTTACTGTATTCACCTTCAGCAGGTTGTCCTTGAAGGAAGGAGCATGTGAAAGATAGAGTTTTCGATCCCTTAACCACATCAACTTCGAATTGTGGACGACTCTTCATCTCAGCGAAATTTGGTTTGTCTGCATTTGGATCGATTTCGGCTTCTTCATCAGCATCGACTGTATGGTTCACGTTAAAGGAAATAACGATCCTATTGAATGGAAGAGTTGCAGTTACATGAAGTACTGTTCAATTGATGCTTACTTTTCCTTATCATTTGCTTTAGTAAGTTCTACTTCAGCTCCGTTCAACTTAACTTTGAATCCATCTACTTCTGCTGGAATAGTTTTGCTTTTCTGTGCCTTCTTCTCCGCAACAATTTCTTCAGATAAGAATTCTACCAACTCCCTTTCACCTAGAAGTGATATGATCGTGATTGAGGTTATGTAACAGAAGTCTTACTTCATCAGCTTACCTTTGGTATGTACAAATCTAGAACCACATCCGCACTCGCATTTCATTGAGGTACTTTTCTGATCTAATAAGAGTGCTGTCGTCCCGGAATTCTCGGGAGTCTTGCACATGTGCCACATTGTCCGCGTGAACTCCCTTTTGCCAACTGTGTTCTTCAATGGGGCAACAAATGTCCTTAAGGCTGGTAGCCGAAATGCAGCTTTTACTAATCCGTTCATTGTTGATGTAGGTAAACTATGTGTTAACCAAAAACCAGAAAACTTCTAAGCCCGGTCACTTATCAAATCACAAGTTTGGAGACCCCACAAAGAAGAATGTCGTAAGTGGAACGAAAACGACACGAAACGAAACATTCGTTTCAATTGTTCCGGAATGAAATTGCCAATCGTCTGGAAATGAAACATAACCCATGTGCTCGTTAAATGTCAAAACACATCAGGAATGTAAACAAAACTTCATCCTCAAGAAAAATGGGTTTGTTTTAAAGCATCTAATAGAGATCATCTGATTTATTTGATCTTATTGCATTAGGAGAAAGATTGAAGGTGATTTGTGAAGAACTGCATGACCATCCCAAATGCATTCATGGACCTACGCTGCTCTTTTGTCGAACCACTGCATCAGGTCGCAAAGATTTGTTCTACGCCTGTTCTGCATGTCGAAGGAAGGAAGACTGTAGTTTCTACATGAAGAAAGTGGAAGTGATTGAAGAAAGAGTAACACAAAATCCTTTCGTAAATCTCGCTGAAGTTAATCGACTCCGGGATGAGGTGAATGTGTTTAGTGGAATGATATTAAAATCACTTTAGCAATTCATTTCACTTCCAGATTTTAAGGTGTAAGGGCAGATCATATTGCCATCGATGTAGAGTAATTTATGACTCCATGCATGAAAATGCTCATGAGAATCATGAAGTAATCACTAACCTAACCACGGATCAAATCCAAAGCCCCACAAAGTTCCTACTCCCTCTCAATAATGACAAAAAGGAAGCCCAGTACTTCTTCTCTGAACCGTGTTTGGAATACTTTGTGAGATGCTTCAAAGAGTTGAGGATAGAGTAGGTTAAACTTTTACAATAAATTGCTTTAAATAACTAATGTTTCTTTAAAGTAAAGTTGTTTGTATCGGAACACCAACTGTTTACGAATATCTCCAACAACATTTGGATGTTCTTAAGATAAACAGCATTTTGCTGGACCTTGATTACAGGTTTGGCTATTTTTACCCAAAAACCAAGTTCTGTTGCTATAACATGTTTAACAATCACTTTTTTGAAGAAGATGGGAAGAGAGTTTTTGAAACATTCCTGCAAGACAAGAGGTTTGTCTTATTATAAAGATATCAGGAAGTTATTAAATAGTTTATGTTTGTAGGGATGAATCAATATTACTAATTGTGGATCCACCGTTCGGATGTCGAACTGAACCTCTCGTTCAGAGTCTAAAAGAGATTAGTGGCCAGTATCGAAAAATAAACAAATCTAATCGAATTCTTCCAATATTCTGGATATTCCCTTACTACATGCAAACTTATGTTGAAAATAGCATGCCAGAAATGGAGATGTCTGACTACAAAGTGGATTACACAAATCACATATCGTACACGAATGAGGCTGGCGGAAGGAAGTATGGAAGTCCGGTGAGGATATTTACAAACGTTCCCTTGAACACTCTTCCCTTACCAGATCAAAAGGATTACGACATCTGCACAAAATGCAAGCGATGGAAAGCTGCAGAGAACAAACACTGCAGCTTATGTAGAGAATGCCCATCCAAAAATGGTCAAACATATCGTCATTGTAGACTGTGCGGGAAATGCGTTAAGCCGAACTATCAACATTGCTCTGCGTGCAGCAGATGTGTTCTAAAAACGGATCACTCATGTGAAGAATACCAGAAACACTTGAATTGCTGGATATGCCGTCAAAACGGCCACAATGAACCCAGTTGTGAGAAGTGGAAGATTACAAAGTTTAGAAAAAACAAAAATTTTGCAAATTTACTGAAGCAAATGTTAAGGAAAGAAGAGCGTATATGCTTGATATGCGAAAATGCTGGACACAACGAATCACGATGTCCTAAGAGGAAGAAATTGTTAAAAGAAAATTGCTTTTTAGGTTATGTTGAAAATATTTTCAACGAGAGAAGGTAATGTTCCTTCCAAGCCATTGAAATGTGCTACTTGGTTATTGCAACAACCTCAGTTATTGTTTCCATGTCACAGATTCGAGAATAAGTTGTATCCAGAATACCAACTTAAGAATTCTGTTAAAAACTAAATCAGTTGTAATGAATAAATTAGCATACGATAATAGTTCTAAATTTATTTATAAGCCAATGTACATTTAACATAAATTACTAACAATTTTTAAACGATAATACGAGTTTATACAATAAAAAAGTGAATATACAATACGAAATTCAGTGTTGGAACGTTGTTAGGCAGTTAATAAATTCAACGAGCATTTATCAAAGGAACAAAATCATATCTGTTCTTTCCAAATTATGAAGATAAAATTGTATATAATTCGGAAGTGTAAGTATTAAAACAAATTTTAATTACTAAACAATGTGAAAAGTTTATTATTTAATCTAAGACTATTCAAAAAATAAAACTTAAATAAAACAATACATGTTGACTTGAAGAGGCAACCGTGTTCGTAAAGATTATTTTAAAGAAACGCTAATTATAAATCTATTAGAAATATCTAGAAATCTGGATCGTAGTCCCTGTGATACCTCGATCTTGAATTGTTATAAGTGTACATTTGGTGTACATCCGAGAATGCATCGGCTGGATAATGATCAACTTTATGCGGTGAGTAGTTATGTGAATCATAGTAATAATCTCCATGCCGTGCAGAACGCCAACTATCGTAGATATTGGATTGGCTACTTCCATGCATAGAGTTGGTGAAGCGCTGGAAGCGGAAATAATTTAATAATAGTAGTTTGAATTGATAATACAAAACAAACCTTTGGCTTAATGGGTTGCTTGGTTTCACCCCAATTATCATCGATGTTGTATAGCTCCTCTGCTCCGTAGTTTTCTATGCCACCCATGTGATTTTTGTTCAATTCATTCAACATGTCAGCTGTCAATGGAACTGGTGTCTTTTTGGCACGTTTTTGTCGGTTCATAAGCTACAAAATGTAAATTAAAAACATTTGTTTAGTTCCATTGAAAGAAGTTCTTACCACTGTGACACCAAAAACTACAACAAAACATAATGATCCAGCTCCCACAACAATTACAACAATCGCCCATTGTGGAAGTACATCTTCGTCATCAAGTTCAGGTGGGTAACCGGTGACAGGTTTTTGAATCACTACAATTGAAGATAACCCAAATCATTATATAAATGTTTAACTATTAAACCTATAAAAACCTATAAAATCTGTAGAAACAGGATCCACAACGAATTTCCCTAGTAAATAAGTTTCCTTAACGAGTTTCTCTCCTTTGCTACCATCATTTATGATTTCCCTATCAGCATCATCATGTTCTGATTGTATCGGAGTCACCATGGCTGGGGCTGCTGTTAAAGCATCATGGAATAACCTTCGGATTTCCAAGGTATCAACATCTCGTGTAATGTTGCTCAACTCAACGAAGTAGTCAACAAGAACACTGCCTTTGTTGAAACTATCGATTCGTACGGCTCGGTACCATTTACTCAAATGAGGTGCCTTACTATAAACGTCATTGAGCTAAAACGGAGTTAAGAGTTAATGCTGTAGTTTAAGGATACTTTTCGGTCTTACTTGGGCTTCAACTTCCCTAGCTAGAGTCTTCCATTCAACTGTATTGTGATCAAGTAGCTCTGGCTTCCATTGCACGCCATCAATGATTTTGATGGTGCCAGCTAAATCGCATTCGAATTTACACAGACCAGGCTCTGTTGGCCGAGGAGGTTCTGTAGTCGTTGTGGTCGTGGTAGTGGTTGTGGTCGTTGTTGATTTCGGCAGTAATTCCGAAATGTCAATTGGAATTGCATTTTGCTGTTCCAGAAGTTTTTCGATTGATAATGGAGTTGTCGATGGTGTTGGCCAACCAGTGAACTCTGTAGTTGCTCTGAAAAACGGTAAGAGACATTAGTATGATTCGGAAATACAAGTTTACAAAGCTCATACCTCGTTGGTGGACCCTTCTTAATAACGATTGCTGGTGGTGCAGGACCATCAGGAGCTGAAGTCTTTGGTGTCGTCAAACGTTGTCCAGGACGTTTGTTGAGGTGGCCTTTAGGGAAAACTACTTTCATGCTAGACTTTTCAGTTGTAGATGGTTGTGCAGCTGGTGTTGTTGATGAATTAGCACTGTATCCGGGAGGTAGTAGGGAGGAAACGTCTTTGAATTCAATCTTCTTCAAAACTGATTCGCTGTCATCATCCTGCCCAGATGGCTTGTAGCCCTTCGGAAGCAATTGAGATATATCAATTTTGACTGGTGTCTTGTCTTCATCCTTCTTATCCAACTTGAACCCTGGTGGCAGGAACTTATTGATGTTGTCACTAATGGGCACGACAGGCAGACTGGATTTGTTCGACAGTGTTTCCGATTGAGGTTTGTATCCAGGTGGAAGGAGGTTACTGATTTGATCCGAAATCGGTATAATTGCAGCAGGCTTCCGTGTTGCAGATGATGGTGGCGTCGTGCGCTGCTTGTACCCTGGCGGAAGGAATTTGCTCAGATCGTCGACAATGGTCACACTTGGTTTCCCGGTTGTTGTCGATTTCTGAGCTTTGTCTTTGTAGTCTTTGGGCAGAAGTTTGTCCAAATTGTCTTCGAACTTGATCTTTGTGTAGATATCTTTGACGTTCTTCTGTGAACTCGAGTTTTCCGATTGAGAGTGCACTTCAGTCGTGTTGGTTTTGTAGCCCTTCGAATGTCTTGTCTCGAAATCTTGATTGGGAGTCGGACTGTTCTTGAATGATCGTCCAATGTTCGCGTTCCTGAATGGTTTATTCTGAAGACGTCCTTCCTGATGTGGAGACTTTGGAGACTCTGTGGTTGTTGTTGTTGTCGTGGTGATCTTTCTGTTTCGGAAACTGCTTCGTTGAGGTGCTCTAAATCCTGGTGGCAGCAGTCCTGTAATGTCATCCATAGGTAACTCTTCAACGTCGATTTTCTTCGTTTCTGGCTTGGCAGTGGTGGTTCTCGGTGAGAACTTGCGTATGAAAACTGGAGTGAACTTAGAAGTACTTGCCGGGGGTTTCGGTGAACTTGGTGTCTCCAGCTCCGGCATTTCATTAAGGATAGGGAATTTGCCAGTCAACAGTCCACTTGACAGTTCCGACTGGACTCTGTCCAACTTATCAATAATGCTTTCCGTGGATATCGATTGGTTCTGAACTGTACGCTCAGTGGACAAGTCAAGAACTGCAGGTGAAGGTGATGACGATTCTTCTGTCGTGTTCTCGACATCCTTCCCTTGGTCACTGTCACTGGATGATTCCTGGCTGGTTGCGGTGGTTTTCTTTACATTTTTCTGCTCGTGAATCTTGCGCTCCAGCTCTGACAATGGCTGCTTCTTCTCCTCCTGTTCGACCACCGGGAATGGAAGGAACCTCGCTCCTGAAATGCTCCGACTTGTCTGTATGGATGCTACTACAACCCAACTTTCTGTAGTGTTGTCTGTACTGTCGGTTTCTGTCAGAGTTTTCTCTCCACTTTCAGTCGAACTTGGCTGAGGCTCTCTAGCCTCGGAAGTGTCTTCGGCTTCAGGTGGAACTGTTGATTGTCTAGGATGAGCCGTTGATCCATTGATCACACTCTTAGTAGTCACAACTGACACAACAGCACTTCCAAGAATATCCTCCGGAATATGTGGTCGTTCCTGGGACGTTTCTTCACTTGTCTCTTCAACTTCAGCTTGCTCCTCATCCCCAACATCTTCCTCGTCGTCTTCTTCCTCATCTCCTTCTTCACCATCGTCCTCATCTTCTTCGTCGTCCTCCTCGTATTCCGTACTCTGTTCTGTAGTTTCATTCTCATCAAGCAACGTGGTTTCATCTACACTACCCTCGGTTGTATCTGTGACTTCTTTGACATTTTCAGCTTCAGTTCGAGGCACTTCAGTTTCAGTTTGAACCGTTTCCTCCTCAAACTTTCTTCCTGCTTCCTGAAGTTTTTCATACTCCGAGACTTCTGGAAGTTTTTCTGTTTGATCTTCTTCCAGATTTTCCGTCTCCGTGTGATCTTCATCCACAGAAGGATTGATTGTGGTAGGAATTTCTTCATAATCTTCATATTCGTACTCGTAGTCTTCTGGCGGCTCCGTCGTACTTTCTTCATCGTAAGCGTTTTGATTGTCTGTAGGTTCCACTACGCTCCCATCTGGCAGGAAGAAGTTGGATGTAAGGATAACAGCATTCCCGCCTAATTTGGATTCGTCTCCAACAGCATTTTCATTGGTTTCCTGTGGTTGCGGGCTCTCCTGCTCTTGTGACTTCTCAGTATCTTGGGATTTGAGCTCGTTCTCTTCCTCCTCTGCCACACCATCCACACTGTCCTTGCTCACATTGCTACTCTCATCCGAACCGGGTTTCACACCAAACGGTACTCTCGGTCTCAGATGAACTGGTTCATTGACTTCTCGACTGATGAAGACGGGTCGTCTGGATTGGAAGATCGCTTTGTTCGGTTTTACAGGAACTGGTGCTCTGGTTGTTGTTGTAGTTGTTGTGAACGATGAACTCTTTCCTGACCTCCCCGAACCAAATCGATTATACCTGCTTGACCTCTCCGAACTGGATGGAGCTATTGTCGTTGTAGTGGTCGTGGTTCGTTCAGCACTGGGATGGAATCGCCCTCGACTGTTTCGCAGTGGAAGCTGCTGTTGGATTGCGAATACCTCCTCGTTGCTACTCGGACGATTCAAGTTTGCACTTGCTCTGTTTCTTGAGAAGTTGCTGCTGCCGAACGACGGACGTGGGGCACGGTTTGTTGGGGATTTCTCTGGTACATGTGCCTGAAACAAGAATTTTCCACATTAAACATTTGAAAAAGTTGAGCGTGTTGCAAATGAAGTAGCATAACCTGAAGCAGTGAAACTGTTAAATTATTCAAATGTTAAAATCAACTCCCTGTTATTAGATATTTATAGATCATACACCTTCCGTGTTAGTTGTTTCTTGAACGTAGCTTCAGTTGAAGATAAAGTGCATGCGGAAATGGGTTACATGCAAATTCACTTGCTATTCGTGATACCAAGGAAAAGCTAATTGTTTCCAATGAATTTCCAAATTCCGCAACTTCATTAACTTCTTAAAATTATGAAAATTGCATCTTGCATAACTTGTGGAACATTTCCACAGTGTCATCGAAGTGGGAAAACAGTTTCCTCATACTTCAATTAAACCGCATGACTTTGAAAATGAATTGGAAATTCAATAAACAAAATTTTCGTATTTGAGCCATTCGCCATTTTGATGTTACTGGCTGCTGTTAGTACAGTACATTACAAATGTCAATATTGTTTTCACATTCAAATGCCGTTCAAATGTTTCACAACGTTTCCGTCTGTCACAGGACTGTATCTCTTGAACCATAATAGGTAGACACTTCAAATTTACACAAAGTGTGTACAACAACAGTATCCGACTCACACTTGCATCGTGATTTTTGCGAACGAATTTTTCATGCACACAAAATGGAGGATGATTAAACACTTTTCCAGCCGACAATTATCCATGATTATCGATTGATCATATTTACCTGTTCATTGAAATGCGCTAAAAACTGACTCTGCTGATGTGGTACATTGCTCCGTCCAGTTTTTTGGGGTACAAATCCCCCACTGGGTCGTGATGATGATTGTGCTCTACCAAATTGTGGTGATGATGCCACTTGAACAGCGAATGGTCTTGGGGAAAGTTCATAGTAATCAGTACGTGGTGTTGTCTGGAAGCGAAAATAAATTTTTCAAAAAATTAACGAGCTTATTTAAATGTTATAATCAAATGAAAATTGATTTTCAATCAATGAAAAAATTCCTAATTTCAATATTTGATTATGCGAACTGAGATTTAACACATGATGAATATCTCCTTATCAAATCAGGTGATTTGATTGTCCCGGAAGGGATTTAATGTTGCGCCATCTATCACCGAGATGTAACATACTAATTGTAGTGTAGTAAAAGGTCATTTATAAAAATGTCTTACTCAACCAAACCCATGGAACTGCAGATCAGTCTTAACCAAAAGCTAAATCCCATTAAAACCTGATTTCAATTAAGTTCAACCCATACTGTCTGGCGATACTTTTTCATGATTAAAAACCGAAAGTAATTTGAACGAATTGAATTGATCTTTTCATGTAAATATTGTTTTTTGTAACAAACTCTACTATTATAAAACCCTGATCGGTTACAAAACCCTGATTGTCCTCATTATCATTTTTACATAACCTAATTGTGCCTGACAAGGTGAATGTGGTCAACGGACTTTGTTTTGATTAAGTCACTGCCCACGAAGCTGTGCTGTGACTGCCTCTGGGCACAGTCAAGTGAATGCCTCTACTTTTTATCTCATCAACAAACATGATTATGAAGGAATAAGGAATAGATTTTAACGATATCGGCTAGGGTTCACATATGCATAAGTCTGGAATCTTTGAAATTCGTTACAACTCACAAACACAATCATAAGAAATTCAGTCACTGGATTAGTAACACAGGAAGGGAAAATTTAAAGCAGAAGACGAACAAATTCCATCACCAACAAAGTCGCACAAAACGATAAAATGAATGTTAGAGTGTCAAATAGAACAAATACTAATAAACCCTTGACCAGTAAATTGCCTTAAAACCTTTTAAGTTTCATAACAATATTTTCCTTGAAAGATTTTGATCGTTTCTCAAAATGGATAAATTCAAATAGAGTGTATGTTGAAAAATTGTAACAAATCTAAAGCCACGTCTGAATGTACACGAACCAGTTTCGAAATAATTTTCGAGAAAAAAAAATATATTTTATATTTTTCTAATGGACAAATGCACGAGTACTGCTTTTGTAGATCAGATTGGAAAACCCGATTGCAGGTTTTAGACGAGTGCTTGGTGTCTTTTCATAACAACATTCAAGGCAACGCCCTACAATCGTATGGAGACTTAATTCCAGTTAATGCTTATAAGACTTGGAAATATTTCTTATAGCACTCATTGAAGGTCTCCAGGTCGGACGCAAAAAAGTTTGGGTAATTAATGGAAAATATAAAATCGTGCTTTTTCACATGGGTTTGGTTAAAGGTTTCGCCGTCACTTTCGGTTCCTTTCAAGGCGAGCTTTATGTGTTCCAGAACCTCCTCTTACGGAAGTACTTGAATAAAATAAACTTGGCGCCATTTTTAACCCAATTTCAAGAGACGATCTGCATTTGCTGTTGTAATTGTTGCTGCTGTAATTGAGCACGGCAGGAAATAACACCCGCCAACATTTGGCGTTCGAACAATTGTGACAAAATGACCGATAATTACGAAATAATTCTAACGAAATTCGAAATTGATTGCGTCACTGCTGCAAAATTGCGAACATTTCAAAAGCCCCCTGTCGTGCTTGAGTTTGACAACTAAACGAGCTTTTAACCGTCTCAAATGGAAAAGCTTCAAGCTAAACATTTGCGGGTAACCATGATTAATAGCTGATGAAGATGAGTTGCAGTTTCTTTTCGTTTTGGCAGCGTTTAATTAACGCCGGACGAGTTATTTGGGGTGATATAATTTCTACTGGATACATTTAACGAGATGAAGCTTTCCGGAAGAAAAAAAACCAAGATTCGAAATCGAACGTTGGCAAATCTCGACTAATTGACTTATCGATCACTCCAATTACTTGTGGCCTTTGACCAGCTGGACCAGCTAGTCGTTGCGCAACAGATTCGACCCATGCTGGGCGGGCTAATCCACATTCTTCTCATGTCATCCAGTCCAAATGGACGTTTGATACAAATCAGTTTACTTTGAGTAGCTTCGTGTGTAATCGAATGGAAGTGTATGTGAGTGTGCACTCGTCGGAAACCGGTTTGTAGTCAGTTACCAGGCGATTCGCCTGTGGGGTTGGTTAGTGATTTGAGTTTCGGCTTTAGTGATCCGCTTACGATTGAATCTTCAATTGTTTTCTCTTTGAGCTTTTGAAAAGTATATGTGGATGGTTTATCCTTGAAGAAATGTAGAGCATTTTGTGGAATGCAATGCTATTCAATGTGAAAGACACCTGGTGACATACATGACTTTTATGTGCCAACACGTGGAATATGCACGGCTTCAAAATGAAAGTCAGACGACAGCAACGTTCCAACGAAATCTCGGTCGCATTTAAAATGCACTGCACGTCGGCAAACGCAAGCAAATCCGCTTTTCATAATTTAAAAACGTTATCTAAACAAATTTTTCATTTTTAAACTTTTAATTTGATTAAATTTTTGTTACTAACTTCACACTTATAGTGCGTGAATGAAAATGTATGGGAAAATAGGTGCACCAGAAGAATAGTCTGAAACGATTCAAAGCTTAAAACAATCAGAATCCGTGCCATGTCGAAGGTTATTCCCAGCCTCGAGATGAACAAAACCCCGTCAAAATCACCACCAAATCCATCAAGAAGGCATTTGTCTGTCCAATTATGAACTTGTTTTCACTCGATTTTGTCTGTGAAATGATTAAAACCTCTTTTTTGGGTATAATTTTGACAGTAACCTGCAGAAAATGCTCCGCCATTTTGGATGAGAAGGTCGACGCCGTTCAGAAACCGCTAATCGTCCGCCGAGGCTTCTATTTATGGCGGTATAATTTGAAAATTATAGTCATTTTCATCTCGTGACACTAATTCGTGAAGGTCCGAAAGGTTTCTGCGAGGAGCAGGTGATTTGCCTTAACCTTCCGAAGATGTTTGAATTAATTTTGTGACATATTTTTAGCAAAAAACCTGAGGTCATCGTGGTGTTAATTATCTGATCCGTTTGATCAACCACCCTCGCTTGGAATTCAAAATTAATGAGTCCTTCACCAGCAAATGATCATAATTCAACGATCAAACATTGATAAACTTAAACAAACTTCAAATTATGAAAACAAAATGGCGGCGAATTTGGAATTTGCTGTTAAACGTTCATCTTTGAACTTGAGTTGGTGATTCGTAGATAATTTAAATTTAAAACATAACCTTCACACGATCAGAAGTAACTGAAGAAAGTTGGTACAGTCTTGTTTGGAAGTTTTCAAGCCTATGGCTTCTTCATTTTCGTTTGGATATAAATAAAATGATGGATGCCGACAATTGTTAACCTCTAGGTTATGTATCCCGTACGAAATTCAAATATTTGCTTGATTTTTCCAGTTTCCAATGACCTTCGCCGATGGAGGTTCATTTGATTCACCACAGGTGGCTGTGGGTTTATTGTTTGCCTCTGACACTCATCATCAGGGTGCTCTTAATTGCTTCAATTTAATTTTTTGTTATTTTCATTAAAAATTACATCAATCAAACAATTCTTGCTATTTCACTTCATTGCTGAAAACAAATTCGCGGCTGACAGATTGGGAAAATCGATTGATTGAATAACGGTAACTCACTCACTACACGTCAGAATAGTAACGACAGTAACTCACTTTAAAACAAGTCGTCTGTCGCAAGTGTTCAACTGTGTAGGTGAAAAATGTCAAAAGTGACGTCATGAACCAGTTCAAACTGTCCCGTCTGTCCCAGCACCTCAAAATGTCAAATCCTAATTCAAAGACTTGTCGAATAGTGTTGATTTTGATGATAGTTTCGTGAATCAGTAGCCGTCATCGATCATTATCGCAAGGTTAGAGTAACCACAAACTAATTGTGCCAGATATTCTATAGCTAGCAGATAACCCAGTTACTCATTTTCGACTTAATGCCACAATTATGCGGTTTTGCAGTCCAATTGACTCGTTATTTTTCTTGTTTGACTTATTTACAAAATGGCAACAAGATGGCTGAGACGGATAAACTCTGAAGTGTTCTGTAAATCTTCGACGCGGATTAACCCGGTAATATTTAAAATACCTCATATTTAAGTACCTTCACGTGAGTTCAGTATTAATATTAAGTCTCCCTTCACAACTTTTAAGCCCATCAGCAGCAAGTGCAATTTAACCAGCACCATTTAACGCGCGGATCATGTTATACTTTGAGGTAAATGCACTTGAAGCCGTCGCAATATCATCACATCATGATCCAAATGCGGATTCATCCCAAGCCACAAGCCACCTAGCAAGTGCCACTAGCCCAATGGAGCAGCACTTGAAGTTCATCTTGAGTTTCCCAACCGCAGAAAGGTTAGCTGTTCGATTATAACTGCAGGGGGGCGAATATGTGAAAGTCAATAAGAAGATTTTGTTAATAATAGGATAGGATAGGAATTTCTGCAATCCCTTGAAGCATTTGTGGCGCTTATCACTTCAATGTTGTTTCCCTATTAATATGACTTCGCTGTCCGTCCGTCTGTCACAGAGCTGTATCTCTTGAACCATAATAGGTAGACACTTCAAATTTTCACAAATTGTGTACTTGGTCAAAGTCTGGAATGTGTATCTTGTAAGAAATCCCAGATCGATTACAAGTCTCGGACTAACAACGTTTGTTCCAATTATGTCAGTTTCTTCAATTTCTTCCTTACTTCCACTTCCCTGAAGTTTCAAGCTCTGCAACATGATCTGACATGAGTGCGAAACATGAATCGAATTAAAGCGAAACCTGAAATAGTTAGCAGGACGCATTTGTAACGCTAGAAGAACAAATGTAACTCAAGTAATTAGCCGGAAACATACTCCTCAGCAGTTTGACAGATGTGCCCTTGTCAAATTAACACCGCCATTTAACGTGTGAAGTTGTTCGACGTTTACGTGTCTCGTTTGGTGTGAAGTTTGCAAATGAAAATTTCAAACGTGTAATTAAACCGAATATTTTGTTTCGGAATTTGCATGCATCATGATATGCGTGATTTTCGGCAGAGTTAACTAAAAACAAAGAAACGGAAAAAATTTAATTAAAGTCACTAACCATAAAATTAGCATTTAAATCGCGTTCGATTTTGAAGCATCGTTTACTGTCCGAGGTTTCTTTTTACTTCATTCACTTACTGGCTTCACGTTTTTTTCGGTTTTCGGGTAAGGTTCCTTGGACAGATTATCTGGCACAAGGAAATCATGTGAATCACATTGAGTGTTCATTGTAACACGTGTAACTGACATGTACAGTGTGTATGTCAAATACATAAATGAGTGTCATGAATCAAACCAGGGATGTAGGAAGACAACAGGATGTGCATTCGTTCATACAGCAAGCACCACTCTTAACACATTGTTATTGTTTTACTTTACGAAAGCTCCGAACATTCGCAACATCCCTGATTCAAACATTCCGTCATATCCTCGGGATTATGTAACATTTTCACACAATAAATCACGTTGAGTCTTTGTTAACTTGAAATTTATAGCCTCAACTTGAGTTTTCTTTGGAGCAAATTTCCGCGTTCTGGTGACGTTCTTTCCTGGTTCTGTCATTTCTGTCATTTCGAAACGCGTGGGAAATAGGTGAAATCACGTTGTGGAAATAATCAAATCTCTCATTCCGTAATAAAACCCTGTAGGCATCAATCACTTCAGTTATCTCAATAAAATTGTCAATTTCAAATAAACCATTATTCAAAATTGAAATAATAAATAAAATTTTCGTAACGGAAAACCCACGATTTACCTTCCAAGAATCAGAGAGTCAAAAGAACTTTTGAGGTGTGGGTGTGCTTTTTCACGCCGAGCTTTTATCGTTGAAGTCTCATTAAAAGTTGAATTGATTGTAAAACAAAAAGCAGACAACTCATAATTACAAGTAAACGGTGATTGGGTGTGATCCGCAATTACGATCCACAGTGTGACATGCAAATTCAAGGACATGACTGTTTTTGGCAATCTTCAATTTGAAACTGTTCAGTTGACTGTTCTTGTAGTTACTCATTCATAGCTAAAAAGACAAACTGAAGTTAGAGGACTTGGTGTGACATGTGTCAATAAAATCATCAAATACAGTCGAACCTGGATAAGTGAGGGTTCAAGCTTCAAGGCACCACAATCTCTTTTTCGCTTAGGGAGATGACGAAACCAGGCCATGCCTGTCATCTTCCGGAGAGACGATCAAAATGGCTGCGTAAATCAAAGTCAAAGATCGAATTAATGGAAGCATGACTTTTGATTTTTCGGTTTTTTTAACTCAATTCGATCGAATCAGATTTTCGCGTTTTGTTTGATCTAATTGGACGAATTGGGAGGATCGTTTGAATGATCGTTTCCGGGTCATAGTGGCAAGTAATGTTTGCTCTTGGGAAATCATCCTTTTGACCTTTTTCACCTTTGGGAGTGAGAATAAGTCAAGCTTTTTTCAAGTTTCTCATCATGGAAGCTTCAAGAACATTGACACATTCCTGATCGTTCCTCATTACGATCCATTTGTCTTGAAGTTCCTCAAGTTTTCTCCTTTTTTCAAGTTTCTCATCATGGAAGCTTCAAGAACATTGACACATTCCTGATCGTTCCTCATTACGATCAATTTGTCTTGAAGTTCCTCAAGTTTTCTCCTTGGAGTAAGGAAATATTTTGACTTCCGACTGTGATGGACTGTGAAGTGAACAGTTTCCGTATTCAACAAACAAAATGTTTCGCAACAACTTCAAGTGGTTATTTTCTAAATAATATTTATCGCATTCACTTAAATATTAATGAGAGCAATGCATCATTCCAGGTCTCGTTGCTGGTATCAGCCTCGATGTTGGTGTCTGTGGCTGTAGCTGCTGGAGGCAGAACGGGTTCGAGATTTTTGGAGCGCAAAAAATTTCTGGTTTTGTAACGATTCTGACCTTCCACATAGCGAGTAACATTTGCTTGTTCAGCCTCGCCCAGTTCACTTCAACGGCACGACTCTTTGTGCAGACACAAGAGGTTCAATTCCGCATTACCACAGTGTTGTAATAGTGTTCGAGATATGTATTGCGTTGTAGCAAATAGATCTGGATTTCAACTACTCCCCCGCAACGCGAGCAACAATGCAACTTTCGATCATTCTTCGGATTCCAACTAGATTTGCACGTAACAGCAGTCAACCGAATCGGTTACTTTCAATTTCCATTGATCAACTGAAAAGTGCAGATTGATTAACTCGGATGTCTATAAATTATGAACTTTTTAGGTATATCCCAAAAGGTTATGGTCACATACTCACCAAAATTCGGCCACAGCCACACACGTGACAAAAGGTTTCTCTCGATCAATCGATCATCACGAAGTGTTTAACATTTCCAAGTGATTTCCGTGGTGTTACTATCGTGTTAAAGCTACCAAAATAGTAGATAGGTACTCATCCATTCAGAGAATCGTCTTGCCCAGCGGTCAGGGTCATCCGAAATCGGGCTACAAAAGATCACTGAAGCGTTTTATCGAATGTTTTGTTGTGTAGGTCGCGTCGTTTTGTTTGGGATTCACTAAGATTTATTAAGTCTATCGCTGTAAACAAGGTTTTAGTCTTGTCGGAATGTGCTACTGGAAGTGGATTAGAATTGATCAATCAAACCGCACAGTCATGTCAACTTTGAAGGCTACTGTGACTGTAGAAAGTGAAATTGAAAGGTGACAAGCATCCAATTTCCAGTTGCAGTTAATCGAGTTAAACTGTTCGAGCAATGCAGACTTACGAAGATCACCAAACAACACACACACACTCAAACAAAAGTATTCATGTATTCGATAAACGTCAATTTGGTGTGGCACCACCAACATCCAGTCAATTGTCAACTTTTGGGCGTTTCAATTTGATTCATTAGAACCAAGAGTTGATCAACTCAGCCATAAATCAAATTGACACTGAACTAGATCCGCTCTTTGTTGTAGATCAATTGATTATTTATTGGGAAAAATCAATCAAAATCGAAAACAATCAATTTCCATTGACCAATCTCGGATTAATTAAATGAATAGAAAACCTCTAGGCCGTGTCAAGCACAAAAGTTGAACAATGTTTCAAGGGCCACAAGCGAACAAAGAGTTCGCCATCTTTCTAATTACGTCAGTGACCGAGCGATTTTCATACAAGTCAGAATGCACCCGGGACTCACCTGAAACGATCCGAAACTTCCGAAAGACGACGGGGACTCTTGATTGACTGTAGTTCCTGTCGTGTCGCCTATGAATAGAGTCTGTTCTTGATACGATCCTGGCGATGCATGCTGGTAATTACCGTTGGCCCGCGATCCGACCGCCGGAAATGAGTTCGATGGGAAGAAATTACTCCGGTGTTGAAATGTAGATGGCACAAAACGCGATTGGGTTTGATGTTGGTTGAAGAAGTGACTGTGAAAATCTGGAAAAAAGGAAAATAATTGAATTGGTTAAATAAAAAGCATCTTGTCTATTCGGTATATATATGTTATACATTAGCAGATAATTACAACCTTAATGAAGAATATCATTGTCTAACTCATTACATCGTCAACGCAAAATTTCCCCTCTCAACAAATTCGAAACGTCAAAATTTCAATTTCAATTTCTCCAACATTTTTGTCTACACACATACAGAAATTTCGACAATTGGAAAACTCCAATTCCGACCGACAGTTACAGGTGTTTGAAATCACTGTCACAGATTTCATGTTAAACACGCTCATTGCCATGTAATGGAGCAAGGAATGTTTCAGCAAATGTTTGCTAACAAGACAAAGACCCAAAGCGATGGTAATTAATTTTTGTTTTAAGGCAATTCGAAAGTTAACCCAACGTTGTAGTTGTAGGTTAACCTCAAAATAATTGCGTTCCTCACGGGCTGGATTACATGACGCGTGAAGGTAATGCAGTTTTAAATTGAAACTCTCAGATGAAGCTTGAGTGTCTACCAGCAGATTTTGTGAATTCCAGGCGGTTCACGTTCTTAATCAGAATTCTTAAGTGCATCGCGTCCATCATCAATCATCCATTATGAATTGCATTCAAGTGCATTTTGCATTAATACGGAAACCTGCAGTGCCTACAACTTTAACCAAATGGAAGATTAAATCTTAACACAATAAATGCAATTGCAATACAAAATGGTTGCTGGCCGCCATCATGTGAACCTCATTTTTCATATGAATTTAAAGATCATTTTCATGATTCTTGAAATCAAATCTCCTGGCTGTTGTTTAGTACCTCAATCCGCTATACTATCTGCAGCTATAAAGTTCATGCAACTCCATTAACTGGCGATCGAATGAATCACCCTGGCTGCGGTGGGCGCAAATTGCAAATGCACACCTAGTAGCAGATCACGGGTTGTTCTGTTTGCTAAATCGGCAAGAAGCGATAAAAGCTTGGAAATTTATTAGTAGGCTTCCAGATAGAGTTGACTTGAAATTGAAATAACCCAATTGATTTGTTGGAATGGACACGATACGAATGCCAGGAATCTAAATTCAGAACGAAGCACACTGCGTGACAGACGATCCTTTTCAATAAGAAAACGCATAAATTACCCAAGGGATGACAGGCAACACCCACTCGATCATGTTTTGTGAATTTTACGGTTCGTTAACAGGATAAATCGAGTGCAAGCTGTTGGTTTTGTTTCAACTACGAGTCAATGCGTGTGATGTTCATTTTGTAAATTCCATTTCTGGAGCTGCAGATTTGAATTTGAATTTTCAAACAAATAATAGTCGTTCCTGCACACGTTTTAAAACACGAAACAAATTTTGAGCATGACTGTACTTCTGTTTTTATTTCGTGTTATAAGTTTGACCGCTATGTGTGGCTGTGTGTGTGTGTCTGTCTGTGGCACGGTAGCTCTTAAACGGGTGCATCGATTTGGATGCGCTTTGTTTTATTTGGAAGCAAGTTTTCCGGCGGTGGTTTTTAGAATTGTTTTATCAAAATCGGTTCAGCCGTTTTAAGGTCATCAGCACTTTTGTCAGCTGCGGTAGGTATTCACTTTCAAACATATGTGTGACCTAACCTAAAATATCGTTCGATCACCGCAGTCAAGCAGTGTTCGGACGGTTCTTCTTGATTAATTGAGACAATTAAATAAATATTCTCCATTTTCATCTTCATTAAAAACTTTTACTTTCCTTGAAAGTTTCATTGTTTCAAAAGATTCAAATCTGATCAATTTGTCTTTAAAGCAGTAACTCAGTGTCATTTTGTTCAGCAGAATTCAAATATGGAACCGTTACAAATGAGAGTTATTATTAAATTTGTCCAAAATGCTGTGATAATGACACGGATTACTCAACGGCGTAGGTGGTGCGGCGTTTTATTTCGGTCAAAGTTAAGTTTTTGAGATTTATGCAGTTTTTGTTTCATTACACAACATTTGGAGAAGGTGATAGTGCCACCACGTGCTTGTAGATCAACACTATATCCAGGAAGTGTTACATGAAACCTTCAACAGACTCTGGGCGGCATTTATCCCATTCACTTTTGATCGCAATTATGTCAAAATATTGCCGAACAAAAACGCTCAACAAGCTCATCAAGACAATCGTTTATAATTGAAATGACGGAAGTTGATATCAAGCCATGATCTTTATAAGACTTTCTCGTGTGATCGACGCCATCCATGCAGTGAATGGATTAAGACACTTCGAGTGTTATGTAATCGCAAGAAATTTTCGAAAAATGCAATCAACTTTTGTTGAATCAATTTCGATTGATTGAAACTTTTCAAAAGTTTCTAACGTTCTGACAGATCGTGTGGGCAATGCTACACAATTTTCACAAAATCACTCTTGACTTTTTCCAGAAACGATCGGAGACAAATTCCTTGTAACTGTCCGCCTCCAAGCGGGTCAAAAAACCTCTCCGCCGAAGGTGTAGCAGTGTCCCAAAAATGGCGTCGCAGCTTCGAAATGAGGTTATGTCACGAGTACAAACAATCGCAATTGGTGATCTTTCACAGAAGAAAAACGATCTTAAGACATAAAATTGTTTTTCGAAACTTCTTTTTAAGGTCAATGAGTTTGTTTGACTTTTAACCGATCGCGGGAATGAGTCACGAAATGGGAGTGATGTCACAATCTGGAGTTGCTTTGGGATTTGGTAAAAATAAAAATTCAATTAATTTTTTCTAAATTAATTAATTAACAATGACTCTGGAAACAAGTTGTTTACAAGATTATGACAAATTCGAAAATTCGAAAATACGAAAATTCGAAAATTCTCTTCCGCATTTTTTCAGGGCCCACCTAGCACGTTGTGGTTTGAAATTATTTTGTCATTAATTTAATAGAGTTTTCCAGTTTTGCTAGTAAGGAATTTAATGAAAATTTTGACTTCTAGGTGTGGGAATGACTCGTTAAAACTACAGGCCGTCGTCATGAAGCAAATTACTCATTTTGAACAAGATCATCATTTGTCTCATCTTGTAAATTCGAGGAGTCACTCCATTTAAGTTTGATGCTTTCCGCCATTTTGACGGTTCTCAAAATGAAACAATAAGACAACTAGAAACAAAAATAAAAATTGATAGATATTTATGATGTCATTTAGAAAAAGAAGTTTCCCCGCTTCCTGGAACTGGAAAGAAATTCATTCTGTGTTTGATCTACATGAAATGAATTTTCCCCGCTTTCAGAGAGTGAATCCTATTCTCCGGTGATTGAAATTCATTTCCTGCTGCAAGACCATTAGGATTTTGTATACCACAAGGAGATTGGAATAGTTATAGTACTTCAGCATGAATACATGAATTCAGAGTCATTTCATGGTTTGGTACTCTCATTTACACCAACCTGAATATAGTAGATTTAGTGAGAAGATTTAATAAACCTCCACGACCGAGGAGATTTAGTTTGACAGTTCGACATTTTGTTTGTGAAATTTTTTTGTTTGAATTATTTTCTTACTCTCGCAGCCATTTGAATGTCGTCCATGACGTTTTGTCGAGAGTAAATTTTGAATTTTCCCGTGATAAATGATCGTCGCCGTTTTGAAACGCTGCTCGTGCTTATGTAACTTTGGAAATTATTTAAATTTGAATATTTCAAAAACAGTTTAGTAAATTTTATTTTATTTTTCATTTTCATTTTTCAGAAACTCTTAACACAAAAACTTGAAAAAAACTTGAAACTCGTGAATTTTGAGGAGATGAACAAAAATTTTGCTAATTACCAAGTAAGTGTACTTGAATTTCTCCACTGCTCCCCATGAACTCCACTTTAATCAATTCCAGACAACACGAAGTCATTGAATTGTTAATGGCGCGGCGTTCGATTAGTCCCATCGATGGCCACGCCGCATTCAAATAAATTTTTTCTTCTTCTGGAATTTGTCAAAATCGTGGGAATGTTGTCAACATTGCTTTGAGTGTCATTTGAATTTTAAAATTGTGTGATCAAATTAAACTTGTTTGTAAACGGTTTTGAGCTTTTTCCACGTAACAAAGGTGAAAGTTATAATAAACAAATTGCTTTATCACCGAAACATTCATCACTTGTTTCTAGTCTGTGAAGTTGTCAAAATGACACAAGCAAGTGTCATGATGGAAATGTCACACTTTGAGTAGGGAACCGTAAAAACGAAGGAACGTGATTCCTTCTTTGTTCCAACTCTGAATCGTTCCATCCTGTCAGAGGGCGAAATTTGACATATTGCATTCACGCCAGGTACTCACGTAAAACTCTACGACAGATTCTAAATCGTTCCGGACTATTCAGTTACGAAACATTTCGTTCCTGTCCACCTACATTTCTACGTAAGCAACTTCACTTTCATTTGAAACTGAATTTTGAAAATTAATCCGTCATATCCAGTTACGGCACATTATCATGTGGTAATGCAGTGCAGTGCTTGAGTTCAACGCTCTGTGTCACAAAATGGAGGCGTCCGATGGAACTGCTGAAAGTGTGTCCACATTATCTGCAAACATTCAGATAATTCAGCAATAATCGCAATTTACCGTTCAGCGATAAACTGAAACCACGGAGAAATGGCGAACTACAAGAAACCTCAAAAATGGAATGTCTCAATCCGTTTGCGTGGCTCGCAGTTTTGCTTGTTCTTGAGATTATCTGGAGAACCAGGCGGAAATTCCAAGAACAGTCGATGTGATTCTGTATTCAAATAACGATCGTGGAATTTTATGAGAACTTCTTGACCCAAAATGTACTTTGGACAAACTTATGTCGAGCGTGGACACGATTGAAGGTGATAACTTGATGAAATATCTCGTGTCATGTCGTCGTGTTATTGACACCAACACCAAACAAATCGACATTCAACAGAAGTTGAAATTGAAATTGAATCAAATATCGAACCTAATTCAGGTAAATGCAGGTTTTAATATAAAATTTTTAGTGGCACGAGCTGTGAGTTTCCGGCTTCAGGTATAAAGACTTTTGATAAGTTTTCCGAGTTTAAACTCGTGCTACGAACAGAATTTCCTCGAACAAAAGAGAAATGATTGTTTCAAAACCTCCTGAATTCAGTTGCACAAAACCGGAGTGAGGTAATTTCGTTAAGTGTAACGAATTAGAGTATTTCTGTTACTTCACTTACTCCACACACCCGATTAATCATTCAATCGTTTTTCGCAGCCACAGAGATACTCTATGGATAAATGATTGAATGATTGAATGATTGCTTCCACACAAAACCGACGTGGGTCATATTTCATGGATGAATTGTGTATAATTGCATTATACAGTATATATAAGATCATTTGGAAATCCGCAATTGTCCTGATTTTGAGCGAAAAATTCACTGCGGTGAGTTGAAACAGTTGAAACAGTTTCACGCGTTAATACCGTTCGTAATCAATAATAATTGAAATTTATTCGAATTTAATGATTTCATCAGATGAATGTTGCCAAATCTGCAAAATTTTGATGATTTGTTAAGGCGTTAGGCCACTCTAGAATTTTCGAAAAATCGATTTTAAGTCGTCCCTGAGACCTCACATACCTATTCCTATTCATGATTTACTACTACATACTCATAACGTCAAATGCGTACGTCTCAAAATTGCATTCTCCAAGTTGGCTGCAAACATAATTCAGACAATTTTCAACCGGCCATTTTGAAATTAATCGCTTCAAAAGAATTTTGGTGTACAGTCACTGACAAATACTCTTTATTGGAATCTCGATTTATTTTGTAGTATGTACATATTTCTGAAAACAAAATTTTAATCAAAACAAATAGAAAATTGAATATTCCACGAGATAAGATGATTTCGATAAAAACTTTCCATGAATTTCATTTTTCATGTTTCCAACATGTCGGACATGCTCCCAAAATGGCGTCTTCCGCATCGTTTCCCTTTGGCGGTAAAATTTCAATTTCACTATGAAAAATTCATGTTGAACCTTTCAAGTTGAGATTTTTCACTAATAACAATTTCGGCTCGTCTTCTTCAATTTTTGACTAATCACACAAAAAACTATCATTTTTCCTACAAGACTTTCTACGTTTTTGCTCCGAGTTTGACTAATAATTATTAGTTGCGTGTTTGAGATTGATTGCATTTCTAGCAGGGCTTTGGGAAAGCGTTCTACTTTCGCGGATTTCCCTTTTCTTTGGGTCTTCTTGGAAGAATGTTTTTTGGTCAACTGAAAGATGAAAGTGACTTGGATCTACTGCTACCACTTTGTCAAGGGCAGAATTACTGTGGTTACATCCACGACCGCCACGTTCAGTGATCAATCAAAGCAATTTACCTGTTAGTGTCACGTCGACTCAATTAAGAAGACAAACGAACTTTTGTGCCTCTTGACTCTGTTAGCCGACTGACAATTGTATCGTGAATTATACGACTTTGAGTTGTTTCCGTGATCCAGTATTGAATGTTTCGAGTTACGTGTGAAAGGATATTTGAAATGTTACGAAGTTGCCAAAGTTGCCCTGAATCACGTATTTTCACATTTGTAGGGTTACACGAAAATGCAATTGAACGGTTTCAAATCGTTCACACTTTTCATATGAAAATTAATGCAAAGAATTCAATTACACTAATTACACGATCAATTACCAATAAATTATGAGAATTAAAGCTGAAAAAACACAAAATTTACGCTACAAAAACGATGACAAAACACCTCAACGTGTTGAAAGACGCGTTTTCTCATGCAACTATAATTTACGCTTTTCGATGTTGAAAGCTTTTAACAAGACATCATTAACTTTTTGTTGTTCATAAACTTGTGAAAGCTTCAATAATTTCATTAAGTTGAGGAATCCATTTTGTTTGAATACGCGTTCTGATTCAACTAGTTAGGAACGGTCAACAGCTTCATCTGTCAAAGCGTGGAACAAGAATTGCTCGTCTCGCGTTCTGCTGGTTCGAATCCGAGTCGAAGTGGACGAATTTTTCCTTCGATATGATTCAGTGTCGTCGTTGTTCGCCTTCTTCACTCAAGGGCAAGAACGGAGCCGCACAAATGGCTTTGGTTCTAATCGAGAATGGCAAGATCGAATCGTTCATTTCTCCCGCCTATCCTCGTATTGGTCCACAAAATGACTTCTGCGAGGTCCGCTTGTAAAAAATGAACACATTTTTTTCATTTTTTTGCGAATAACAGAACTTAAACCGCATTAACTCGGTTACGGCTTGTCAACTGAATTTTATATTTTTGCTCCAGTTTCAGGCCTGCTGCCAACTTCAATTATAGGTCTGTTCGCGTACTTTTGAATTTTACTAGACTTTACTAGACTTTACTCGAGGAAAAATGAGAGGTTTAAACGATTTCGCTCTGTTACTCGAAGAGTAAGAAAACGCTTTCGAGTAACATCAAGCATGTTTACTTGAAAATCTGACAACTTTGACAGCTGTCAATGAATTTTTCAAGCACCTCGACTTTACTCGACCAAATTTGTCTAGTAACATTTTTCAAGCTCGAGCTCGTTTCCCCTCCATGACGTCACGCGAAACTCTCTCAAAAATTCAGCTTGAGAAAGTACGCGAACGCCAATCTCGAGATTGAAACATATTGCAATATATTGCAATATGTTCCGAGTACGTACGCGAACAGACCTTATATGAGTAAAGATTCATTTCCTTTTGTAAACATTAATTGTCAAATGGCAGTCCCACTTCGAATTGTGACTCTTCTTATAATCGACTTTATTCTCATATTTTGTACAAAATTTGACAGCAGAACAACTAACGTCTTACTCGAACAGCAGCTAGTTTGAAATTGAAACGAAGACCGAAGCGGTTGATAAGAAAGTGTGTGCTACACTTTTATACCAAACGATGACAAGTGTTACAAAATGACTACACTCTCCTCAGTATTATTAAATTAATCAAAATCAGATAAACTGGATAAAATTTAGTTGGTTTCACTGTAGCTTTATTTCAAGTGGCATAAAATCATTGATTTCCAAATGTTTCCAAGTATGTTGCTAACAGTAGAAATTATGTCGATCAACTTTTATCATGTCCGCATTGCCACATTTCTTTTCATTGTTTCACAACGGAATAAATTTGCAATTAAAAATTCATAACAAGGAAATGCCGACAAATTGGTGAAGCATGTCTTAAATGAAATTTTGATTTATTAGCCAATTTCGACCGTCAACTGCAGCAATAGTACCTAGTGTTAATATGACTTCGCTGTCCGTTCGTCTGTCACAGGACTGTATCTCTTGAACCATAATAGATAGAAACTTCAAATTTTCACAAAATGTGTACTGTCATGGCCGCTATACCAACACATGATAAAAAAATGAAATTTCTTCATGTGCGGGTGCGACTCGCACTTTTATTTATTTGGTAGCACCTCTCCTAACACCACAATTCGATCGTGATTTATGCAAATCTGATTCGTGTTTCTCAAGACATTTGTATATAAATCAACATTCACTTGCTTTTGCATAGTCATGATCTTATGAATTGTTAAATAATAAATCTAATAACAACTTCACAGTGTAAGTAAACTGTATTTGTTTGAAATTGAAAGTTGAAAATTAAGTTTGATTTGAAAATATTTTCATACCAAGGTCATTGTTGCACACCTTAAATGAGTGATTTCAGGTGAACCGTATGACTAACGGAAATTGTTTCGTTACAAAATCAAAATGCAGGTTCTGAGTCAAGTACCACATAAACACGTGGTGTATTCAATATCTCGTCATAAGTAAAGCATTCCGATGCATTTAAAAGTGCAGTTACACGCAATTGCACTGAAATTTTCCTTTGTCTCATAAGTCCAAATGTGGAAATTGGAAATTACTCAACATTCCTTTAGCAAAATTTTCTTTGTAGCCTTGGGAAAGAGACCACCAAATGACAGACACAACACTAGCGATAGGAAGTTCTACTCCACCATGCGCACCAGGGTGGAGTCAGTCGAAGGTGCTCCAGTCTCTAGTCGACGTGGTTTATTTGGAATTCTCTTCTACATAGGGCATGGAGCTGTCACAATTCATTAATGGCGGTTACTCGGACGTGAGCGAATTTCTTGATTAGGTTCAAAAAGGTATTTTGTGGACACAAAGAATTTAGTCAAAGATTGTTGCTAACATTTTTTAATATGGGGAAACTGCAGAAACTGGTGCAATATTTGAATTTCCAGAACATAACAAGCAATTGTCAAAATTTCCACAAACATGACGCCATCTTGATAAAAATGTATTCGGTTTGACAGTTCTGGATTGACCAAAAGAATACGGATCTTGGACTGTTTGAACTGGTTCATGACGTCACGTTTGATATTTTTGAACTAAGTAGTTCAACGCTTGCGACAGACGACTTATTTTAAAATGAGTTACTGTCACTACTGTTTTGACAATTACAACGGAAACTCTACGAGAAATTACTATTTTTCTTAGAAAAACAATTGTAAATGATTTGTAAATGATCTGAATTCCTTGTAAATGAATTTCTTGTAAATGATCTTTGAAATGAATTGTCACTTTCATCAAAATGTTTGGAAATTTCTGGTGCAATTTTCTGGAAAATGGCGACAACATGATTCAAGTCACTTAAACCCGTTTGAACTGATTCTCCCATACAAATTTGAACTTGTTACGTCATAATGACGCCATGAACAAGTTCAGACTGTCTTGTCTGTCCAAGGCATAAGATGAATTCCATCGTCTAATATTCACTTGTAGCTTGAACTGACTCAAATGCATTCCACAAAACCCTCGGATTGCTTAAAGTTCAACACGAATTAATCAGCAGGAATTCACGTAGAAGAATTAAGTGGGAAAGCATGAAATCATTCTTGGAAGACGATGCTATGTAAATTCATTTACCTCTGGCATTTTCTCATTTAAATATCAACAGGGTACCCACCTCGAGCTGGATGAAATGTGTGTGTACTTGCAAATAACAATTTTGACATTAATTAAAATCCAATTATTTGCATAAAATCGGAAAGAACATTGAGTAAAATGAGTTGATCAACTTTTGACAACCTTCAACTTAAGTTGAAATTCCATTTTCCATTTTCTTCATACTCTAACGAGCGAACGCACTTGAGCGGAACTCGACTGTTACGAATTTCGAATATTCGCATTCAGTTTTCACAAATCAAATTCAAACTAACAGCTAATAGCTAAATAACGTTTTTAGGTTACAATATAATAAATTCCGATTGTTTGCTACACCTGAGACCTGACTACGGTACCTGTACTTGGTTTGGTACCTACTGTACTTACTTATGAACAATTTTCTTTTATATTTTTGCGCAATTTAACTTTACCACGAAGTTAAGAAATTTCGCCCCAAACTCGGGTGAAACACTACTTCAAGTTTTATGCGTTGTAATTGAATCAAGAAAGTCGCACGGAATTACGCAAGGAAACTTCAAGAAACTGTTGAGAATATCTCTTTGTTGATTTTCAACATTTTGCAATGTAAGCACCGAGACAATAAGATTCTGAACTGATTTGACATTTTCCACATCTCACACTTAATTGTCCGTAAAACGAAAATTTTGAAGTGATTTTCAATAGGAACGCCTTCCCAATCAAACTTAATTACATGTTGGTCGAAATTCAAATCAACTTCATTAATTAAAGCCGAGCTATTGCGTAAAAATCAAAAATTCATCCGACTTGCTTTTGACGTGTCTGTCAAAATTCACGTGGTTTAATTGAGTTGGAGCGGTTGGAGTTAACTTAAAAGATCCTGTAGTCATTTTCATAACATGTCCATACCTGTCATGTTACTATTCTCTCCGGTCAAGATCAAGGAAGATGAGTAAAGTCAGTTGAAATTCAAACTCTTGTCAAATTCCCTCAATACCTGACATTGATAAAAGTTATCGTTACAAACTTGTTAAACATTTCAAATCGAATTTACAATTGTATCAAGCTCCGGAAGTGCATGTTCTTCCTCATTGAGATGCAAGCAAGTGTTTCGGATTGATTCCTGGATTTCAATCGTGTTTCCTTGAGTTGATTCAATTCCTCAGTTGAATGAGATAAGAAACAATCTGCACGTGATGGAATTTTTGGAATTCAAGTGAAAGTGGTCGATTTTTTCCTTTGAAATTTTGCTGTAAATTAACGAAAGCTTGTAACAAAACTCATTGTAATCAAACAGAATTAAACACGTAATAAGCTTTCGTTTGTGACAAAATCGATTTATTTCCAATTAAAACCGATTTTTATCGAACACAATTGAACAATTTCAAAAATCTTAAAAATCGTCGTAACTTTACTTAACTTTCTAACGATGCAAGTTAATTAATCTTTTAAAAGCCGCAATTTTGTAACTTTGAATCAAGTTTAGAGCGACTTTCAAGCTTCACAAAAGCTTCAATTTTGATTTGTATTAGAAATTTAATTCCAGTTCTTTGAAATTTTTCAATTATGGAAGAATAATTTCCAAGCAGAACCCACCTAAATGACGTCATTTGCCAAACAACTCCGGAACAACATCAGGCCAGACCAGGTTGGTGACATGATTTGCTCATCATCACCACACTTGAACCAGTTCAGTTGTTGGTGGATTTACGTAATTTTTGTTTTACATCCCGGATCTTCCGAGAAAGCAAGCGTCAAAGAACTGAAAACACGAGATTTTTATTTAATTCTAGTGCGACGAAATTCGATTTCCATCCGAATTTTTCCAACAAACATCCAGACAAACCTGATTTTCATGTTGCATTGGAAAATCTTCCGCCATTTTGTAGTTTAGGTACCAGATTTCATTCGAAACAAACGTCAAATTCAGTTTCAACTGTGACTTTCTACTGTTGAAGAACAGATAGCATTCATATCCTTGAAGGATCCTTGATAAGGTTTTCTGCAAAATTTAGACAATTTTAAGATATAAATGCATTTGAATCGTGATCAATCGTGTCAACCACCAGCTCCGCCATGTTGATTCAATTCAATTCAAATGGTCCAATGCGGTTCGTGTGAAGTAGAGCGAAATGACGTCGGTGCAACTCAGCAACTCAACTTCAAAGAAAGTGAAGTTGGTTTCGTTCCACTACCAGAATGCGAATGGCTGCAATTTCATTTTACCCACGAAATTTGAAGTTTATTTGTTTATTCGAAAAGTTTTGCGAACAGAAAACTTGAAATTGAGGTAAAAAAATTATTTTTTTACTTTCATTTTTTTCGAAACATCCAAGGCCTTCTGGTTTCATTCCAGGTGAGGTGGATCAAGTTTACAAACACCACAGCACAACTGAGAAAAAGTCACTTTTACTCTCGGTGTGTTTGTTATTCAATTCAATTCGTTTCGGTTTCTGTATCTACTGTTATTAACATATTTTCCACGAGTGTTTGTATGTTGATTTTCCAGAAAATTTTCTTGTTTCTTGTTTCACCTAAATGAGAGGAGAACACTCGGAAAGGGCCTTCCAATGTGACGCATCTTTGACATTTCATGTAAATTCCCGTAACTGTCAATTGATTTGTCACTTGATGATGATAAACACTTCCTCACTACATTACCGACAACGAGTCATCATCTTTCGAAATGTCAAAGTTGCATCTCAGCGATTCGAGTTGGAATTTTTAACGTGAAATTTCGGTTTGTCATGCATTGAGACAATCTGTTGAATCAACTATTTGCGAATTGTCATTTCAATTTTAGTTGATCAATTTAAGAATTTGGAAATTGACAGGTATTTGATTATTTAATAAATGCGCTTTTAAAACGGTTAGTGATGATTGCAGAAATGTTATTTCACTCTATTAGGAACTAATTCCGCCATCTTTACGCCAACAGATCTCGTTCAAAACAAACGTCAAACTCGATATTGACTCTAACACTTTCGGACCTTCTAAAACGGTTAGTGATGATTGCAGAAATGTTATTTCACTCTATTAGGAACTAATTGTAACAAAAAGTCATTGATTTCGAATTTCCGAATCAATTTCATCCATCTGTCAAAGTATATTTGAATCATTATACCTTTAATACATTAGAACTGAATAGTTTTTTTCAATTTATACCCAACTGCAAAAGCCGATAAGGCATTGTCACAGTTCTGATTAACGCAAAAGGAATGAGGAAAAGCAGGTAAAGTTCCGTAAGTTGTTTTGTCATCTGGTGTCACTTCGCAATTAAGTATGATTTAATTTCGAAAGGTGTTACCTCAAAATGGACTCCTCATTCAATTACGCACTGCCAAAAGATTTCAACTGTCAAAGATTACTAAGAAATACAACTGGTCCAACTCGCTCGGACAAATTTGAACATGACGCTTCCGTGTTACAGCGGCACACCTTCCAAAATTCCCGTTTGAATATAACTACATCAAAATGTGTTTCAACAAAACTTAATTATTGAAACTAACTTTCAATTATTAGCTACAACAAAAACTTAGTGTTATACAAGCGTTAGGTTAAGGTAAGGATCGAGAGGTTTGTGCTTGAGCTGACAGGTAGCCTTGATTAGAAATGTTTTTTTTTTTTTGTTTTCAATGAAAATTTTTACCTTTTTTCCGAATATGCAGCACGAGCGAACTTTTACAAAATTCACGGTTTCTAATTTTTTGCGCGAGCTTTTATTCAAAGCTCAATGACTATTTCTTAGTGAATTAATTTCGAATTCGGACGTCCTAACTGAAGATATTGGAGCGATCAATTCCGAATTTCCTGAGTTCTGATCAACTCGTGCGAAGAAACAAACACATTTCCTTGCAGTGCGAAGAAAACGTCAGAACATGCAAAAACTCGTCAGAACAAATTGAACTTTCAAATCAGTCAGAACAAATTTTCGGAGTGGTAAAGTGTTGTAGAAAGGTCACGAGACCTTCCCGGATCTTGTCCAACTTGCACACAATTCGTTGAATCTGTGTCACCCACTTGGATTGAATCGATCAACAAGTGTTGATCAACAAACGTAATTAATTCAATAAGAATTTCAATGAGAACTCAGTCAAGCGTTGATCGCAGTCTACGTTGAATCACAACCGCTTAACGGCATCTAGCGTTAACAAAGTGAAACGTTCAAAGGCCAAAAAATGAATACAATCGCGTAGAACTTCCGGAGCAGATCGAATGGATTCCCCACTGGGACGGATGTGTCCATCATCGACCGTGCTGGACATTGAACTAGTGCCACGAGATTCTTGAGCGATCTCCCTGTGGATCATCTTCATTTTGGCATAGATCGTGTCCATGGCCACACCACATTCATGAAGACAACACGTAGATCTCACTCGACTCTTTCTCATTGTTAATTGTATTAGGATCGTAATTGCTCTCATTAACCTGAATTACATCAATCCTGAAGTTGGCTACAGAAGAAATCAAAATGCCGTGAAACTTATAATTTCACACCCAATAGTGCTGAAAGCCCTAAATCCCCACAAAACGCACGTTTCAGTTACAAAACATCATTGACTTGTTCTCTTGCACAAGATCGAAGTTTCCAAACAAGATCGTTTTCCATTTGAAGCAGAAGATGTGCCACTAGTAGCACAATTCAAAAGTAAAAGACGTTCAGGCCTCGTTTCTTTCTTACTGATCGCAGAGAAAGCCATTTCAATGAAAGATCAACGATACTGAGGTCTTGATTGAATGCCAATTCTTCATTTTGCTGCGATCAAGATCGTGTCGCAGAGGGAAAAGATGAAAGTGTTCAATAGAAATGTGGTCAAACCTCGAGAGATCCGTCCTTCATGTCGGACGAAAGTGAGAACTTTAGAAATTTTCAAGTTAATTATTTTCAAGGCACCAAACCCGGGAAAATGTCAGAGAAATCTTCGCAAAGAATCTTCTCCGGATGAGAGGTATGCTTTATTAGAGGAAGTCCAGCCATTTTCACTGCTATGAAGGTCTCGTTACTTATTAATTTGAAAATAGTTTTGAGTAATTGAAAAATTTAATTGTTAAATTTAAATCGTTTAAAGGACAAGGTTTCAAATTTTAATAATGTATGGTCAACGGAAACGGAAGTGAAAAAATTAAATTTATTTAAAAAAAAAAAAAAAATTGTATGTAAAACGAAATGAACGAAAACGATGTGATTTGTGATGATGGAAAAAATTCTTCCAATTGGAAAGGGGAAATTTCCGTTTTTCTTTTAACAAAATGTCAAAAAACTTCTGATTCACGCAGTGCACCCAATGGTCTAATTAGGTCGCTGTGATTCATTCAGAATTTTTGTATTATTTGAGAAATTCCCAAGGGAAATTAGCATAAAGTCTTACCTTGCTGCGGTGAAGCAACACCGCGATTCGACGCCAATAGAGTCAGCAAAGCCACAAGAAGGAGTTTGAAATGAAATCCATTTAATCCAATCAAATCCATTTGTTTATAATAATCCAATGAGATATTCCACATGTTTGTGAAAATTTCATAAGGAAAATCACAATTTTCACCTTCACTCTGTAATTCTTTCAATTTCGACTTTAGAGAAACATTTTTGAGTGAAAATTGAAGAAAATTGAAGAAAATTTCACAAAAACACGATCACTGTCAAAGTTGACACTTTCCAATTGCACCATGAAGGAAAACACGAATTTGATTCGTTCTAATTTCGATTTTTATTGTTTTAATTAAACGAGAATTTTATTTGATTAATTTTAATGTTGAAAATTTGAAAAAATTAACACTACACGATCACCCGGACGAGGAAAAATTGAATTTCTTCGAGACTATCTGATCCGCGGGCAACACTAACGTAAACTGAACTGACGGTGGAGATTGGAGAATGGCGAACGAGTCACGATCAAATGCTCCGTGGTAAATGGCGGAATGCAAGAAGTGACGCACACAATTGCACGGTTCGTGGTTGTACAGTTATTTCGCGTGTGCGGTTCGTGTATGCGATTCGCGATCGAAAATCCATAAACATTGTGGTGCCATCTGTTTGTGAGTTGTACAAGATTCTTGAATAACAACTGAATAAACGTGATTTTCCCTCAAACACGTAACTTCAATCAAAGCGAGAAATTTTCACAAATTGATGTACACTGATCGTATAACAATTATTATTGCTTTAATTTCATACATTTTTGATGGTTAATTCCAAGGAAAATTCATTTTTTCCATACAAAATTCGATGCGATCTGTCACAACTGCGGTTACACTATGAAGTTGCTGTGAGTTTGAATAGAAAATTGACATTTGTACGGTTTTCAGGGTAATACTTTTGAACATTTGCATGGTTTTTTATGAATATGTTCCAAGATGTTTTTTAATAAAATTTTTAATGTTTTAATTTGAAATTTATTCTATTAGGTAGGAATACTACAAAAATATATCAACTATACTCTGTGCAAACATAAATCCAGCTATTAAACTCGGGAATTGTGTTTCCTCTGAACAAAATTAATTTGTTTACCGTAGAGTGTTTTGAAAACAATCCGCGCCAGCTTTTCTTCAAGAATTCAGACTTCTATAGTTAAGTTTGTTTCTGCAAAATCCACATAATTCTACTAAAATTACTTTAAATTTGATTCAAACAACTAATCGCAATCGCAACAAACGTTAATGTTTCAACAAAATGGCGACTATTCAACACAAATTGATCGTGATTTGCATTGAAGTTGAAAGGGAAAAAGACAAGCAGATGACACTCGAGTAATGTTCAACCACAAGTTGAAAGATAGCAGCGAATTGAAATTGGGAGTGGAACAAGATGACTCCACCTTGATTAGTAGGAAAATGGTTCAATTTTTGTGGAATCATTGCGCATTTTGCATCTTTATCACTCTGAGTTGTCTGCTGTGAACTCGAATGAGATGCACAAATGTCTGCCCAATGGCTGTGCAATGGTTATTTGAATTAAATGAAACATTAACGACTCTGTGGCTTTAAAGCTTCAAACTTCTGAAAATAAACAGACGATACTCAAGTTACAGTAGAAGTCGTGATACAAAATCAACAAACAATTCCTAGTTTTCACATATCACAGACTACTAGACTTTGCAAGGGAATGGACACAAACTCGAAGAATAAAATTCGATTTTGTAAACTTTCAACAAATATTCATATTCAATTCATACACAATTCTTAAGGTAAAACTTAAAACATTTGACTTTATAGGAATATCACTTTCATTAAATTATGAACAAATAAAAATTGGTTTCATTCATGTTGCTTCACGATGCACAAAGACGTTTGGTTGGATAACTCAAAAGCAAGTTTAGCCAGATTGATAGCAACATCCAACGAATTAAATTCAGAACCACGAAACTCATTGCATACGAGCTTCACAGCCTCTTTAACAGTATAACCCTTGGGATAGAGTTTCTCGAATGTCTCACACAAATCCATGTAACATGAAAAATACACTGGGTTTGTGATATTAGCAGCTCTGCAGCTCCTTGGTAAATGTTCAGTAAAGATTAGACTGTCCCACGCAGCAAGGAAACAATTCCCATAACCTTTTGCTCTCTTATGCAACACCAACGATCTCTTGTTCAGCCACAGGTGGAACTCTTGGAGTACGTCCGGGAACCGTTTGCCTCCAGTCAAATCTCTAGCATTGATCCCAGTCAACTCGGTACATGTATTCGACAAATGGATGTGTTGTCTCACTTTCCTGTTGAACTTGCTCAGAATACTTCCTGAATTGAAATCCATAAGCACAGCCGACAGTTCTGGAATAATTCATTTCATAAAATTTCAGACATGCAAATACCACCTTCACCTATAATCTTCCCGTCCTCGTATCTCGTATTCCCAAAGGTGGAAAACGCAATATTCATTGAAATCAGGTACTCCATTCTAGATAGCACGCAGTATCATGGTTCGCTCGAACTTCGAAGAAACGCAAAACACTAATGACTGGAAAATTCTTACACTCTCGCAAATATCCAAACAGATCCGCATTAGTTTCGTGTTCGTGAACAGGGTAACTTCTCGGGAGCATTCAAGTCAATGAGTTAACATGAATCCCTTATCGATCACCAAATCGTACCAACAAACAACACTTTACGCCCTGTGTAGAGTGAGCAACTGCAGTTCTGCTGATATTCTCTTTGGAAACACGCAACAGCCGTTGGAATGTTCCTCGAGTGGTTGTTGCCATTGTAAACATTAAACATTTATGAGAAGATGTTGCGCAACATTTCAATTGACTATTGAGCCATTCAAGTTGTTACAGGAATAAAAACAGTGTTAAAATTTTCTTAAGATGTTATTCATTAAAGCCATTATAAAAAAGGCTACAAACTACGTAAGTATAAATATATAAAAAATGTATCGTTTAGATTGAAAAATTAATACTATGTTGAGATGGTGTCAAATCTTGAGTTATCATAAGCGATGCACCATCTCTGGTCAATTGATAAACTAGTCTTGCAATATTTTTAGCATTACTCAAACCACAATTTTCATGTCCTTCGAATTTCATACCAACATGATTTAATGCATCCACAAAACTAGATGGTTTACATTTGTAATAACGACTAAATATTGACTTAATATTAATCCATTGATTGAAGAATTGTGGCTTTTTCAGACGTTTGCGAACGCATTCCCTTAGTAAAGTTTGTTCAAAAACTCTATCCGACCATGTTGCGAATGCACAATTACCAAGTTTATCGTCTTTGTGCATTTTTGGAAGATACAAATTGTGTAATTTCAATTCTTTCCGCACCCATTCTTGGAATACCATTAATGCTGTTTGCAGTGGTATACCATTATCAACTTTGTCTTGTGTTATTCCAGTCAATTCCGTGCAGTATTTACTCAGTTTCGGTGATTCAATTGGCATTATGTACTTTTGAAATTCCGACACTACTTTGCCTGTCTTCAGATTCAGCATAACCGCGGAAAATTCTAAAATCAAAACATTCAACATTCTTCATTCAACTTCTTGAGTTACAATTTGAAAATTACCGATTATTTCTGGTTCTCTCCATTTCGGCGGTGCTTCCTTTTCCCAACATGTTGTTGCAAAATCTACTATTAAAATATGCTCGAACCGTTGGTAGCTTAGTTGCACTTGTTGCTGCTTTTGTTGTGACGATGTACTGCTAGTTCCCTCGGACTCGTTAGCATATAAAGTTTCAACTAGACCCAATTGCCTGGAAAACCAATTCAATTTGAATACTCAAAGACTTGTAAATCAAATCAAAACTTATTTATTTAATCTATCGCACGACATAACCTCATTTGTTGCTTCTGTAATTACCTAAGACTTCTTCCCAAAACATACAACCATTGGTTTATCTTTCAAAATGTAACCACATGTTTCTTCTAAAGCTTTCTCAACAATATCATAAGCAATATCCTCATTACTAGTATCAATTTCAAAAGTGATAAACGCTTGTCCTTTCATTTTACCGAATTTCATTAATTTTACATCGATACTTTTAACCGAATCTGCAACGTAGTGGGTGTAAATTTTGAACAAATCCTCTTCCTCAACATCTTTGGCTAAATTTTTAATATAAAGTTTATTGGAGCGTTCTCCTTTCTGGTAGTTCTTGAACACAGGAAGCACATTCAATTGTTCATCTTCAAGTTTGTTAGAGTCATGTGTCTCATAGTGAAGAGTGACATCTGAAATATTCAAAGTGATACCCTGATGGGAATTTAACGTGTGTTTCGTGTCGAAGACTTCTTTTAAATTCTTTGAAGACTTCTGTGTCTTTGGGATGAATTTCTCAATATATTTGAATTGGAGAATCTTCTTTGCCTTTTTCTTAAGTACTGTTCCGTCATCATTGAGTTTCCTACGTTTTCTGGCAAATTTTTCTTCTTCGGATTCCAACTCAGACTCGTCACTAGCAAGATTCAACTTTTCCGCTCTGAAATCTGTTTGGGTTCCTCTGTGCACAAGTTCTCCGGGTGGTTCGAACGGTTTGGTTCTGGGTAGGAAAGGTGGATCCAAATTCATTCTATTCATTAAATGTAAAACTTGGTAATAGAATTTCGGTACTGACATTAATGCAATGCAAATGCTGTCCATTATATCACGATTGATTTTTGGATAGTAATACCTAAGATGAGGTGGCGGCGGTTGTTCGAATCCATGTTCAACGCTGGTTGCATACAGTGCTTTAACAAACTCAGATATTTTGACACGTTTATCCTCTAGAGTCTCTTCCGCCTCGAAAGTCTCTTCACTGCGTGTGCCCAAATATTCAGCGGATATCACTCGATCTTGTATCTTGCATTGGTGCAAAGCACGCAATGCTGTTCCTGCTGTAGCCTCGTCGGGAAACCCAATTATAGCACGTCGTCTTCCATAGAATTTCGCAGTGATTGCACCATGGTGATCAAGGAAATATTCTCCCAATTCATCAAAATCGTTTGGTAGATTTTTAATCAACAATTTCTTCAAATTCATTTTGTTTTCAATTCAATTCAACTCGATTTGCTCGAATCACATCTGCTGTCAAATGTCAGTTGCGAACTTGGCTGCAGTGCATTCACAGCATTGCCTCATGCAAACTCAATCGTACCGAATTCAATTTTTCGCGAATTAAAAATAATTTTTATAATTAATTTAAACAAGCAAAGAAGTATTAATTTTAATATTTATTTTTCAGATAAGGATAAATATGAGATAAAACATGTTTGTGTTTTCAAACAACACACAAAACAAATATTTGTATTCAAAGCACGAGGACCGAGTATTCACATGATTGTTCTGATGCGTAAATTTCGAAAAATAAACATAAAATTAACATGAATTCTAACCTTTTTCCAAAACACTTAAGGAACAACATTTTAACACAAACTGACGGCAAATTATTCTTTCTAGCAAAAACTGGTAAAACCGAATCACATTTAATCAAATCGTAACCGAATAAAAATGAAATGATTATGAGGAATCAGAGAAAATAATAAAAAACCACAAATTCTTCAACTTCCAGCGAGTGAGGAAGAAAAACAAGTACGTACTCGAGATAAATAAATCTATTTTTAGATAAAAATAGTATGTATGAAATTCAAGTAATCAATTTGGAGTATTGGTGTGCTGGCAGTGTTTTGTATATAAAATTGTATTATCGTATTCCATTTTATTAATTTGTTTTCGTTGAATTTATTAAAAACATCAAACGACTTTTGCTTTTGTCAATTTCTTAAAAATCAAGGGTCACTGACATACGTCAGTCTTATCAATTGGCTGGCGGTTCTTGTTTTGTCCAAATTATTACAATTTCTCATATAAATTAATCTTTTCTATGAAACTTAATCTACATCGCACATTCTTAAAACATATATATGCAACACATGAATTCTTATTGATGTCCAATTCAATTAATTACTCATTTAAATCAATGACAAATTCAAGTTGAACTATTCCATTCAATTCAATTCAACTAAAACTAAACCAGGAAGCAATTGAACTTCTATGTGACAAATTGACAAACGCAAACAAAGCCACTTGTCGGGCATTGATATAAAATTAATGAGACAGAATTTTTGGCACCAAATCAATGACGGGCCTCCAAATCATTTCACTTTCATACACAAAACAATTATTTTACATACAAATGTTGTATTTGAATCGCATCTTTAAATGTTTCTCAACTAATTCAATTGATTTACCTCGCTAGACGTAGAATTTTAGCCATCGAATTTGTTCTCTTCCAAGTTATTTACTATCAAATCAACAAACAAAACACCAAAACACAACGACCAGTTCACAAACTGAAACGTCAAACTCCGAAATCGTACTCGTGCGCCATTTCACACGGGTTCTCTACGGATTCTGTACTGGTGGCGCAGGGTTATCTACATTGAATTATTTTCAACATTTTACTGCAAAAATAAGTGAATATTTGAATTTGCTCAGTAAATTTCATTAAATCATGTCATTCTCCTGGATATTTCCCTGCTAAGGAACTGTATGCCAATCACTTGTTGTCCAGAGTACGAAGCTCCATCCCATCAACACGGTTCTGTTACTGTAACGAGGACGGGGTTTCACATATCCACCTGGAATTGTGAGGTAAACGTCAGAATTTATTCGATTTATTACCACGTAATGACGAAGACTGTTAATATAGTATTTGAAATCTTTTAACAATTTTATTCTATTGACTTAATTATTTCGACAGAAGCGTCATTAGACTATTATAGATTTGATTGTTAAATGGTATTCGCCCTACTGCTGGATTTAAGCTGTTATCGTCCATAGCAGAAAAATCTGTTATTTTACAATTTTCGATAGAATAGCCCCAATGAAGTGTACAAGACGACATTATTAAGAACAGAACTTTTATTTGATACTTTAAAATACACAAGTAACAAATTTAATGTGAATAAATGCGTATTGGTTTTATTTGCTCCATCAATAATGCATCTGCTTCGTCTCTGGCACCGTTTTCTACATAATTTTTGTAAACCTCATGGAAAATGAAACCATCATATATTTCTTGCTGTATGAAATCGAATAACCCGCTTATAATCAGACAGTTCAAAACAATATTCCTGAGATGATTATAAACGATTCCAATCCAAATAGCTCTAGAATTATACTCATTTGGAGGTTCAATTGCAAAGCGTCCAGTTTCGTCAATTTGTGTTGATTTATGTAACGACAACATAAAAGCATCAGCCTCATCTGTCGTAATTTGATTGTTCTGGAGGGAATTTTGTTATAATCTGGGATAATTTTGAATGTATTAAAGCATTACCTTTTGTAAATAATACATTACCAAGCTTGGAACAAACAATGGGTTACTCTTATCGCATTCTTCGACTTTTTGTCTTAAAACTTTATCATCTGGAACAAGTATCCAACACAAAATATTTAACTTGTCCGAAATAGAAACATTTTTGTCCAGAAGAAGTTGTTCAATTGGTGTAACGTCAAAGTTCGGTTTAATAATTTGAACCTTTCTACGCTTGAAAGGTTCTTCGTGATTCAACTTGTAACACACTTCGTGAGTGTGATTCTCATCTTTATCCTGCAACACTATACCCATTTGCCGTTGGAATATGGGTAGTGCTAATTCACAGTACGGCTTCACATTTGGCTCACGGCAATCTATGAAATTTTGATGTAGCACTGTTGTTACACCTTGCGTAATTGTGTAAACAATTGAGGAATTTGTCTCCTTTACGTGTTTATCAAGCCAATTGGGTTCAATAGAACCTACAGGAAGATCCGACTAAAAATAAATTATCATTAGAGAAGGCTTGAAATTAAGAAACTATGAAAACGAATACAATATTGTAAAATGATAAGGAATTTGTTATGAATTGTCTGATTTCCTCTTCACTGTGTTCAGTTGGTTGATCTTTCCATATCATCTTGAATAAAGTATCTAGTTGTTCTCGAGACAGAGGTACTCCAAATGGAAAACTTTTTCGAACAGTCATAGCGAGCCGTTTTTGGTATACAACTTCACCATACACTTTGAGGACGCGCTGAAAAAATGTTAATTAGTACCGAACATACTTTCGTGAAATGAAACTTAACCTTAACGCATTCTTTCGGCATAAGTCCGTTACCACATAAAGTCGCAAAAATAGGCATTTGGTTTTCATTTAAATTCAAGCTTCGCTGTAAATTCTCTTTGTTCCATTCTACAGTAGTAAAGTTGTCTGTCCATATTCGCCATTTGCCGGGAAATATCAGAAAGTCGGTGTCTCCTGTCACTACAGCCATAGCGTTTACACGATTTGCGTAAGAAGCTAAATCTGCATCTGATTCATTTATCAATGATATGTGTATTTTGCCAAACTTTCTAACTGCAAACTGGAAAGTGTAATAGTTAACTGATATTTTATTATTTATTGATCTCAGATCGATTTCTTCTTTTCTTCGAATTGCGTTAAAAACAAATTTGTGCGACTTATATTTTCCGTCTGCCCTCTTCATCCAAGGCTCAAGTCTGTTTTCTTTTATTGGTCCAGCTGAGAAAAAGACAAGCTCGGCGCCAGCATCCACCAGTTCTTGACAAACATGTGATACAAGTTCAACAAAGAGACTATGCCTTCCACCGAGTACACATTCTATACCACCTGGATCCACCATGTTAAGGAAGCCCCACAGATCAATGACGATAATTGGTTTCTCATTCTGTTTCTGCGCAGCTCTGAAATTAAATGAATTATTTTTAAATTCAATAATTAACATGACGTCTATCAAGAGACTTACTTTCTTATCTCCTCGAGAATATTTATTCTGTATGCTCCACCGAAACAATTCTGCTTAGTTTCTATGAATTTTTTTAATAAGAAAACCATTTCTGCTCACTAACCACGATTTCATATAATGTAGAATAGAAATTTTCGATGAACTTCTTCTGGGGATTCACAACTTTAGTTTGATGTGATCATGTGATGTGAGTTATCAGTTATGATACCACTGACCAGCTCCCGTTCTCCTTATCTGTGAGTAAGAAGGTGTGTACAGAATTCTAGGAAATGATACGACATTTGAGTGATAGCGTTTCCTATAGTTACTTCTTCGTAGCCATTCCAAATAAGCCAAGGGTCATATCTACGGCTGGTATCGTGGAATCTAGAAGAGTGATGCCTATTTATGATTTACTCCTCTTGTGTCAAGGAATCGTTCCTCCAATTTAATGTACTCAAGTGCGGGAAACCCTGTATACTAAAGAATGCATCTAGATGATAAATTTTTGTATTAAAACTTCTTTAATAAACTTTACTTGAATAATCAAAATGTTGATTAAATTTAGCCGTTTACATTTGAATCCATTTCGCGACTGTAGTGCGACCTTTGAGAAAAGTTACTAACTACAAGAGCAATTTCAACATGGCATCCCTTTCCAATGCCTTCCAGCTACCCAAGCTACACAAGCGGCGTTATTTTCCAATTTCAAAGAGTCAAGGGGAAGAAGTGTATTTTGGTCGCACGAAACATTGGCAAAATTAAGGATTTACCTCAAATTAAATGCAATATTGACATGCAAACGTGACGAAATTGGTTGGTTTTAAATGTTATGTGTAGAAGGATTCCATAAAACACTGCAGAAAATACATTATTGTGGTTAAAAGTGAGATAATTGCATGACGCCAATTGGCGCGTTACCTAGAACTACTAGCGAAAAGTGTAAAGTTTTGTACCGTGAAGATTTGATTCTTGTGCATTGGAAGTAAGTTAGCATGGAGGACGCTAGAAGAGCAACCCGTGGTTCAAATGTGAGTCCATTTACACGTTTGAGATCGGGCAAAAGCCCGCCACGACTTAAGTCACCGACACGCAACAGAACTCGTGCTTCGAAATCCCCACAGAACCCGAAATCAACATTACGCACGAAATCGCCAGCTCGAAAACCAGGTACAGGTCGTAAGAAATTGTCACAAGTTGATTCGAAACCAGAAGAACGTGTGGGTTCCACACGGAACGTATCTCCATTACCCGGCAACGATGTCATGGTTCAGATCAAAGAACCATTGCCCAGACCGGTGAAGGGAATCAGAGAAGTTAAAGAGATCTTTGAAAGTGAAACGAGTTCGTTCAGAATCAAACGAACATTGACGCCAACTTCGTACTTCGATCTGACCAAGAAAGATGATGAAACCCATAAAGAGGAGGTAAATCTATGCTTTCTATTTATAAACTCGTTTATGGTATAGTATTGTCCCAACGTGTTCCAAACTGATTAAATTCTAAGCAGATAACACGTACGTCGGCAGATGATAAAACTATCACTTGAACGCGTGTTTTATGTTGTGAGCAAACAAAACATGCTTCTGTTCACACTCATACAACACTTGTTTCATATGTTTTGTCTCTGTTTGCTTCAACTCGATGTTCAATTTCAAGTTGAATGACATGAGACCAACATACAAATTTCATACTTAACATATTTTCTTTTATTTTAGAAAAACCCAATTTCAACAAAATCACTTAAAGTGAACATATCGAACTTGAAACTAACTCCTCACGTCATGACTGATGGAAGTGTGACCAACAAAATGACATCAACATCACGCAGCTCATCAACCATAAAGACAACATCATCATCAATTGATACTCAAGACTTTGGAACTAACAATCAAAAAGATACCTCCGGGGATGCGGAAGTGTGTAAGATAACGTCAGTCAACAATACAGCTTCTTCACTACTAAATACGATTGATCGATTAAGACGATCTGTATCTGTATCGAAGTCTTATACACCACAGCTAACAGCCGGTCATACAACGCCGACAACAGAAATGAGTCGAAGAAGTCGTTCGACTAGCCAACTGACAGCATATGAGACTTCTACACGAAGTGAGTTCTCCGACGAGGAAAGTGAAAAATTCGAAAGTTTCAGTATAAATGCAACTAAGGCTACACTGGGTGAAGCTAGGAAAAGTTTCTCTAGGCAAATTGCACCACCACGAGAATTCGGCGGTGCTGTTGGGGCATTCTTTTGGATGCTACTTGTACCATGTGTTGTCTATTATTTGCAATTCGTTTGTCATAAGAAATCATGCAAGTTCGAAGCTATTGACTTGAACAACACATTTTCATTTTCATTTGCCCAACAAACGATCACGAAAGTTTTCGACTACAAAACCTCGTTTTCTTATGTAGCCTACACACTTGGTGTATTCCTTCTGTCACTTGTACCGATCGGTCGACATGTGCGCTTCTACAGTGATCGCGGATGCATTGATTACAATTTCAATTCGATATTTGTTTCAGTTGTAGCTCTGAGCTGTCTTTTCGTTGGGGAATATCTTAAATACTCTCCAGCAAAGTATTTGCTACTGAATCTTCCGCAATACTGTATCTTGAGTTTGTTGAGTGCGCTCGTATTGTCATTTTGGATGTTCTTGCGTTCGAGGTACGTACCACAGCATATGTGGAATCCGTATGCGAAATCTGGGCGATTTCTGGCCGACTTCTTCGTGGGAAGAGAAATCACACCGAAGTGGTTCAATTATGTTGACATCAAGCTGGTGCAGTATCGTACAAGTTTGATAACGTCGCTACTGATCTGTGCAGCACTATTGCAGAGAAATCTTAAATTTCCTGCTCTAATTCTGGATGAAGATCTGACTTATTTTGGTAACTTGGCGCATTACATGTTCAACATCAAATTCGATTTAGTCTCATTGGTTTATACCGGCTTATTGTTGGTTTACGTTTTGGATTGGATAGTATACGAACACCACTTGACGTCGTCATTTGAGTTGCAGTATGAAGGCGTTGGAGCTCAATTACTTTTACGGTATGCAGCTACACCATTTCTTCTAGCAGCTGTCCCGAAATACGTTTTCCAAAACAGACCAATTGACATTCCCTCATGGGCATTGACAGTGTCTGTAGTGGCATTCACTCTGGGATTGATGTTGAAGCGAGCAAGTAACAAACTCAAGTATGAATATCGTTTGAATCCCAACGACAAGAGGACTACTCTTCTGGATAGTATCCCAACGTACCAAGGGAAACGACTTCTACTCAGTGGATGGTGGGGTAAAATACGGAACCCAAATTATCTTGGTGACATTCTGTCCATCCTATCGTTCCTGACACCGCTTTACTGGAGATTTGCATGGCCACCATTAATCTGCATTCTGTTCGTAGTTCTAGTAATCCTCCATCGCACACGTCGTGCTAATGCTAGGAATGTATCCAAATACAATTCGTCATGGGCTCGTTATTGTTCTTCAGTACCTTATTTCTTGATCAAAAAAGTGTATTAATTTTCAATGATTTCTGTGTTTGTTCAACATTCATTTTTAACAATTATAAATTTCAGCTACAATTTAAATATTATGTAAGAAAAAACCGTTTTACACTAGTTGTAAGGAATTCGTGATAGTAGGATTTTGTAATATTACATTACATTATTATCAAATAAATTAATAGAATTGTCTATTTTCAGCAATGCGAATTCTATCAAAATCATTTTTAAGATGTTGACTAAAACAGATTTTATAACTTTGACAAAGAAAATTCATTTAGCAGAAGGAATTTTATGTTTAAGCTATGATTAATTTAGGTATTGTATATATAACGCTGGTATGCAACTTGTAATTGAAAACATAACCACAAAAACGATTAAATACGTGTTACAGATTCAAAAGTAAAATCAAAATTTTGTTATGTTGTGGACAAATTTTTATCAACTTGCAATGTATTAGGCTATATACTCATAGTAATTCAAATATGATTTCAACCAGTTTGATTTAGATTAATAAAATTGATTTCCGTTTTCACGATGAAGTGTTGGAAAAGTTGCAGAACAATTAGCGAAATTAAAGTTAATTAAATGTTTCAAGTTCATATAAATACAATTATAGGAATTGTAATTTAAAGTTTTAGTTTAATAAATTTCAAAATAAAAATATGTTTTATTTCAAAAGTCTCCTAAAGAATCCCTCATGAGCTTTACTCCCTCGGTGAACAATCAAGTGTGACACATGAATTCACTATACATACTTCAAAGCTAGCATGTAATCTTACAAACAATCTGCAAAACTACATAAACAGACTAGCGATTGTTGTGACAAGAAAACACAAACAAACGCCTGAAAACCTCGCAGTTAATCATGAGAATAACCTGGTCGGCATATATCCGGAACAAGCGTAGAATGTGTTCAATAAAACTAAGTAAATATGAAAAATAAACTCATATACAAGCTTATAATCAGACCAAGTCTAGTATAACAACTACAAATCTAGATACAAGAGACAAAGCATTGAAATTAATAGATAAAATAGACCTACCTACCGGCTTAAATTAAGATATAGGTAGATGGTTTTTATTCAATTAACAAGAAAATTCGACACCCATGTTTGGTAAATAACATTTATTTGTTTTTAAAATTAAAAGTTAATTCATTAAATACATAATTTTGAATAATGAGAACAATTAAATTCAGACAGTTTTTAGTTTTGATTAAAATTCACCTATAACATAGGACTAAGAAAACATAACCTTAAATGATACAACTAATTCGAAAGAAACATTGATAAATCAACTTAACAATTAAAATTTTATATTAATATTATATTGCATTAAGTTCACGAAAAATCAGATTAATATTATTTTAAAATTCTGTAACTGCTTAACTTTTGTCTCTTGCAGTACGTTCATTTGTATAATATAGAATTTTGTATTGGAAAAAGAAATATATACTATACGTTAACTAATTTCACAACATATCTCTAGACCAGACATCTTTTATTATATGCTTCAGGCATGTTGAATGCATGAATACTTATGAAAAATATACTATTATTTTTAAATAAGTACATCTTACATTAACATGAATTCTTAAATTCCGAATTGGATTTGATTTTAAGAAAATAAAATTTATATTTTCAATTAAGTTTTGTTTATAATTCATGTTTTAAATAAATATTTAAAGACGACAAGCGCATTCTGGCTGTCGAACATTCCTCTGTTTGTTTTGCAATCCCCGTAATGCAGCGTCTCCATATTGTATCCCACTACCAATACGTTCTGGGTCCAACTCACCAGTTTCAATTTTAGCCAAAATTGTTTTTGAACATTTCAGAAATGCTTCCTCGACATTTTCACCAGTTTTAGCACTTGTCTCGAGGAAAATTAATTCTAAAAAAATGAATTGTTTTAAAATTATGAAACAATTTGCATGTGTTTGAATTTCACCATTTTCCTGTGCGAAAGTACTCGCTTCCAAAAATGTCACTTCACGTGCTTCCTCCAGATCCTTCTTATTCCCCACTAAGAGTATAACAATATTTGGACTCGCCAATGTTCGAGCATCGTTTAACCAATTTGATAAAGCATTGAATGAATCACGGGATGTTGTATCGTACACCAGAAGTGCACCAGCTGCTCCACGGTAGTATGAACGTGTTACTGAACGGAAACGTTCTTGTCCTGCTGTATCCCAGATTTGCAGTTTTACTGACTTTCCACCGACATTAACGATTCGTGAACCGAATTCAACTCCAATCGTGTGTGAGCTATCATCTTTAACTGAAATTTAACATTTCACGTATGTTAATTGAATTAGATTCATCAGTGTTTGCACAATAAAGATAATCAATGACGGAGGAACTTGTTTTGAAACTTGTTTGCAAACAAGTGTTTATTTGGCTAGAATTGGTTGCTTGAGGGTTAAAATTGCGAAAACCTCCATATCAACACAATTGTGTTATCATCAATGCCAGCGTCATTCATGTTTCATTATACATAGCTCTCATATTACTATGGAAATTTCACTTTTATTTCATGGAATCAACTTACATTTACTTTCGATGAAATGATGTAATAGGCAACTTTTTCCACTTCCAGCACTTCCAATTATTAAAAATTTGAACAAATAATCTGCAAAAGAAACAATTTTATTTTATTTACCCAAAATTGAATGACTTCTCTCCACTTTACCATATGATTCAGACATTTTTACACTCCCCCAATTATATGGTTTTTAGGCTGACTATTTTGTTATTTGCAGATATTTGGAATGAGATTCTTAAAAATTAATGTTTATGATATATCACATCACGTTTTGGAATATTTGAACATTTAAATTAGAAAATAATTAATTTGTTTTCGTCAAATTCTCAGTATTTCGTCTTAAATTATACAAAATACTGTGGCGTTTTATGTTATGTTTTGACGTTTCTTCGACGCTTACCTCATTGGGATTACCTGAGCTGGTGTTATGGAAGGAGTCGTTTTGTGGAACGAATTGCAATGCCTAGCTCGAGGTGTATCAAATGTGCAGTTCAAAATGTAGGAAAATTCAAATCTTTTGCAAATAATCAAAACTTTAATTGTTTTCACTAAATGTTTAATTGATTCTTGTTATTTCAGTCAATTACACATGGATTTCGGCTGTTTTAAGTTACTGGACTTTACAATGGTTCGGGGATTTCCCATTTCCTGGTTTTTCTCAAAATAAGTCTTTTGAGTCTATGGAAATTGTCTGAGTTTCTAGTTTGATTAATATAATACATATTGAAAGTATAGAATTAAAATATAAACACTACGTGCAAAGTTATTACGGTTTTTCCTTAACTTCGTCATGTGGCGGTAGGTAGTATATTTCAATAGTATCAAAATAATTAATCAAAATAATACAAATTGTTCAAATATTCGAAGCTAACCTCAAAATATCCATTTTCTTCCTCTAGTCAAGTCCCACAAAATGTTCAAACTGGCGCTTTTTGACACCCTGTTGATGTTTGCACCGGAAAATCGTAAGCAAAGGTGAATTGTTTTAGGAACATTAGAAAACCTTAATTAGTGAGCCAGCCATCACGGATGCTTCAACAGAATTGTAAGAAGAACAATTCGAAGATATTCAGTGCATCCTCCGGAGTAACAGTTGCATGTGGAAAGAAGACTACTGTAGGAAATGAATGCAGGACTTGAGTATTATACCTTGCTGGAAATGTGTACGGAATAACCAGTAACGTCTAATTTATTAGTGATTTCGGTTAATACTAGGTTGTACTTTTAGGTTGCAATAACTGGATCAACATGGAAGACCATCAATACAAAGACAGGTATTCCAGCTTTCAGAATTCAAAAGAGAGTTCTTGGTTTAACTTCTCCAACAATGCGTAATCTGCCTGTGGTAGATTAACAAGAAACCTGCAAGTGATACATTATTAGATTTTAATAAAGTTCAAGAAAATCATACTTACATATGTTCTAGACTTTAACCGCCTACCCAGTCCAGTTCCATGGTGAAAGTACTTTGGGATAGACAGTAGAAACCACGTTCAATATCAAGATGATTTATTCCTGATTATTAAAATGAAAAATATTGAAAATTAATTATAATTTTGTTAAATTTCTAATAAATTCTGGCACGAAATGAAGAAAGTTTTCAATCCCAGTACACATCGGTGTGGAACGTGTTTGATATGGTCATGTCGACTATTCTGACATTTCCTATAAGAAATGATTGCTACTAGTTTGAGTTCAATATTCCGGCATTTGCCGAGTAATTGCATTAACAAAGTTGATAAAAGGAAATTATGGGGTTTTGTGGCTATAGCATTCAATAGAGTTGATGCAGACCGATTGAAATTGGTAGGTTCTGACAGATTATGTGCGGAGTGGGTGCTCAAGAATGGTGGCGCAGTACGATTCACAACAAGTCCCAATCTGTTGGTGAACAACTACAACATGTTGCCACCAGAAAACATTCGTCTGCGACTTAAAGAAATCGATGCGTCCGATTCATCCATCATGAAAATCGGAATGGACCATTTGAGAAATTGTGAGAAAATTGATAAGATTATCTTGCACAATTGCAAGCACTTGGAGGAAGGAAGTCTTGATGGTCTCCTCCATGTAAAGGCATCCTTGAATCATTTACAAGTTTCTGGATGTTATAACTTTGCCGGAGGCAGCTTATTACCTATAAAAGACTTGAGTAATCTCAAAGAGTTGAAAATATTTGACATGCCCTACGTTAAAAATATGGAGCAAGTGTCCACAGAATTGCGTAAAGCCCTACCTAACTGTAGCATGGAGATTTCAAAATGATCGTTGCCATTTATGTGTTGTTTTTCTAGTTGTAACCTCTCAGGTTTTTGTTGAATAAAGCAAAGTTGATATTCTTATTTTATTATTTAACCTGTCTAATGATACACGACATGTATTCATTAGATTTTCACAATGTTTACAACATGTATCCTTACAATTACAACATATCCTAGATGTTTAAAATAGATTTCTATTAGCTATCATTTTCACTGGTTACTGAGCTCACAGCTTGATTGGAAGGTGAGGTAACAATGATTTGTTTACTACTTCCACTACTGTCTGCAGTCGCTGATCCAATGGATGAAACAATTGTTGCTGTCGGTGTACCACTTTTCGATGGTATCAAATTCAATTTCTTCACAGTAACATTTCTGTTAAACACACTTGACGACAGCACAGGCTTTAAGACAATAGTTTGTTTGTTTGTTCCATCGGAGGCTTTTATTATGTTCTTGAGAGCACCACTCTTGTCCGGGTCAACATTGAACACAATATTCTGGAACTGCTTGTTGAGTGTAGAAACATTTCCAATAATGTTTGGTTGTTGTCCAGTTGTAGTTTTGGTGGCAGACGTTTTCACTATACCTCCAGACGACACTAAGTCTATAGTCTTTGGCTTTTGAACTGCGATTGTGGAAGCACGTGACGATGGTATAATGAATTTGGTGAACTTCAACCCTTGTGTCTTTGGAATATAACCTCCTGCTGATTTGATGTTTGATGCATTTATGTAAACCACACGATTGTTACCCGTTTTGGATTTCTGGATAATATTATTCACAACGAAGTTTTTGTTTGACGTCGTTTGGCTCCCTTCTACAATGGATGATTGTGATATAACGATGGGAGAGGAACTACTGGCCAACGTTGTCGTATTTGAAGGTATCGGTGCGGTTTCGTGAATATTCCCGTCATTGTCAGCAAAGATTATTGGCATATCAATGATATTCGTACATGATAAATCAGGAGACCCTGTTGCAACTTTACTCTCTGTGGAACTATGTGTGGCTCCTCCAGATCCGATAATCGTTGTGCCCGGTTTGAGAACTGTCAGTTTTTGGGGATTGACGACAATTTGATTTTGTCCAACATTCGATATGAATTGTGATCCTGATGTTGCTGGTTTCACTGTTAGAATTTGTCCTGGTCTAATAGTATCACCAGTTCCCCCAGCATTTCCCACAATTGTTGTCGAATTACCAACTGTTTTGATTGTGTAAATCTTTTGTGCAGGTGGTTTCAAGTGCAAAAATTGATTGTGTGGAATCATTTTAATTTTCTGTGTCGTTGAAGTACCACCACCAGATGAGGATGTCCGTTGTAATGGAATTGTAAGCGGAGTACTTGGTAATCCAGACAGAGCAGCTTGACTCAAACTTGTTATTTTTTGAGCACTGAGCAACTCATACGACACAACATCGTCGTCATCGATTTTGCTTCCAACTTTTTCAGTTTCCGGTGTTATACTCTGAATTGCCAAATTAAGACTTTCTGCAGATTGCTGTGCCAACAGTGGGTGTTTTGTTTGCAAAGTCGTAACTGCAGGTCGAGTCCGAGGACGACCAACTGAAAATGAAATTTTTTGAGGTTAGGTTGCAATTCGGTTAAAATATTTGCATTACCTGTAATCTGACGATTAGCTGCATACTTGCTCTTTGGCTGCACAAGGCTTTCAGAGTCGGATCCGTGACTAATTTTACGCTTTCGGTTACTTTGTGTGTTCACTGCACAACCACGTCGCATTTGAGGGGTGTTGTGTCCAACAATCGCACCCAAATGACTGTTCGGTGTCCGAGGTCCAGGGGGACTTATAATACACGTTCGAAGAAACTCGTATATTTCGTCCTAATAGTTTAATACTTGAATAAGTTCGAAATTTTGATTTCAATTCAATTTACCGTGATCATGTTGTCGACCATTGATTGTGTAAAATTTTCAATTTGTCTCTTGCTCTTAGGAATGCGTAGAACATCATCAGCGGATCCAACTATAACTAATGACGATTCTGACTGCATTTTCTCCCTTAACGATTCCATTTCTTCTTGACTAAACGGAGGTAGATGATATAAATCCTTTCGAATCACATTAATTCCACTAGTTCTCACCTTGTTCTAGCTGAATTCTGTCCAACAACAAACATTATGGGGATTGTCAAATCCAAAATATGGTCATCTGGTGCACCACGAACACCACTTATTGTGTTGTAGGCAAATCCCATGCAAACAACACTATTCACATTTTCAACTAATGCTACATGCAATGCTGTAGTGGCAGCTGCATTGAAACCAACCAGAATGATTTGACGATTCGGTTGTTCATTGCGGAGTTCTTGAATCTTAACCCGAGACATTGCAATGTAGTGCTCAGCTACTTGATCAAAAGGTTGTTTGTTCAAGGAATTACCTGTAATGAGAAGGATTATGTTCATTTCTTGTTCAATTTCGATTTATCTTCGTTCATTACCACTAGAATGTACGTTGACTTGAGTTATCTGCGCCATGGAGGAAAACAGCTGGTACCATTTCTGCATTCTGGACACAGCTCGACCAGACGAATGCGGTGAGGGAATAATAAGTATAATTGCGTTTCCGGGTAGTTTTCTGGTCTGAAATGTGGAAAAATCATGAAAATTTTGTTTTCCACCAATGAACCTATGAACACACTTTAGGCGACACGACCGGATCCCACTGTTTCTTCAGCACAGGTGCAAGAAGTTCCTGGTTCGTGTTCATTGGCCGTCCAAACAGCATTTTGTCAACCAACGAGGGTAACCTTGTTTTCAATGTCTGCAGTATATCAAGATACGACGCCATGTACGACGGTGGCAGGTTGTCCATAAGCAACCCATGCAGCCATTGAGTCAAACGTGGTTCCCATGCAACAGCTGCTAATGCTTTCCTCATCCGTTGTACGGACTTGTCGATTGTCACTCTTCGGTGAATCGGTTCGTGTTGTCTTCCCTTTGTAGCCTTCCGTGCTAGTTGGTCGTAGTCCAAAATTTTCGTAACCTCACCAAATAACCGTTCTTGAGCAGGTGTCCAACCGACACTGGAAAAATGAGTTCATAATTAAATGAGTTTGAAATTATTTTCTATGACACGAACTTGTTGATCTTCTCCTCCCAGTCAGTGTCATCTGGGTTTGTGTTTCGTACACTATTTGCGACTTTTGTACACTCTGTCATACACTCCTTTGCAGTTGTTTCGTTGTACGATGGCATTGGCGGTTGGTTAGATTCATCCAGATCACCTCCATCTTCCATCGGATGGGTATGACACGAAGGACATTGCGGAGTGCGATGTACCATCAACGCTCTGGTTTTCAGTCCATTAGCACCCTCAATTGGCCTTGTGTCACGGGAATAACTATGCTCCATGTCGATTAAGTATTTCTGGAAATTGAGGTTATATCTTTTCAATATGATGTATAACAAAAGTGTGTTTTACTTCATTACTCGATGTAAATCAAAAGAAAAACGATTTTCAATGAAAATTTCGGAATTAAGGATTTGCTATGAAATGAAGGACAGCCAACTATGTGTGGAGTAAAATTACGATCAATAACTCAATTCACCTGAACGAGTATCTCAGCTTGTTAAGTTTAATATTTTCATAACACAATTATGAGTTTAATTTAATTTTTATACTTAATAAATAATATTTAAAATATATTCCACGACAAAGTAGCAGCAATAACAAAATATTGCTTTTCGCAACAAATATGGCGCTTGTGTCAAACAACGTCATCGAATGTCGACATTTTGGCTGAATATGCTGAATGCTGTGGAGAGTTGTCACTAATCAAATTTATACCGCTCAAATTTGAAGTATTTGTCGCGTTTGACAGGAGGTAATTTTATTGCGATTTAATTGAGAAAATTTAAAAATGTTTCTACCTTATTGCATTTGCATTGTAAGTGCCGAATTCCTGTCATATTTACTTCAAAATTGTTTCAATTCTACAATCAACAAGATATTTGAAAGTTAATAACTCTTGAAATTAGATTCCTTTCTTGTCCATTCAACACTGCTGCACCCGCACCGGCATTAGTGACACTTCCAACAATATGCGAAAACTTCAAGTCTCTCCACATATCAACAATGTCACGGATGTCACAAGCGACAGAGGATTTTTCGCGGGATAAGTGCGGAGAGACACCGTGATGCTCTACGATTCCGTGATGTAGAATTTTATATATAAAAATTGTGAAATTCCTATTCATTACGCAACTTTTCCAGCTAATTTTCATTCGAAATTTCAGCACAAATCGTTTAACAAGAGGAAAACACTCAAATGTAGAGATGATTGGGATTTTGTAAACAACTTTCACTTTTATACTTACTCGATGCAGAGCATACATTTTAGCGTTTGTAAACAGATTTCGTCGCAAATCGCAAATGTCATCATACTGGGACTGTGAAAAGCAGTGGAAGTTCAAAAGTGACATTTCCAATATGCAAAAATTGTTCCTATTGCGTATGTATGAATTGGGAAAACTTTTTCACTTTTCCACGATATGTCAATGTTTACACTTTAATATACTCCTGCCACTTCTCTCACTGATTACACCTTCAAATGTGCCGGCTAATTGATTGCAGAAGTCAATTACAGAAATTGAGAGAATTTATTCTTAAGTGAACGACATTATCCGAACTGTCGCTATCAGCTCAGCACCACAACGACTGCCAAAACCAAAAGGGTGATGGGCAGAGAGATGGAGTCGACGAGAAACAAAAACATTACTTGTAGTAGGCTGTGGGCTTATGTGATAACATGAAAACACGTGCATTCGAGGCTGTTGAAGTGTCAAAATGTTGTGGAATCTGAGTTGGGGAAACTTTCCGAAGTTTCGGTGTGCTGCTCGGCAGGTGGCCACCAGTTCGGAGCAAGTCTTTGCTAAGAGCTTAATTTTCATAACTTCCTAGGACACAACCATTTGGGGAACGTTCACATGAAAACACGCGCATTCGAGGCTGCTGACTGGATGCGACTGGATTTCAAAGGGGTAAACCCTTCTCCAAGACAGTTGATTCATTTAGTTTATTTTAAAATACACATTTTGGAAGAAAATGTTTCCCCCTAAAATAAATCATGGACTAACCGGTGCGAAATATTCGCAATTGAAATTCGACGTCTCCACTAAAAAATGTTTTTTCACAGATGTGTGTTATAGCTTGTGTACTATCATTGAGTAGTAAAATCGGTTCAAAGGAAGCATACTATAACTAAGAAAATTTAACCTAAACTCAAAATATTCATCAAAGACCAACAATTTTTATTTCGAAAGAAAGAGGGCGTCCTCCTGAACATGCCACTGTTTTTCATTTTTCTCTAGGCCGCACCGTTCTGGAGATATTCGCAATTGAAATTCGGTAGGTTGGTGTCTTCACTAAAAATGTCTTTAAATTTGAATATCTCGGCTACCTTTCGATTTTTTGGAAATATGTTTTCACAGATGTGTATTATAGCTTGTGTACTATCATTGAGTAGTAAAATCGGTTCAAAGGAAGCATACTATACACAAGAATATTTAACCTAACCTCAAAATATTCATCAAAGACGGACGAGTTATAGCTGAAAAGAAAGAGGGCATCCTCCTGAACATGCCATTGTTTTTCATTTTGCTCTAAGCCACGCCGTTTCCGAGAAAATCGCATTTAAAGTTTTGCACTAATTTTTGCCTACTGCTGGTTCTGGGCCCCTGGTGTTTTGGAACGGGTGGAAAAGTTTCAAACATGCCAAATTTCAAAAGCGAATATCTCGAGAACCGTTAGTCCTATAATTAAATTTTTTGCACCAATCGATCGCTTGTGATGCCGGCAATCGTTGTGCATCAAAAATATTGCAGAGAAAAATAGTTTCAAGAAATTTCTTTAGCCAGGGCACAAACCACTTATCACAGATACAAACCAGTTAAGCAAGTTGAAAGAGGACGTGTTCCTTAACGCGTGACTGTTTTCCGTTTTTCTCTAAGCCTCACCGTTCTGGAGATATTCGCAATTAAAGTTTGGAAGGTTGGTGTCTTCACTAAAAATGTCTTTAAACTTGAATTACTCGGCTACCTGTGGATTTTTTGGAAATATGTTTTCACAGATGTGTATTATAGCTTGTGTACTATCATTGAGTAGTAAAATCGGTTCAACGGAAGCATACTATAACTAAGAAAATTTAACCTAAACTCAAAATATTCATCAAAGACCAACAATTTTTAACTCAAAAGAAAGAGGGCGTCCTCTTGAACATGCCACTGTTTTTCATTTTTCTCTAGGCCGCACCGTTCTGGAGATATTCGCAATTGAAGTTTGGAAGGTTGGTGTCTTCACTAAAAATGTCTTTAAACTTGAATATCTCGGCTACCTTTGGATTTTTTGGAAATATTTTTTCACATATGTGTATGATAGCTTGCGTACTATCATTGAGTAGTATAATCGGTTCAAAGGAGGCATACTATAACTAAGAAAATTTAACCTAAACTCAAAATATTCATCAGAGACGGACGAGTTATAGCTGAAAAGAAAGAGGGCATCCTCCTGAACATGCCATTGTTTTTCATTTTGCTCTAAGCCGCGCCGTTTCCGAGAAAATCGCATTTAAAGTTTTGCACTAATTTTTGCCTACTGCTGGTTCTGGGCCCCTGGTGTTTTGGAACGGGTGGAAAAGTTTCAAACATGCCAAATTTCAAAAGCGAATATCTCGAGAACCGTTAGTCCTATAATTAAATTTTTTGCACCAATCGATCGCTTGTGATGCCGGCAATCGTTGTGCATCAAAAATATTGCAGAGAAAAATAGTTTCAAGAAATTTCTTTAGCCAGGGCACAAACCACTTATCACAGATACAAACCAGTTAAGCAAGTTGAAAGAGGACGTGTTCCTTAACGCGCGACTGTTTTCCGTTTTTCTCTAAGCCTCACCGTTCTGGAGATATTCGCAATTAAAGTTTGGAAGGTTGGTGTCTTCACTAAAAATGTCTTTAAACTTGAATTACTCGGCTACCTGTGGATTTTTTGGAAATATGTTTTCACAGATGTGTATTATAGCTTGTGTACTATCATTGAGTAGTAAAATCGGTTCAAAGGAGGCATACTATAACTAAGAAAATTTAACCTAAACTCAAAATATTCATCAGAGACGGACGAGTTATAGCTGAAAAGAAAGAGGGCATCCTCCTGAACATGCCATTGTTTTTCATTTTGCTCTAAGCCGCGCCGTTTCCGAGAAAATCGCATTTAAAGGTTTGCACTAATTTTTGCCTACTGCTGGTTCTGGGCCCCTGGTGTTTTGGAACGGGTGGAAAAGTTTCAAACATGCCAAATTTCAAAAGCGAATATCTCGAGAACCGTTAGTCCTATAATTAAATTTTTTGCACCAATCGATCGCTTGTGATGCCGGCAATCGTTGTGCATCAAAAATATTGCAGAGAAAAATAGTTTCAAGAAATTTCTTTAGCCAGGGCACAAACCACTTATCACAGATACAAACCAGTTAAGCAAATTGAAAGAGGACGTGTTCCTTAACGCGTGACTGTTTTCCGTTTTTCTCTAAGCCTCACCGTTCTGGAGATATTCGCAATTGAAGTTTGGAAGGTTGGTGTCTTCACTAAAAATGTCTTTAAACTTGAATTACTCGGCTACCTGTGGATTTTTTGGAAATATGTTTTCACAGATGTGTATTATAGCTTGTGTACTATCATTGAGTAGTAAAATCGGTTCAAAGGAAGCATACTATAACTAAGAAAATTTAACCTAAACTCAAAATATTCATCAAAGACCAACAATTTTTATTTCGAAAGAAAGAGGGCGTCCTCCTGAACATGCCACTGTTTTTCATTTTTCTCTAGGCCGCACCGTTCTGGAGATATTCGCAATTGAAATTCGGTAGGTTGGTGTCTTCACTAAAAATGTCTTTAAATTTGAATATCTCGGCTACCTTTCGATTTTTTGGAAATATGTTTTCACAGATGTGTATTATAGCTTGTGTACTATCATTGAGTAGTAAATTCGGTTCAAAGGAAGCATACTATAACTAAGAAAATTTAACCTAAACTCAAAATATTCATCGAAGACCGACAATTTTTAGCTCAAATGAAAGAGGGCGTCCTCCTGAGCATGCCTCTGTTTTTCATTTTTCTCTAGGCCGCACCGTTCTGGAGATATTCGCAATTGAAATTCGGTAGGTTGGTGTCTTCACTAAAAGTGTCTTTAAATTTGAATATCTCGGCTACCTTTCGATTTTTTGGAAAGATGTTTTCACAGATGTGTATTATAGCTTGTGTACTATCATTGAGTAGTAAAATCGGTTCAAAGGAAGCATACTATACACAAGAATATTTAACCTAACCTCAAAATATTCATCAAAGACGAACAATTTTTATTTCAAAAGAAAGAGGGCATCCTCCTGAACATGCCACTGTTTTTCATTTTTCTCTAGGCCGCACCGTTCTGGAGATATTCGCAATTGAAGTTTGGAAGGTTGGTGTCTTCACTAAAAATGTCTTTAAACTTGAATATCTCGGCTACCTTTGGATTTTTTGGAAATATTTTTTCACATATGTGTATGATAGCTTGCGTACTATCATTGAGTAGTAAAATCGGTTCAAAGGAAGCATACTATAACTAAGAAAATTTAACCTAAACTCAAAATATTCATCAGAGACGGACGAGTTATAGCTGAAAAGAAAGAGGGCATCCTCCTGAACATGCCATTGTTTTTCATTTTGCTCTAAGCCACGCCGTTTACGAGAAAATCGCATTTAAAGTTTTGCACTAATTTTTGCCTACTGCTGGTTCTGGGCCCCTGGTGTTTTGGAACGGGTGGAAAAGTTTCAAACATGCCAAATTTCAAAAGCGAATATCTCGAGAACCGTTAGTCCTATAATTAAATTTTTTGCACCAATCGATCGCTTGTGATGCCGGCAATCGTTGTGCATCAAAAATATTGCAGAGAAAAATAGTTTCAAGAAATTTCTTTAGCCAGGGCACAAACCACTTATCACAGATACAAACCAGTTAAGCAAGTTGAAAGAGGACGTGTTCCTTAACGCGTGACTGTTTTCCGTTTTTCTCTAAGCCTCACCGTTCTGGAGATATTCGCAATTAAAGTTTGGAAGGTTGGTGTCTTCACTAAAAATGTCTTTAAACTTGAATTACTCGGCTACCTGTGGATTTTTTGGAAATATGTTTTCACAGATGTGTATTATAGCTTGTGTACTATCATTGAGTAGTAAAATCGGTTCAACGGAAGCATACTATAACTAAGAAAATTTAACCTAAACTCAAAATATTCATCAAAGACCAACAATTTTTAACTCAAAAGAAAGAGGGCGTCCTCCTGAACATGCCCCTGTTTTTCATTTTTCTCTAGGCCGCACCGTTCTGGAGATATTCGCAATTGAAGTTTGGAAGGTTGGTGTCTTCACTAAAAATGTCTTTAAACTTGAATTACTCGGCTACCTGTGGATTTTTTGGAAATATGTTTTCACAGATGTGTATTATAGCTTGTGTACTATCATTGAGTAGTAAAATCGGTTCAAAGGAAGCATACTATAACTAAGAAAATTTAACCTAAACTCAAAATATTCATCAAAGACCAACAATTTTTAACTCAAAAGAAAGAGGGCGTCCTCCTGAACATGCCACTGTTTTTCATTTTTCTCTAGGCCGCAACCGTTCTGGAGATATTCGCAATTGAAGTTTGGAAGGTTGGTGTCTTCACTAAAAATGTCTTTAAACTTGAATATCTCGGCTACCTTTGGATTTTTTGGAAATATTTTTTCACATGTGTATGATAGCTTGCGTACTATCATTGAGTAGTAAAATCGGTTCAAAGGAAGCATACTATAACTAAGAAAATTTAACCTAAACTCAAAATATTCATCAGAGACGGACGAGTTATAGCTGAAAAGAAAGAGGGCATCCTCCTGAACATGCCATTGTTTTTCATTTTGCTCTAAGCCGCGCCGTTTCCGAGAAAATCGCATTTAAAGTTTTGCACTAATTTTTGCCTACTGCTGGTTCTGGGCCCCTGGTGTTTTGGAACGGGTGGAAAAGTTTCAAACATGCCAAATTTCAAAAGCGAATATCTCGAGAACCGTTAGTCCTATAATTAAATTTTTTGCACCAATCGATCGCTTGTGATGCCGGCAATCGTTGTGCATCAAAAATATTGCAGAGAAAAATAGTTTCAAGAAATTTCTTTAGCCAGGGCACAAACCACTTATCACAGATACAAACCAGTTAAGCAAGTTGAAAGAGGACGTGTTCCTTAACGCGTGACTGTTTTCCGTTTTTCTCTAAGCCTCACCGTTCTGGAGATATTCGCAATTAAAGTTTGGAAGGTTGGTGTCTTCACTAAAAATGTCTTTAAACTTGAATTACTCGGCTACCTGTGGATTTTTTGGAAATATGTTTTCACAGATGTGTATTATAGCTTGTGTACTATCATTGAGTAGTAAAATCGGTTCAAAGGAAGCATACTATAACTAAGAAAATTTAACCTAAACTCAAAATATTCATCAAAGACCAACAATTTTTAACTCAAAAGAAAGAGGGCGTCCTCCTGAACATGCCACTGTTTTTCATTTTTCTCTAGGCCGCACCGTTCTGGAGATATTCGCAATTGAAGTTTGGAAGGTTGGTGTCTTCACTAAAAATGTCTTTAAACTTGAATATCTCGGCTACCTTTGGATTTTTTGGAAATATTTTTTCACATATGTGTATGATAGCTTGCGTCCTATCATTGAGTAGTAAAATCGGTTCAAAGGAAGCATACTATAACTAAGAAAATTTAACCTAAACTCAAAATATTCATCAGAGACGGACGAGTTATAGCTGAAAAGAAAGAGGGCATCCTCCTGAACATGCCATTGTTTTTCATTTTGCTCTAAGCCGCACCATTTCCGAGAAAATCGCATTTAAAGTTTTGCACTAATTTTTGCCTACTGCTGGTTCTGTGCCCCTGGTGTTTTGGAACGAGTGGAAAATTTTCAAACATGCCAAATTTCAAAAGCGAATATCTCGGGAACCGTTAGTCCTATAATTAAATTGTTTGCACCAATCGATTGCTTGTGATGCCGCCAATCGTTCTGCATCAAAATTATTGCAGAGAAAAATATTTGCAAGAAATTTCTTTAGCCAGGGCACAAACCACTTATCCAAGACACACACCAGTTAGGCAAATTGAAAGAGGACGTGTTCCTTAACGCGTGACTGTTTTCCGTTTTTCTCTAAGCCTCACCGTTCTGGAGATATTCGCAATTGAAGTTTGGAAGGTTGGTGTCTTCACTAAAAATGTCTTTAAACTTGAATTACTCGGCTACCTGTGGATTTTTTGGAAATATGTTTTCACAGATGTGTATTATAGCTTGTGTACTATCATTGAGTAGTAAAATCGGTTCAAAGGAAGCATACTATAACTAAGAAAATTTAACCTAAACTCAAAATATTCATCAAAGACCAACAATTTTTATTTCGAAAGAAAGAGGGCGTCCTCCCGAACATGCCACTGTTTTTCATTTTTCTCTAGGCCGCACCGTTCTGGAGATATTCGCAATTGAAATTCGGTAGGTTGGTGTCTTCACTAAAAATGTCTTTAAATTTGAATATCTCGGCTACCTTTCGATTTTTTGGAAATATGTTTTCACAGATGTGTATTATAGCTTGTGTACTATCATTGAGTAGTAAATTCGGTTCAAAGGAAGCATACTATAACTAAGAAAATTTAACCTAAACTCAAAATATTCATCAAAGACCAACAATTTTTAACTCAAAAGAAAGAGGGCGCCCTCCTGAACATGCCACTGTTTTTCATTTTTCTCTAGGCCGCACCGTTCTGGAGATATTCGCAATTGAAGTTTGGAAGGTTGGTGTCTTCACTAAAAATGTCTTTAAATTTGAATATCTCGGCTACCTTTCGATTTTTTGGAAAGATGTTTTCACAGATGTGTATTATAGCTTGTGTATATCATTGAGTAGTATAATCGGTTCAAAGGAGGCATACTATAACTAAGAAAATTTAACCTAAACTCAAAATATTCATCAGAGACGGACGAGTTATAGCTGAAAAGAAAGAGGGCATCCTCCTGAACATGCCATTGTTTTTCATTTTGCTCTAAGCCGCGCCGTTTCCGAGAAAATCGCATTTAAAGTTTTGCACTAATTTTTGCCTACTGCTGGTTCTGGGCCCCTGGTGTTTTGGAACGGGTGGAAAAGTTTCAAACATGCCAAATTTCAAAAGCGAATATCTCGAGAACCGTTAGTCCTATAATTAAATGTTTTGCACCAATCGATCGCTTGTGATGCCGGCAATCGTTGTGCATCAAAAATATTGCAGAGAAAAATAGTTTCAAGAAATTTCTTTAGCCAGGGCACAAACCACTTATCACAGATACAAACCAGTTAAGCAAGTTGAAAGAGGACGTGTTCCTTAACGCGTGACTGTTTTCCGTTTTTCTCTAAGCCTCACCGTTCTGGAGATATTCGCAATTAAAGTTTGGAAGGTTGGTGTCTTCACTAAAAATGTCTTTAAACTTGAATTACTCGGCTACCTGTGGATTTTTTGGAAATATGTTTTCACAGATGTGTATTATAGCTTGTGTACTATCATTGAGTAGTAAAATCGGTTCAAAGGAAGCATACTATAACTAAGAAAATTTAACCTAAACTCAAAATATTCATCAAAGACCAACAATTTTTAACTCAAAAGAAAGAGGGCGTCCTCCTGAACATGCCACTGTTTTTCATTTTTCTCTAGGCCGCACCGTTCTGGAGATATTCGCAATTGAAGTTTGGAAGGTTGGTGTCTTCACTAAAAATGTCTTTAAACTTGAATATCTCGGCTACCTTTGGATTTTTTGGAAATATTTTTTCACAGATGTGTATTATAGCTTGTGTATATCATTGAGTAGTATAATCGGTTCAAAGGAGGCATACTATAACTAAGAAAATTTAACCTAAACTCAAAATATTCATCAGAGACGGACGAGTTATAGCTGAAAAGAAAGAGGGCATCCTCCTGAACATGCCATTGTTTTTCATTTTGCTCTAAGCCGCGCCGTTTCCGAGAAAATCGCATTTAAAGTTTTGCACTAATTTTTGCCTACTGCTGGTTCTGGGCCCCTGGTGTTTTGGAACGGGTGGAAAAGTTTCAAACATGCCAAATTTCAAAAGCGAATATCTCGGGAACCGTTAGTCCTATAATTAAATGTTTTGCACCAATCGATCGCTTGTGATGCCGGCAATCGTTGTGCATCAAAAATATTGCAGAGAAAAATAGTTTCAAGAAATTTCTTTAGCCAGGGCACAAACCACTTATCACAGATACAAACCAGTTAAGCAAGTTGAAAGAGGACGTGTTCCTTAACGCGTGACTGTTTTCCGTTTTTCTCTAAGCCTCACCGTTCTGGAGATATTCGCAATTAAAGTTTGGAAGGTTGGTGTCTTCACTAAAAATGTCTTTAAACTTGAATTACTCGGCTACCTGTGGATTTTTTGGAAATATGTTTTCACAGATGTGTATTATAGCTTGTGTACTATCATTGAGTAGTAAAATCGGTTCAAAGGAAGCATACTATAACTAAGAAAATTTAACCTAAACTCAAAATATTCATCAAAGACCAACAATTTTTAACTCAAAAGAAAGAGGGCGTCCTCCTGAACATGCCACTGTTTTTCATTTTTCTCTAGGCCGCACCGTTCTGGAGATATTCGCAATTGAAGTTTGGAAGGTTGGTGTCTTCACTAAAAATGTCTTTAAACTTGAATTACTCGGCTACCTGTGGATTTTTTGGAAATATGTTTTCACAGATGTGTATTATAGCTTGCGTACTATCATTGAGTAGTAAAATCGGTTCAAAGGAAGCATACTATAACTAAGAAAATTTAACCTAAACTCAAAATATTCATCAGAGACGGACGAGTTATAGCTGAAAAGAAAGAGGGCATCCTCCTGAACATGCCATTGTTTTTCATTTTGCTCTAAGCCGCGCCGTTTCAGAGAAAATCGCATTTAAAGTTTTGCACTAATTTTTGCCTACTGCTGGTTCTGGGCCCCTGGTGTTTTGGAACGGGTGGAAAAGTTTCAAACATGCCAAATTTCAAAAGCGAATATCTCGAGAACCGTTAGTCCTATAATTAAATGTTTTGCACCAATCGATCGCTTGTGATGCCGGCAATCGTTGTGCATCAAAAATATTGCAGAGAAAAATAGTTTCAAGAAATTTCTTTAGCCAGGGCACAAACCACTTATCACAGATACAAACCAGTTAAGCAAGTTGAAAGAGGACGTGTTCCTTAACGCGTGACTGTTTTCCGTTTTTCTCTAAGCCTCACCGTTCTGGAGATATTCGCAATTGAAGTTTGGAAGGTTGGTGTCTTCACTAAAAATGTCTTTAAACTTGAATTACTCGGCTACCTGTGGATTTTTTGGAAATATGTTTTCACAGATGTGTATTATAGCTTGTGTACTATCATTGAGTAGTAAAATCGGTTCAAAGGAAGCATACTATAACTAAGAAAATTTAACCTAAACTCAAAATATTCATCAAAGACCAACAATTTTTAACTCAAAAGAAAGAGGGCGTCCTGCTGAACTTGCCACTGTTTTTCATTTTTCTCTAGGCCGCACCGTTCTGGAGATATTCGCAATTGAAGTTTGGAAGGTTGGTGTCTTCACTAAAAATGTCTTTAAACTTGAATATCTCGGCTACCTTTGGATTTTTTGGAAATATTTTTTCACATATGTGTATGATAGCTTGCGTACTATCATTGAGTAGTAAAATCGGTTCAAAGGAAGCATACTATAACTAAGAAAATTTAACCTAAACTCAAAATATTCATCAGAGACGGACGAGTTATAGCTGAAAAGAAAGAGGGCATCCTCCTGAACATGCCATTGTTTTTCATTTTGCTCTAAGCCGCGCCGTTTCCGAGAAAATCGCATTTAAAGTTTTGCACTAATTTTTGCCTACTGCTGGTTCTGGGCCCCTGGTGTTTTGGAACGGGTGGAAAAGTTTCAAACATGCCAAATTTCAAAAGCGAATATCTCGAGAACCGTTAGTCCTATAATTAAATGTTTTGCACCAATCGATCGCTTGTGATGCCGGCAATCGTTGTGCATCAAAAATATTGCAGAGAAAAATAGTTTCAAGAAATTTCTTTAGCCAGGGCACAAACCACTTATCACAGATACAAACCAGTTAAGCAAGTTGAAAGAGGACGTGTTCCTTAACGCGTGACTGTTTTCCGTTTTTCTCTAAGCCTCACCGTTCTGGAGATATTCGCAATTAAAGTTTGGAAGGTTGGTGTCTTCACTAAAAATGTCTTTAAACTTGAATTACTCGGCTACCTGTGGATTTTTTGGAAATATGTTTTCACAGATGTGTATTATAGCTTGTGTACTATCATTGAGTAGTAAAATCGGTTCAAAGGAAGCATACTATAACTAAGAAAATTTAACCTAAACTCAAAATATTCATCAAAGACCAACAATTTTTAACTCAAAAGAAAGAGGGCGTCCTCCTGAACATGCCACTGTTTTTCATTTTTCTCTAGGCCGCACCGTTCTGGAGATATTCGCAATTGAAGTTTGGAAGGTTGGTGTCTTCACTAAAAATGTCTTTAAACTTGAATATCTCGGCTACCTTTGGATTTTTTGGAAATATTTTTTCACATATGTGTATGATAGCTTGCGTCCTATCATTGAGTAGTAAAATCGGTTCAAAGGAAGCATACTATAACTAAGAAAATTTAACCTAAACTCAAAATATTCATCAGAGACGGACGAGTTATAGCTGAAAAGAAAGAGGGCATCCTCCTGAACATGCCATTGTTTTTCATTTTGCTCTAAGCCGCACCATTTCCGAGAAAATCGCATTTAAAGTTTTGCACTAATTTTTGCCTACTGCTGGTTCTGGGCCCCTGGTGTTTTGGAACGGGTGGAAAAGTTTCAAACATGCCAAATTTCAAAAGCGAATATCTCGGGAACCGTTAGTCCTATAATTAAATTGTTTGCACCAATCGATTGCTTGTGATGCCGCCAATCGTTCTGCATCAAAATTATTGCAGAGAAAAATATTTGCAAGAAATTTCTTTAGCCAGGGCACAAACCACTTATCCAAGACACACACCAGTTAGGCAAATTGAAAGAGGACGTGTTCCTTAACGCGTGACTGTTTTCCGTTTTTCTCTAAGCCTCACCGTTCTGGAGATATTCGCAATTGAAGTTTGGAAGGTTGGTGTCTTCACTAAAAATGTCTTTAAACTTGAATTACTCGGCTACCTGTGGATTTTTTGGAAATATGTTTTCACATATGTGTATGATAGCTTGCGTACTATCATTGAGTAGTATAATCGGTTCAAAGGAGGCATACTATAACTAAGAAAATTTAACCTAAACTCAAAATATTCATCAGAGACGGACGAGTTATAGCTGAAAAGAAAGAGGGCATCCTCCTGAACATGCCATTGTTTTTCATTTTGCTCTAAGCCGCGCCGTTTCCGAGAAAATCGCATTTAAAGTTTTGCACTAATTTTTGCCTACTGCTGGTTCTGGGCCCCTGGTGTTTTGGAACGGATGGAAAAGTTTCAAACATGCCAAATTTCAAAAGCGAATATCTCGAGAACCGTTAGTCCTATAATTAAATTTTTTGCACCAATCGATCGCTTGTGATGCCGGCAATCGTTGTGCATCAAAAATATTGCAGAGAAAAATAGTTTCAAGAAATTTCTTTAGCCAGGGCACAAACCACTTATCACAGATACAAACCAGTTAAGCAAGTTGAAAGAGGACGTGTTCCTTAACGCGTGACTGTTTTCCGTTTTTCTCTAAGCCTCACCGTTCTGGAGATATTCGTAATTGAAGTTTGGAAGGTTGGTGTCTTCACTAAAAATGTCTTAAACTTCAATTACGAATTTCTCCACAACTATGATACGTAAAAGGAAAAAACAAAGTTTCTACTATTTGGGCCGGTATATTCTTTCGAATGAGGCATCTAACATCATTATTGAAAAAAAAAAATTTTTCCCCTAAAAAAAATCATGGACTAACCATGGGCGAAATTTTTATGAAAAAATTGTTTTCTTCGTATCTTAATATTTTGCATCTCAAATTAAAGCATGAAGCTTAACGAATCTAAAACTGTTGATCTCACGGTGATATACCGAATATTCCAGGAGATATCGATTAAATTGTGAATATTTTCGGAAATCAATTTGAACTCGGAACTTTCTATAATATTTTAATAAATCCCAGTGATTTCGAATTTATATGACAGCAATATAGACTAATTAAGGTATTTATGACTGATTGGAGAATTCACCATGGAAGATACAAATGAAGTTGATAAACTTGCTCAAAACGCTCTCAAGTGCTGGGAACACTGCACTCGCTAGGGTGTTCACAGCCCATCATTGACTGTTAATTGACAATCCTCTTGACCGATCACGAGCTAATTGAGCGTTTTCAACTCAGTCCCATCAATTGAACACTTCGTTATCTTTGGGGGAAAGTAAGTGTTAATGGATTCCATTCCGAAGTACTTTAAACATGCATCCACACTTTCCGGAAGATTAATTTAATTTAGGACGTCATGTTTGGTAATTGAATTTTTTCCCACTTTCTTTCATTTGACGTATGAACAGACTTTTAATTCCCAGCTTCACTTTCAGTCAGCTACAGTTGGTCTGTTATATCAACTGTTGTCTTATTGCCACCAACTCCGTTTCAAGATGATAAGAAATTCCTTGTAATTATATTTTCATTCCTTGGTGATTTCATTTACAACGACGTATGATTTTGCTTCCAGCCAATTTCTATCACTTGATTTCAAGTGCTCCGGATGGAAAGTAAAAAGAACTTTCTAGACTTGTGTGTACTCGCAAATTGATGCTGTAAATGACATTTGAATAGGATCAATTTCTTCCAATTAAATTTAAACGGAGGAAGGACGAGTCCTTGTTCGATTTGCAGGGGTGACAAATTGAACCATGTTACTTGTATTATTGATGACGTGTGCGGAATTATTGAATATCATTGTATTCTACTTGTTGCTGCTCTGTTGTTGATAATGGACTCCAATGGATATTACCGGAAATCGAACCTCGACTTCTTACAAGAACTGATAAGAACGCGTCACTTTCATGGTTCACCAAAAATAGCAACATGACAGAGATGGACAAAGTGTTACACTGTTAATGAATAACTACAATATTTTCAAATTCAAATCTCTACATTGTCAATTTTCTTTCCTTGAAGTTGTCGTTTTGAATGTACAAGGCGATTCTGTTAATTCCGTCACGGTGGCAAAAGTTAACTAAAGTTTTTCTGTTAATTTTGTGGAAACATTGAACATAACCACTCACCTATCTCGAGCACATTTTCTGTTCCTTTCACCTCTCTTTACATATTGAGTCGCCACAATTTGACGTTTCACTGACGAGAGAATTGGCTTCAAACAGGTTTCGAAATGAAAATTTGTAACAGATTCGAAAATAAGTTGTGCCCAGAATACCAACTTCTGGAATTCTGTTGAGTTTCTCAAAGCTGATTGAAATGAAATGAATTATAAAATTTGAATGAAAACAAATAATTGATTGAAACGCTTTCTTTGGTTTTTAAGTTTTTTTTGTTTATTTTTTTGCGGTTTTTTGAGTAGTTCTTTCCACCAACAACTTTGGATTCCTTATGTTATATTGTTTGGCCTTTTATTACAATTTATTTGAGATTTAAATATTCAAGATTAAATGATTGGTTATACAGTTCATGGTAATTACACACATGATATTACATCAAAGGTTTACACAAATATCTATTTGATTTGTTTGTAATGTATTTAAATTTATTCATTTAAAGATAATAACTCCTCTTTTCTATACTAACCATTTGTTTGTTTTTATACATTTTAAATTTATTAATTTCAAATTTACAAATTAATGAAATAATAATGTTGGAATAGATGTATATAGACAGATATCAATTATTTTTGATTTATACAATTGCTCCAATCCTATTTGCAATGTATCTATAAATTTATCCTCATCTTCATTCTAGTTTTTGATATTTTTACTCAATAAAATGTTTTTCTTTCATATTAGTAAGATTTGCCTTAACACACATTTTATGTTAACAAACATTTACAGCTATAATTATTTTTATTTTAATTTACAAATTACAAATTTACTCAATTTTACAATGTTCTCATATGCATTTTTATGCTTCAGTGAAACACATAGCAGTTACACATATAATATAATATTAGGTTAATTGCTTAAGGACGTTCAAAATTTTCCAATGCTTCACAACAAATATATAGTATTTTAAAAATATTTCATATACACTCATGTTTCCGGTACAATAAATATGGAGTAATGACAAAAATTCTATTTAATCTACATTTAATTTTCAACTTTCATTGTAAGAAACTACATCAGAATCGATAAATGTGAATATTTTACAGACCACAATTCTACTAAATGTTAAATTTTATTTAGTTACTTTTGGTTATTAGATATGCTAGAAAGCCTTGTGTTAAAAATAATGTCACACAATTGTTTAAAATTTTAATTTCATTTTCGAATTGCATTCGTTTCAAACTGAAATGTAAAAACATTAAAGAGCACATCTGTTTCTTGTTTGACCCCATACCAGCCGGTGAATTTATTTATAATATTGTTTAAATTGTTTAAATTATTACAACTAGATTAACTATGTACTTATTTTCCATTATGTTATTATGTATTTTGTCAAGCTTTATGTATGGTACAAATTATTTCATTGGTTGCGATAACGTTTAGATTTTTATGAAATTTTTTCACACGGTTATTGTCTAATTCACACAATAACTACGGAAATATTTGAGTATATTATCCGATTCAGAGTTTAATATACGTTTTATAGAAGCTTATATGATTTAAATAAAGCGGAGATATTACATAGTATGTATGAAGCTAGGAAAGAGTTATAAGAGTTTTGTTGTAATACTGATACTCTTTTATATCCGATTCTTATAGTATCAATGGCTAAGTAAAGTATGTCCGAAATGTTTGATTTTAGTTAGATATACAACAATTGTTAAGCTATGAAACTCTTTCTCTAAGTTATATGAATGCTATAAGTTTACCCTGTACAATAGCTAGCACTGAAATGTTAATTTATGTAATACAGTCGAACCTGGATGAGTGAACGTTTCACACTAACCCGAGTTTCTAGCTTAAGAGATGAATAATGACCAGACCAGGCAATTACTCTCACTCAAAGAGTTTTCTCGCTTTCCCAGTTCTCACTTACTCAGGTCTGACTGTATCATGCCTCGTAGACTTTATGAAATTCTGATTGAGTTTGCAATTCTCAGAAAACTGAAGGTGTAACCGATTCACATGTTATAGTCTTATATGTTTTTAAATTAGTATTGCCTTTAATACTCAAACTCTTAAGTACATATGTTCAAATTTATCCAAAATATAATATGTTTTTGTTATGTACACAAAGAAGATTTCAATAACAAGCTGCACATAATGTTTATATCAGTGAACATCTACTATTAACCTAATACACAAAAACCAACATTAGACTAATTAGCAAGATAAAAAATATTATTAGTAATTTACATATCTTCATTCGGGTTAAATTTGCTTAAGGGTTTTACGTTTTCCATTTAAATGAACTCGACAACAACGCGTTGAAAATTTGCAGCCATTCAAATTTTCGCGATTATCACCCGTGTCAAAGTTTTATGTATGAAACATAAAAGCATAATTAAATAAAAGGAATATTTTTTATCTTGCTGGTGATTATTATATTTAATTGATTAGATACAAGTAAATACGATCATCACATTTAGCGATGCAACACTACTAATTTTAGGTTTTGAACAAATAACTATAATATTCCCATATAATGTCAGATTAATATCAAGTTAATTTTCTACTTTACAATTGATTTATTATATTTTTAATGTTTTTCATAATAACAGCGTAATTGTTTTAATGAGAACAACAGGTAGATAGACGTTTGAACGACAACTTTTGGTATAATATTTTTATAAATTTCCACCAACATTGCCGTGGTTAACGATTTGCACGTCTTGGTACCTAAACTTGCTCGTACTACTTCGTAAGAATTACATACTTGCATTCTGTCAAAGTAATCCGATCAGAGATTTGCACAATTAGCAGCGCAATCATCCGCCACAACTGTGTTGCAGAATATTGAGGCACACACACACAGTGACTCGAATTTGTAACCAGTTTCCTTTGAATCACTTCCCACATAAACACGACGATATTGGTTGCAAACTGAAAACCGGTTTGTAATCAGTCACCAGCGGACTGGCTTACGACAAAGTTGACAACTTTCTTCAGGCATTCTGTAGAATGCTACAAACCTAGCATCTGAAATTTCTAATGTTTGCTTTTAGTACCACCGTGTGCGGGCCTTAGACTTCTGAGAGTTTTACAAGACAGAAGATATCTAGGCAAAGTCGTACACCAAGAGCTGTTGTTCAAACGATTGACTTTAATGTTGCAGGGAGTAATTAAAATAAATATTTAGTATTATATATATTTTTAACATTTTCAATTTGTTTAAATTTGTCACTTTTTGCATTTAGAATGTTTTATTTGTTCATTAACAAAATCAGTATGAATACGACGGGACTATTTTTCATTAACGTTTGTGTTATATAAGTTTTATCATACACTTAGCACTTTGACAGGCGCATAATAATCATAGCTATTCGGTTAAGAGTGAGATAAAACACAAACGCGTTCAACAAGTTTTAGTGCATTACTTTAACAAGTGATTCTATTTGAGTTCTGTATAAGAACAAGGAGATAATCCACACAATATTACGTAAAACTGTTTCAACAGAAAGGAACACTTTTGAAATGATTTTAAATCACACAGTATAAAGCTACAATAATAATTCATATGATTTTACTGATATTTTTGGTTGAATTGTCGTTAACCAAAGAACTTTGTTTCTTTAGTAACACTTGGAATTTGCTTTAGCACATACCATCACAAATAGATATCCACTCACATTATGTATTTGAGAAATTTTTAAATTTTCGTTTTAGTTAATCTGGTTTAGTCTGGATTGTGTAAACCTTTTCTTACGGTTGCGGGCTAAGTTTCAACAAAACATTCGGCTCTCATAATGAGTTGTTGATGAATTTATACTTACCATAAGTTATCACTTACTCATCTTCTTCTTCGTTTTGATATGTAACATACCGTACTGAAGATCTTTCGGCGATGATAAGTGACTGTAATGATAATATGCGTTTTGGTGTAATGACAATGTAACGATTTAGTAAAGCAACAACATTGATGTAATGAAATGAAAAACTTATTGATCTACAATACACCTTAATCAGTTTTTACACGACAGATACATTCCCGAAGAATACGTGATTGCAGACGAAGTCGAGCGCTACAACTGCACGAGTTTTTGTACGAATGCGTCGTGACCGAGAGCAAATGCAGCAACGACTGCAAGACAGCGTCACTTTCGTGGAAAGTTGAATTTGAGATTAATAAATCAAAATCGTGTAAAAACAGATTTGGGTGTACCATAACTACTAGCAAAATAAAACAAAAGCTGAGTAATAATTTTTGCATTTATTTACAAAACTAAAAATTAATTAAAAATAAAACAGTACCAATACAAAATATTTTAAAATATGCGATAGATGGCTTATATAAAGGAAACAAAACAACACAAAATTATATTATAGCTCAGAGCTTTGGCCTTCAATAGTGGCTTGAGTGTTCGTAATTGATTTATCTGGTTCTGATTGTCTGCTTGCATTAGCATCACAACCCGTTTCTACAACATCTAAAGCAATATTATCAATACCAACCTTCTTTTCTTCTTTAGTTGGTGGTGATTTGAGGAAAGTCAGCAATGGAGCGTAGAGGAAGCAAATGATAGCGATACCAACCAGCATCCACTCAAAGCCGATGTTCTTGACGAGAGTACCACTGAGTGCTGGTCCAACAGCGAAGCCTACACAGAATGCAACATCACCTAGGGCATATACACTGCCATAGACAGCTGTGTGCCGGATGTCAACTAAATAACCTAATTCTGGCATCATGCAAGAGTCCACCATTCCAATGGCGAATCCAAGACCGGCGTTTGGTAGGATCAGATGGTTTATGGTAGTAGCCATAGGAATCTAAATGATTTAAAATGATCTAAATGATTCATGACATTCTACAGTATCTCACTATTAGCAAACATATCCCGATAATCACGAGCCCTAGCAGAGCTGCTAACCACCGTCCGATTCTGTGTCCTAATGGTCCGAAGAGATTTGTGCCAATCAAGTAACTGATGGATGCTGGCAGAAACGCCACTCCTTGTTCCCATCGACTGGCTCTCATGTTGTCCATCATCCAAAGTGGCAGAGATGGTTCAAGCATAGCAATTCCCATGTTTGCAAAAGTTATAGCACCTTGTTAATGATATCAGTATGATACTTGTTGACATATTCTCATAGTATCAAGTTACCTGCAGCGATTATGATGTACGGATCACATATGAGCGCCTTCAAAGATGGAGGATCAGTTTCAGCATGTTGAATTGAAGGTTGTAACATGAAGAGCTGCAGTAGACCATCACCGAGGGCCAATGCGGATAGAACTAAGAACGGTGCTGATTTCCCAACAAACTCATACATGACACCACCGAAAGGTGGGCCGATAAGAACACCCAAAGCTAAACCACCAAGTGCAATACCCATAGCATTACCACGTTCCTTATCGTCGGTATATCGATCTGCTAACATTCCCATTCCGGAGACAGAGGAACATGAAGATCCAATACCTTGAAGTGCCCGTGCAATGAACAGGATTCCATAGGTTCGTCCAAAAGCAAAAACTGAAATCAAAATCATCTTATATAAATGATATTGCAAATCATACAAAACTCGTACTTATGGTAGATATGAACATGATAACGAAACCAGCAAACATAGGAATACTATAACCGATTCTATACAAAACGAAGAAAGTGTTTTTATTTCCACAAAATCATTTAATCAAATTTTACTTATGAGTAAGAGGTCCAACAATTGGATTAACTAATAATTGAACGAAAGCTTTCGATGCAAACATCAGGCCAACTTCAACAGTTTCACCAACCAATTCCTTGTGCATTTCCTCTTGCATAGCGCTGCTGTTTTCTGTATGAAACGAAACGAAATGAAAAGGTGTTTTAAATTAAAATTAAACTTAATTTAACCATTAATTCATTTTTAATTATAAACCAATCCTACCATAACCAACTGTCGATGAAAAGTCGGGAGAATCACTTGGAGATGGCGTTGGACCAAGATTTTGACATGGCGATGCTGTGGTCGTTGCCCGGACACTGTCAAGAGGAGCATCTGGATGTCGTATGTCATATAGAAACTCCGGAATAATAGGAACTGTAAGTAAATGAAATTGAAAAGAAAAGAAAAAATATGTGCGGATTTTCGTAAACATTTTCCGCCTCTTTCACTCTGCTTAAGTAAATGGTAATTAGAAGAAGACAAGGAGTTTAACAGATTTGTTAGCTCTACGAGTTAATAATTCACACAAGATTTTACCCGAAAGTTAACTCGAAACTCATCTCCTCGAAATGATGATGTTGCACACTTCCTGTTTCACAATTAATTGCTGTTGTGTAATTGAATTGCAATTTCAATTTTAAATCTTCATTCTTGCACTTAACCCTTGGCGGTAGAAGGAAAATGAAATTTCACGTAAAAGGTATTCGTTACAGTATATGGATACACTTTAGTTTGTTATAAAGTTTATTCTTTAAACACCGGCTAACTTGTCCATTAGAGAAACAATTAGATTTGAATGAGTTTAACATCCCAATCAAGGCCGTCTGGTTGCCATCGAACATTGTTTCCAGTTAAAAGTCAATCTTGGAAATTTTCGGTTTCATGTTTATTAGATCAACAAGTTGGAAATTGTTTTAGGTTTTAAAGGAAATGATAGTTATAGCTAAGAAAGATTGCATGTTAAACAATAGTGCATGTTGTACAAATCCATCACACACATGAATGAAGGTACAAGGATATAACATTCAATTTGGTGCGGTTACCACTTTAGTGGTTTAACTAATTATTTTCCTAACAGTCTTGATGAAGAGATAAAAGTTAAGCGATTTCGTGTTTATGTAAGCATTTTGAGTGGTTGTATCACAATAATAGGAACCATACACCATACACAAATCAATTAGAATCGCTATAAGGATAATGGAGGCACACATAAAAGCGTTAACCTCAATATGGGAAAATGATTGTTTGGCTTTATTTTTTCATTTCCAACACGAATTAGGGGTTTGTAATAAATTTGTTCGTGATTTATTTCCGTCACTCGATTTGTGATAATCATTTTTCTTGTTTTTCCCAATGAATTCCAGGTTGTCTGTTTGTCATGGAAGGAGAGCTGCAAATAGTAAACTTGTGTACTTGTACTTATACTGTAATATGTCTGTAAAGGAATTTCACGAATATATAAAATAAATAGTCGCGTGCATGACTTCGGGTACTGGGTACAATCGTCGACTTCACAAAACCTCTTCCATTCCAAGTGACTAGAATTGTCCCGACTGTCGACGGGTAAAGTTCGGAGACAGAACTTTGTTTGGTTAAAGTTTGTTAAAATCAATTCTTTATTAATCGATCGACGGGAATCCAGTTGAAAGGATGAAGCAACCAACGATTTGGGAATCATCAAGTCGTCCTTTGTTTGTCAAATCGATTTGGGTCGAAACTGATACTGGACACTATCGGCACTTTCTGTTGGATTACGAGAACCAGAAGAAGTACAGTGACTACAAAAGTGTGAAATCGAGAAAAGGTTAATGTTCATATAATGTTTTGTGGTTTTGTGTAATAATGTCTTAATTGCTATTGTAGATATACCCAAAGTTTCGTATAGTCATGACTTGTGCGATTACTACGAGGAGTATGACTTGCAGTTGGTTGGATCGGCGAAAACCTGCGAACAGCAACTACAGCAAGGTGGTGTATTCAATGGGAAAGCTCCAAAGTCAACACAAAGCGTTCGAAACGCTGCATCGCACTCTAATTTCTATGACATTCTCAAGAGACGTGGAGTACCTCTGCGAGATGAGCAGTTATCGAAACGAAACTCATTGCAAGACTTGTCCACTGAGTCGAGCAGTTGCGACAACAGATTGGCTGAACGTGTTCTGAGTTGGTTGGATCTAGCTGGGAAGACAACTTTGTTGAGACCAGTCACTGCTCTGACAGCAGAAGGTATATCCTCGTCGAAGAAGTCTACAACGAGAAGGGATTACAGATCACGCAGAGAACTACTTACACGAGCTGCAACTTCTGCAAAACGCCCAGAATCCATCAAACACATCACAATCATATTCAACAAAGAAGGTGTCCCAGTTCGGTACAATCGTCCTGTCCGATTCAGTGATCTCTTCCGCAATGGATACAATGCTTCGAAGAAGTTTGCTAGTAATCTACATGCGGCGAGATACACTCGTCTTCCGAAGGATCCAGAACTCAATGGAACTAGAAACGTGGTGAATCTTGGATCCGGCTCTGGACCTCTTAACCAGAAAACCGACGGAAAGAATATGAGGACTGATCGCAGGAAGTCAAGTAGTGGCAACTGCATCAACTATGATAGTGAATACAAACGGATTATGAACAAACAAATTCTGGATGAAGCCTGTAATTTACATGAAGTCAAGAAGCAGTTACACATCTTTATGCCAAGTCTACCGAAGAAGAATGCCACAGTAACTGCCAGCGACATCGATGGCAGCTGCTTGAGCACTGTTGTAAGTGAACAGACCAAAAATTCAACATGAACCAGATTGTATCGCTTAATTTATCAGTTTTTGTAGTTTTCTATGGCTTATTGTTACTCTATGGTTAATAAATTCGTTTTATGAAACGTCAAACTCAAATGTGTCGTTAACTTGGCTGCAGTTGCACAATACAAATATTCAAAATGCTTCTGTTAAACTTAACATAACATAACATTTGTCCGTTTCATTCTCTCTCTAATGTGATACATGTGTTCCTCAAAGTTTTCTCATCATACTAACAAATTGACATCACGCTACCTACTGCAGTGGAAATTAGTTTTTCACGAATATTCCAAAGGTCAAGTACAGTGATTTTCGTCGAAATGACAGAATATTTTCGGTGGCATTTAATTTCCAACTAAAATTTTCATCATGAAAACACACAAAATCAACGAAAACATGAAAAATAAAATTTCAATTTTTCTCAAACACGCAATCCTCGTGTCATCCACGATGTTCAATCGAATTTTCTTTTTAATTTACATGCAACAATTGTAAATGGTAATAAATTTCCACGGAATCCGTTTGTTTCTTCTTAGAGGCAACCTACTTACGTAGTTAAAAGACAATTATATTCCGTTTTCCGTTTTTCTATGGAAAATTTCTACGTTCTGCGCGTTTGTTGTTGCCGCAAAATCAACAGAAGTTTGGAGTCCAATTGAAACGTCAAAGCAGTCAAAGCAATCAATTCATAGATAGCTGAATCAGTTTCATTCAGCGGTTCTCCTTCCAACAAGTGTACATGTGTCTTCGATAGCAGAGTTACCGGAGATTTCCACCAAACTTCAGTTGTGTGGATTTTGACAGATGGAGGTTTGGAGAACGTTACATTACGAATTGTTCCAAGACCAAAGCAGGAATTTCAACAATTTCATTGGATTAAGTTAATAATATATATTTAATTCCAGGGGAATCGATCTGGTGAACAGCATAAAATCGAATACGAATGCTGATTGGGAATTTTGACAGACGGAACAGTTTGAACTGGTTCAACGCTTGCAACAGACGACTTATTTGAAAGTGAGTTACTGGCGTCACTATTTTATGCAAAGTCAAAATTATTCTTATAGACAATTCGGAATAATTTTAGAATTTCTCGTAAAAGAAGACACAAATATGAGACGATCTTTGGAATGAAATGTCATTTTCATCAAAATGTTTGGAAATTTCTAGTACAATTTCCGATTTTCTCAAAATGGCGCCACCATGATTCTAAACTAACTTAAATCCGTTTGAACTAGACTTGAACTGGTTCTCCCATACAAATGTGAACTTGTTATGTCATAATGGCGCCATGAAAATTGTCAAAATTCAAATAATAAAGAATACTGAAGGAGGATAAAGTTGTGCGGAAGGCTTCTGGTGAAAGACCAACTACCTGACTGAGTGTCTTATGACCGAAACTGATAAGAGCGCGTCACTTTCAGAGTTAGACGAAATATAGTAACTGTCATACTGAAGTGTTATACAAAAATGCCTCCAAAAACAAATAAAGTGTGTCTAAATAAATTCAAGGACATGGAAAAGACATCAAACACGTGCTTCCATCAATATTTGCAAACGTGGCAAAACGGCATAAAACGACCGAGTACCGAGAATGTTGCATGTAGTGTGCAAATAACCAGCACGTGTCAGAAGAAGCAAGCCTGAAGGTTCCACTAAATATTCGAATGATGAATCGTAGTTGGACTAACAGACTAATCTGTGACAGCGAGCTGCAAGAGATTTTAGAGTATGAGCAGTTAAAGTTTTGCTCCTTGTGAAACAAATGAAAATGGCATGTTAACAGAATGTTTCCAAACGTGGGTTTTGTTTAAAAATAACTTACTATACCCGTCAAACTATATTTGGGGGTTAGAGGCAATCACGCGAAGATAAATTTCAAAATAATTCCTTCTATTGCGACAAAATTGTTACGGATAATTCCGGGAAATAGGATTTGGTTATTGAATCGCGGCTGTACGTAATGAGTAATGACGGTTAGACAGAACCTACCACAATTTGTGTTGAAGCTAACTAGGTTGTGACTAGGTACACGGTACTTTCCGGTGAGTAAATCCTATTTTTACATGATTAAATACTTTCATCCCCTTGTATCCATTAAATTTTCTTTCGCAAATAAATGGCTAAAGTTTTACTGTTATTACTGTTTCAACCTCTGCAATTTTTCAAGCACGCTATTTCAAGACGTTCCATAAGTTGTATTAGAACCTCCTTTTCATATTACTTCAAGTTCTGGTTCGGATAATGTCAGTGCTAGGCGAACGTTTGAAGTGAAAACATCAAAATACTGAACCTGGTGAACTTATATCCATGTGAACAACTTGTACGATTCGAGGGATATTATTAACAAACATTCTTGTGTTTTGTGTTTGGATTTGAATAATAATAGCATACTACTTTTATGTCACATGTGTTATTAGCAGTATTTTGTTACTACGACGACTACCTACGACTTGTGCTAATGGAAAATCGAAGTTTCGTTTGACTAAAATAAGAAAAATTGGAAATTAAAATAACAATGGCCGACACAAACCAACAGAAGAAACGTCCAGTACGTAAGTCGATGACAGCCGATGATCGACAGTTGAGTTTTGAAAATCGCTACCGTGGCATGATTAACAAACAAATTCTGGAGCAGTCTTGCAATATGCAGGTAATCAAGAAGCAACTGAATGTCTTCATGCCATCAGCGAAAAAGGAGTTGGAAGGAGATGAAGCTGAGGCCGTTCAAAAAGATCAGACAGAGGCAGGTGCTTCAAAGTGAAACGCGTTATCATTATTCCGATTGTTAATGAAAATTGTTTATTATGCTTCAATTAATAAAGTCAATTAATGAATGAATACTCTTTCTTTGTGTGTAGACAAAAATATTGGAGAAATTCAGCAATTGTCACATTTAGCAAATGCTCACATCAAATTCGGTGGAGTGGCATAAAGTGTCTCGACTGAACATAACCTGAATTTTCTCTGTTCAACCGACATCAAGTTCCTATATTCAAAATTTATCAAAATTTGACGTTTGTCATAACCCGTAAATGCGGTTAAATTCCTTACTAGGCCTTGTACGTCATTTAGGTTTTACTGAATACCATAAACGTAAATAGGTAAATAGCTCCTTCAATGTGGTGCAAACCCTTCCTCATTCACCCAATCTGCACTCGGAGTGAAGTCATTAAATCAAGCGGAAGTATCAAAAAGATTTATTGCAAATCATCACAGATAACTTGGGAATATTTCCATTTACCCCAAGCAGACTCCAATGGGAAAACCAGAAAAATATATTTCCCAGCCATAAGTCACTTCCGTTGAGAAACATTGAGAATGTTTGAGATTTGGGAGGAAGAATCATGAAGAAATTAGAATTGGTAAGTAAGTTGCAGCAGTGATTTTACCCTTAGATCAGAGAATCGGGATTAAACCCAGAATTTTATGGAATTCATTTGGAAGGTCCTAACACAGTCTTATCGGAAATGATAACTTCAAGTTGGAGTTGTTGAATGATATCACTTCGGAAATGGACTTGGGTTGATTAATAAAACATGACGATTTATCTAATGAAAAAAGTAACACAGAACCCATCATTTACAACAAGGGACACACCATTGAAACACCTAATTAAGGTAAGTAGATGAAAGAGAATCACTTCAGGTTTATCAGGTTTTGTTGCCAATTCAGTATCAGAAAGGTATAAAAATGATCGTTTTAAATTCCGGAAACAATTCCCAGATGACACAAAGACCACAAAACCCTATTGGATTCCATGCTATTCTGGATCTGGATCTGGATCTGGAGCTGGTGTCTAATGCATCACAAAATCACAAGACATTCATTTCCTTAAGTGGCTTTGGGAATTTTTATTCTTAAGCATGAATAATTTCCCGGATGGACGGGAATGGTGGATCTATTCCAGGTGATTGAGCACAATTTCCAACAATGAATTTATTCTGGGTGATTTCGTACGTTCTTCTCTAACCCGTCAATAATAATAATGGCTGACAATATAAAATGCGTCCATTTTGTCGCCACACCATTTTGTTAAAACCTTCTAAGGACTATTACATCTTGTGTTTATTATGTGGCTGATGGTTGTGTCATCAAGTTGGTTATTTCAACGGAATTAATTGCGTAAAATCTATTTGACATTTTTCCAACCTTTTGATGTGAAAACGTATTTCCCCTCCTTAAGTACAGTGACAGCCAGTCGAACTTTCTTGTGTTACAAAACACCGTTATATTTCAATCGCTCATAACTACGAGACTAATAATGCGTGAATGTCTGTACGTTGTGTTGTCGTGTAAAATTATAAATGTGTGCAGCGTGAGAACGGGTTTAGTTAGGACGTTGATTTTGGTGTCATTGTAAAGAGCTTGAAAAGAACTACCAGCACCTACGAATTCCTTCAACTATTCAAAAGTTAAATTCGTAAAACGTTTGGACTCCATTTTGAATCATTTCCATATGATAATATCACGAAAAAACGAATCACTTCCCTTAAGAATCAACAAAAAAGCACAATTTTCCAACAAATTTTCAATATCTTCCATTTTACAACATTTAAAGGGGCAAAGGTGACACCATCATAATGACTTCACCATATGAAGGGTTAAGAGTTTATCGGTTAAATCGTTCGTATCGATTTTTATTGAGTTTGAATGGAAATATTGCCATCACCCGAATTTCCACATGCTCCCCCTTTGACTTGATTTGCCTCTATTACCAATATACACATGTGGATATTGTATATATTGACAGATGAAAATAAACATGGTCTGTCAATAGAAAATTCTTTATAAGAAGCTCCTTTCTTTGGTAAACTAGCAAAATAAAGCAGTAAATTTTCGTTTAAATCAAAAATCGATATGTACCTAATGCTAAATTCTGTGGAAGGAGGAACTTACTGATATGTCGGGGTTTTGATGGTCATGTATAAAAATGAAGGACATCAAAATTTTTAGGGAAAAATAAAATGATTCAATGGAGAAAATTAATTTTGATTAAATCTTTGTTAATTATTAAATTTAAAGATATTAATAATCGAATTGACTAAAAATCCGATTGTTGAGAGCCATCTGACGTTTCTCATATCAATCAAAACAGAAGCCGTATTGTTTTGGTAATCGCTATCGAGTGCAAAGTAGCACCCGCTAGAACCACCGCTAGAAAAACTGCTTTCAAATAAAAAAACCGCATCCAAATCGATTCACCCGTTTAAGAGCTACGGTGCCACAGACAGACAAGACACACATAGCGGTCAAACTTATAACACACTTTTCTGTTTGCGTCGGGGGTTAAAGAAATCGGCCCGGATTTGCACTGGATAGATTACAAACTTTGACCAAAATCCCTTGGTGGCTGGCACCAATTCCTCATATTTTGCTTGATTTTAAATTTTCATATGAAATTAACTGAAAATTTTAAAGAAATCGTAATTTTGTGAAATTTAAAGAAAAACGAATCTTGTGGCCATCTGGATATTTCCAGCGCAACTATTTATCGAATGGAGTCATTTGTGCTAAATTTGCTCTGGATTAATGTATGGGATTTGACAGTTCTACTCTACTGGAGTGAACAAAAGAATGCAGCTAGAAATCAAAAACGGCTGAATTTGATCGGATTCCTGTAACTAGAATTGAACGAAAATTCGTTTTTTGTACTCTATCGCCATCTGTTGGACGAAACTGATTCCACGACTGACGTTCCTTTGAGAATGGCTGAATTCGATTGAATGAGTGAAAATCCGTTTCTTGCACTCAACCGCCATCTGTTGGACGAAACTGATTCCACGACTGACGTTCCTTTGAGAATGGCTGAATTTGATTGAATTGAGTGAAAATCCGTTTCTTGCACTCAACCGCCATCTGTTGGTCAAACTGACGTTTCTTTGAGAATGGCTGAATTCGATTGAATTGAACGAAAATCCGTTTGTCGCATTCAACCGTCATCTGTTGGTCAAACTGACGTTTCTTTGAGAATTGCTAAATTCGATTGAATTGAACGAAAATCCGTTTCTCGTGTTCAACCGTCATCTGTTGGTCAATCTGATTCCACGACTGACGTTTCAATCAAAACAGAATTTTAAGATGGCTGAATTCGATCGGATTTTAACGCAGAAAATAGAAAATCAATTAGTTTGTGTCACAACAAAACGTAGAACGCATCCATCTTATCTACGGCGGAACACTGTAGTAAATTCAACCTTGAGTCGAATCGATTCTAGGCTCCTTGAACTTTGGGAATATAATTTTAGCATGTAACATGTCGCAAGCGATTAAAGCGAAAACGGTGATAAATATTGCAGCGATTTCAGTCAAAAATGACAAATTCCATTCATATCCGTAGTGAAATTCGTTATTGAATCACTTAAATCCAAATTGCGGGGAGAAATTTCATCTCCTGCAAATGAACTCCTGCTTTAATATTATCCCTATAAAAGTGTAAAGTGTTTTTCATTTCAGATTTCAGATCCTGTTAAACGAATGTTCGATGGTGCGAAATGACGAGCCCATTCGGGTTTAAAGGTGATTCGAAGGGAAATTTCCCGGAGAATGTTTCACTTTAAAGATATGGTTTAGCAAGTGTTTTAATTCTATAAGATACATTCATGATGAGGTTTTAACTATTTTCATACGTCTTGCAGATAACAACCGAATGAACGATTGACTGAGATAAAACTGCTTAAACGAGATAAATCACGAGATTTACCGAAAAATCAATAGAACCAGGGAAGTTTCTGGAAAACGTACAAAAGGATGACGAAGTCTTTATCGTTCTGTCACATCCCTTAAAAAGTGAAAAAGTGTGGATGACATAAAACAAATGTACGACTTGATTATCCTTTTCTGTCATTAATGTCACAGTCAATGTCGTCATTAATTTCATATAAAAATCGAAACTTTTCGTTTATCATTTCACAAATTCAAGAATTTCAAAAAAGATTTTAAAGATGATGTATCCAGAGGCACTGACAAATCCAGGTGAATCAATTTTTATCATTTTTTAAAGCACAGCAAACATAAATAATTGACTTTCGAAATGATATAAAGCTTCATTAATTTTCAGATTGAAATACATTTCCGTGGAAATAAACAGAAGACCTACTCGTACTGTTCGAATATTTGCTTTGAGTTCGATTTGATGGTGATAACTGGAATCGGATTTAAATAAAGATTAATATCATATTAGACAATATCGTTGGCGACAAAAAAAGAAAATCCCTTTTTTCAAATAACATCAGATGATATTTCTTCAAGGATTCAAGTAATGGGTACAAATACAAATCAGACAGCTATAAAAATCCTTAGAGAAATCAATTACTCCTTCATTGCCTTTGTGTCCTTTTTAGCCGACAAATTCAACAGTTAATCGAGGACACAATTGGAGGGAAGTGAACTCAGAGATTTGGTCAAGGCAAAATGGAAGCTTTTGTACAAACTATCCTTGAAAGGAATACAATAAGGAAGCGCCAATGCTAGTCGTATTGAATCAACAAGTGCTTCATGGATCATTTAAGAAGTTGAAAGAAGTTTTTCGAATTCGGTTTCTGTGTCTCCTTTGCTTTACCACTTCAATCCTTGAAGAACATACAAATATTGAATCACATTGCTTTTGTAGCAGCACCAAGTATGCGACAGTGTTGGAACACGCTGAGTTCCAGGACATTTAAGAGTCATTTCGATTTGGAGATTCCTTTAAACAAATACTTGGGGATGTATTTAATGGACAGGGGATTTGAATAGCCCTAAATGGGGGATTCAATGTTAACACATTCTTTCTGGGGTGACTGCAGGAGTAACAAGTTGCAGTTGTAACTTTTATTAGCTTTTATGTGAAGATTTATTTGCTTTCACCGTGAAGGGCAAGTGAAGATTCGAAGACAATTTCATTTATCACAATCTTACCAAACAAAAATTCACTTTTAACACTTCACTGTTTTAATTCACATTTGTTTTTATGAAAAGAAAAGTTAGGAAATGAAACACAATTTTAAAAGTTTTAAGTTTTACACCTATACCCAGAGAGATGATTGCAAAATTATGGGCTCCTGTTACAAATTTCAATTTTTCAATGCGAAAAAATTGAAAATTGTGACAGGAGTCCACAATTTTATCCGGAAAATTTTCCATGTTTTCTCATTTAGTGTTATTTTTATTAAAAAAACTTATATTATTCATAAAATACAATAAATACAAATGCAGAAATTTCTCATTTTCATTACGATTTTACTAAAATGAAATTATAAAATTTTCAACTTTTCATGCAAAATCTCAAGAACAGGAAAAATTTTTCAGCAGGCCAAAGTAAAGAATTAATTCAATTTAAAATAAAATTTGTTAATTTTAAAAATGAAACGTCAAACTATGTGATGTGAACTTACTTCCAATTCCCAACTATGAGAGATCATTACCATGAAGTTGGTTGCGATTGCGAACGTTGCGATACGTTTCGTTATTTTGACAGATCGATAGAAATGTCGTTGCGAAATTTGGATTGTTTCAGAATTTTCAACTTTTAAGCGTAAAAATTAACGTAAAATAATGTAATTAATGGATAATGGTAAACAAATGTCGTAAAGCTAACTTTGTTCAACTGAATTCATGCAAAAACTACTAAGAAATACTAAAAGTTAAACGTTGATTAACACTTATTGTTAAAATTCACCTGATTTTTATGGTTATCATGTTAGTTAAAATTATTTAACACTTTGATCACTTTTTGTTCACTCGAAATTTGAATTTTGTAAATTTTTACCAATTTTTTAGAGCAAGAAAACATGTTTCACTTACCTACAACAGTTAGCAGCATATTGTCCAGCAAGAGGGCAATTGCGACAATTACTAGTACGAGACGTCTCGATCCACGCCATCCTATCATCCAAGCCTTAGTGGTGGCCCAGGTCCCGTGGGGTTTGCCATCATCAACATGGATACCAGACGTTGTCAGTTGAGGAGGATACTGTTGGGTTTGATGCTGAAAGCGGTATTGAAAGGTTCCTTCGTTTTGTACGGCAGTAGGTTGTGGTGGTGGTGGTGATGATGGTGGTGCAAGATTTGTTGCATTCTGATGTTGCGTGTCCTGATTTGAAAAAGGATTTGTTTGGTTTGTATTATTCGTTTGATTTGTTTGTTGTGTTGTATTTAGTTTATCGTTTCCACCGCCAGGATCATTCGATTGCATGTCGCCACCCAGGATTTACTGAAATCAAAATGAAAAATTATTAGGAGAGTATCTAATAATTAAAGAAGGACTACTGTATATCGCTGCCGTGGTGAACAATCCGATACTTAACATGTACTAATCTCATTACATCTAATTCCTAATAAGGACAGATTTGCTGTCTAGCTACTCTTGCAGCCTGAGTGCTCTGTGGTCCTTTGGGACTTGTGGTATCAAGCAACTTGTGCCGCCAACTTTATTATTGGGAAATGAAATTTCCAAAAGCGGATCACAACATGAAATCGTAATGAAATATAAATCTGTTCAGAATCTTCTTTGAATTTTATTTTCTTTACAGCACCGCACAGTACAGGAGACAGGACGAAGTCGAATCGAACTGAAGAGTTCGCGAATTGTGGAAAATTTGTGAAAATGCGGAAAATGTGTATCTTGTTTTGTTGCTGAAATTTCCTCGAAGAAGTCACCGACACAGACGATTTGAAATTGTTAAGATTGTATTGATGTTAAAAATATTTCACTTTCGAATGTCCTTAAGCGTTTGAAGTTGTAGCTATTCGATTATGCAATGTTTGATTGATCCTGTGGGAAGGATACTCGCTGTCAGGAGGGTTAAAAAGGGTTTCCACAAAAAAGAATACTACACCAAAAGGAACGCTAAACATCCGCAACTGAAAAGGATATTGAGCCACAAAACGTCCCCCACGTCTACATCATTGACTTACTTGATTGTGGATAATTCAATTGTTTTAGGCTTTTTGAATATTCATTTTTATGTTTCACTGTGCAAAATTCTATTGAGCGACGACAAATGCTGGTTCTGGTTTGAATCAGATTGCCGACATCATGTTGTCCCGAAAATAGATTGTAAAGGTTCACGATGTGCTACAGTACAGTTAAGGAAGTACATGAAAAGCTTATTTTTGGGTCAGATTAGTAACCCATTATTAGATTTAAATGATGATATTGATTTGTTATTTTCAGTTTAAAGGTCGCATTCATGTTGTACACAGATTTGTTCCAATAATGTTTTATAAAATCATATCATTTCGGGTTCATATAAATCCATCAGTGTCCTTTGTTGGATTGTTGCTGACGGGTTGAATGGCCTGTTAAAGTGTGATTTAATGTTGTTTCATGCTTCAGTGTGATTTGACAATTTAAATAGCCCTCTATTGAGAAGATATCCAATCACTGAATGAATCAGAACATCAGCAGTGAAGGATCGTTACACTTGTGGCAGTTCAGTGGTAAGAGCATCTGCCCGAAAAGCAAGGTTCGATTCAACATTATTTCCTCTCATGTTCCACACACTTCCCAACGGCAAAACAATGATCTGTCAAAGTGGTTTCGAATTTCAAGAAATTAAACAAGAATTTGTCGTTAAATCAAAGAACATGTTACAGTTTGGCCAAAAGAAGAAAATTTTCATACCCTTTCCAATTTTGTTTTTAATTAAATAATAAATAAAAGTCAAATCACATGCAACAACCGCACAAAATTGAATAAAACTTTTTAAATTATTTATCACACACTGTACTTATTGCAAATAAATTACAAGACGATAAAACTTTTCGTCTAACATCAAGTGGAAAAATCAAATTTCCAAAACATTCTCCATAACATGGTGTTATTATTTTCAAGTTACAAGTTACAAGTTACAATTGTAATTAGATTACAACGTTATGATTTCGTTTTTCCATGTAACACTGATACAATATCCTCCGAGAAGCACTTCCTCGTAGAAGATGATGACGAAGACGATAGCACACTGTATAAGATGTCGTCGTCGTCAACCCTCTATCCTTTCAAATTTTATTATAAATACATTTTCTGTGTCAATAGAGACTCAATTGATTTGGATTTAATTAGATTTTCGAATATTCGTAATTTGGGACACTTTTCAAGGCAATTAAAACTAATTTAAGAGAAAGTTCTTTTGTCGGATGGTTTCTCTGTGAAAGAGAACCATAATTTCATTACTCAAATTTTATATCGTCTAATGAAGTGTCTAATGTAGAAAGGCTTTCATCAAATTTTGGAAGTCAAACGATGATTTTGTTGGTGTCGTGATCATACACCATTCTTTGATCATAACAGTGTACTCAGATTTGATTTGACATATTTGGAAACATATTTCCCCAGCCCATCTGTGCAATTTTTGCTTCACTCACTTACAGTATAGAAAAGTGTTAAGGCCATTCCACTGTTGTGACAATTCAATGGTTGTGACGACACAATGAATTTGAATTTGTCACACACCCACACGAATAATCATGCAAGAAATGATTTTATTTTTTAATTAAACAAAATTTTCATCGTGTCGTTATTATTCCATTGACAACAAGATAAAACAATCATTATATCATAATTAAACATCACTTAAATATAATTTAACCTTTCATTAAACCGATGCTTTTTTTATTATTTTCATACGAAAAATGCAACTTAATAAATTACACAAAATTGCATCTTTGAGAATATCATGCAAAAGTCAAGTATCATAATTAGTAACAATTAAAATCGGAAGCTGTATCAATGAGCTGCTCAAATAAATTAGTCTAATATAAATGCTAAGCCGTTTGCATGCTCTTCCTGGTTTTGCAACGATTTTGACTTTTATTTTTATATGTAATTGCAATTCTTAAGTGATTGCCAAGGTCTTGAGTCTTTCCATAGTACCTACATACAGCTTTAACTGCATAATGTCTTAATGCCGTAATTGGTATGTTGTCCGTTATCACGTTCTTAAGCAGATGGACAATTTTCTTATTAGGTGCAATTTATTACGAACTTGGTAAACCATAATGATATGATTTATTAAAAACTAATGGAGTGCTCTTATTTAAGTTACAATACCAGAATTTACTCGTAACTAATTAATAAATGAATGAACTTGTGAAACAATTCAGTTAATACAATTCAGTCCAGACACTTTCTGATCCCAATGAGATCGTCTCGATCAACAACAATTCATTGAATTTAAAAATTTTCATTTTACACTTAAACAATTAAATTGTCTTAATTTGCGAATAAATTTAATTACGAATAGTATGATATTTATTTTGTTCACATCACGTGAATCAATTTTTATTTATGAGGATTTTCAATGATTCAAACATTATTTCATGGATGATGCAATTTTGAACGTGATTGACACGACGAGATGCGGACAGAAATCGAGAAGACGAAAACCAAAAATTACTCAATCGTAGGCGAAAAGAGGAAATACGAAATTGCGATAACGGAATGTTCCTATCTCACTTGCTGCATTGGTCAGATCATTTACCTGTTTCCTTGAGAATTGATTACTGCCTCGTAACTCTGTCAAATGTCGTAAATTTCAGTAAAAACAGAAAACACAAAATTTTGCGGAATATTTCCTTCACTTTCTTATCGATAACTGATAAATGCTGTCAGAAACGAAACACTGTATCGTTTACTTATCATAACACTTGAATAAAGAATAGAGCGATCTTGTGTATGTGATAAAGAAGGTAATTATTTGATCAGCAAAACATGAGAAAAACTTAAAAACAAATTTGACAGTTGAAAATTTTCACGTTCACACACACGCACTAACGATCACACAGTTCGACTTGTGTTCGAGTTGCAAGTGATCGTTGCTTTGAATAACGATCGCACACAAAATGGACGCGCACTCGAAATGAAGGAAGTTATCAAAATGGCGGTGTTTAAAAGTGAAAAATTTTTATTTCAAAAACATTCAGTTGAGAGAGAGAAATTACCTGCTTGTTTCGCTCTCACTCAAACAAAACGATTCAACTGCTTAATGTATTTGAGAAAATACAGCTAATTAATGTGGATAGTATAATTGGTGGCAAGTTAATGTTTTAATTTATTCCTTCAAAAATATTTTCAACTCAAGTCGCTGTGAGTCAGTTCGTGTGGCCGCACGATTGTTGCGATCAATTTAATTGTAATTTGGGAAAAGAACATCATGTCATGGCGAGAACAGAAATCCAATTCAATAGATTTCAAACTTTTACCAACTTCACTTCACATTTGACATTTGAGTTGGACTGAAAGTCTTGAAGAAATTGTAATTTTGTGGAATTTAAAGAAAAATATCGAGCAAAAGAATACAGCTATTGATTCAAGTACAATTGATCATTGACCAAAAGGATTAACCCTGGAGTCCTTTAGACAATTGAATTTTGGAAAAAAATTTTTCACTTACCTTTGGTGGTGGTTATATTCCTGTGGGAATTTGAATAGGTATTGAATCATCGGAATTGTCACTTCATCATTCACAGATTATTTGGTTAATTACTATATGGCTTCATGCTATCATGGTGTATGGTTGTTGATGGACAAACATTTATTGGTCGACAAACCCTTTTTCCTAGAATAGAGAAGTGTTGAAGTGCTTGACCAGATACTGAAGTGGTTGGATTGGATTGGATTGAGGTGATATTGAAGTCTGCTAGTGATATGCTCGTTGATGGAGATTTGTTTTGTATATTATCCGCACAAATCAATACAGATATCTGAATGAATACCTGAAATGTAAAATAAAAATGGTTTGGATATTTGAAATAGAATTATATTAGATAATGTGATATCTTAGAATAAAAATAAACATCTCTGAGAGAATATTGGGAAAGCTCTCGAAGCTCTGTGAAATTCACCACGTAAACACGAGAAATCTCAAGCTTTCCACCACACAAACACCACACAGTTATCAGGTTATTGAAATCATATTGAAAATCACTTGATAACATTCATAACACTTACTCATTAAATTGTTAAACTGTTAAAAATCTTAATGTTTTTTATATTCTATGCTTTATATCTTATATGTTTGATGGTTTCCTTGTTGATGGTATGAATGGGAAAACACTTCCATCAACTACGAGATCTTGTCTCGTACTGAACAAACACCGAAACCCTGTCCTGATGGTCGAGAAGACTGTGGATTTATTTGAAATAAGGATTAAGGATATCTTCAAGAGGTATTCCTGCCTTCACTAACCACAAGTCAATGTGATTGTCGTCCTTTTCCACGAGTCTACCGACATGCGTTGTGCAGGATTTCTGAATGAATGTCCCTGAAATCCTGGAGAACTGGATAAGGAGAAGTTCATCCTTGAAGGAGTTATGTGTTATCCTTTATATGCGATATTGTACCAGTATATCATGTACCACTTGTACCTGTTGATGGTTTGACGATTCCAACAAGTGTTCGACTTTAATAAATAAAAACAATTTTCCATTTTCCACCACACATTTAATGACGTGGAAAATTTCATGTTGTCAATTTTCATAGAAACTAAATCGTCGTTTCACTAAATTATACATAAAAGCTAATGGAATTCAATTATTTCATTACACATTCCCATTCTCGTGCGTAATAACCTTAAGTGACTGTTACCAACCACGCTACACACGTATATCCTTTAAAACTACGTCAAGTAACTGAAGGATTTGTAAAACTTACCTCCTTGACACAAACTTTCTGATCTGTTCTCTACTAGCTCTAGAACTACTTCTGATGTAAATTCACAGATTCTACTCGTTTATATACTTTCTTATACTTAACAGCGATCTACTTTAATAGCTTTTGCGCAAAACTAACTGACATTTGAACTTTGATGAACTACTTTCCAAGTGATTTGCATTTCATTGATTTAGAATGCTTGAAATGAAAGGATTCGTAAAGGAATTCAACTTGAAGGATGTGTGACGAATTTTTCAATTTATTCGAAATTAAAATTTTTTACATGAACTCGTTTCAAATAACTCCATTGCATCTGAACTCGAAACTCAAATCACTAGGCGACACCAAATGCAAGTCACCAGATGTCAAACCGGTTTCCATTTGATTACACACGAAGATACTCAAAGTAAACTGATTAGTTGAGCTCCATGTGTATACGGCCTTAAGTCTAACTGTAAGGTGACTTTTCGAAAATACATGCTACTGTTCTGAGACTGTGTGCTAATCGACGGCATAACCTTTCGAACGACATTTTGAATTCAAGTTCGAACTTTTTTGACGGTTGATACCTTGGCTTGTTACTAAAACAGAAAAAAAACTATTAACTTATATTACTTCAAGAATATATTAAAATACTTACGGCTTTTCCTGCATTCATGTGACGTTTCCGTTTTGTTTTGAAACTATCACTGATCGGCACAATAAAATGCCAACATAAAGTTGGCATTTTCGGAGACAAGAACCTTTCGAAAATGTGACTTTGATATAATGCCAATCAAAATGTCAGTTGTATGAAGGTGCCGTCGATTAGCACACAGTCTTATTTGTACAATTAATGTGTGATTGGAAGTAGCTTTAACAAAAAATCCATTACAACACACGTGGTTTGTTCATTTTCATCATGGATTCTCTCAGTTGTTAGTGAACTCGAAACTCAAATCACTAGGCGACACCAAATGCAAGTCACCAGATTTCAAACCGGTTTCCATTTGATTACACACGAAGATACTCAAAGTAAACTGACTGGAATGCTACTGTTCTTATTTGAACAATTAATGTGTGATTGGAAGTCGACTTCAGTCGTTTCCGTCATTCCGTCGACACGTGATAAAATACAAAACATGAAACTTATGAATTTGGAAATTTGACGGAAATTTGAGAGAATTTTCAAATTGACCTGTGAGCCCAATTAAGCAGCACATGAATTCGGAAGATAATTAATTTAAACTGCTTCGCGTGCCTTTATGCTTGTGCTAATGAAATTTCGTTGAAAGCTACAATTACCCCCACAATATTAACAACCCAGTCATTATAACAGAATTATTGTGTTAATTAACAGAATCACATTAGAATTGCATTGATTCAAGCAGATGTTAACATCGGTAGAAACGTGTTGGAATTGAATAAATTCAAAATTACACTTGCATCTCGTGATTTCCTCGGAGATTTATGCAAAAATTTCTGAATAATTTTAATTAATTTCGTTAATGATGTTATGCCATTGAATTGAAAGTTTTCCAATTAATCGAAACGTTAATGATCATCACCCCAAATTCAAGACAACAAAGCACTCTTCCTGACACACATTCACTCCAGAGTGCTCTCAATATCATTTCCTTCATCAAAAAGTTTTTCCCCAAAAATGTTCTTATCTCCTGAATGGATTCCGAACGGAAACGTTTTGTAATTGACCGGAAGAGCTTAAGATAACTTCAATTGTCTATGCACGCCAGCTGCAAAGGATAAATGTCGGATTATTCATGAATGCTAAGGACAACAGAGGCGATACATTCTCAACTCGAAATCAAAATCCTTATCTCAAAGGGATGTTAAAGAAACAGATTTTGAAAGTTTCACTTTGACTTTTCGCTTATCACATTCACTTGGCTTCATGTGTCACAAACATGAGAATGAGATTTTTGAAATTTAATTTTCCACATCCTTCCAAGTGTCGAAAAATTCTTCCTTTGAGATACATAAACCTTGTGGTGATAATCTTGTTAAAACTGCTGATTTAATATACAACATCTGATATGATATCTTAAAGGACAAATGTACATTTTCCAATTGGATAAACTTGTTTTTATTTACAAAAATTTTTATACCTTCTTTCTATTCCAACTTTGTCACGGGCAAATGTCAAAACGTGTTTCTTCATGGATTGGGGTAATCGCATTGGTTAAGGTAAAACTTTCGTGTTGAAGAAATTTTTGCACTTTTTGCAGTTTTCTTATAAAAGTTACGTGGATATGAAGATATTAACTACTACCTTGTACTGGTTTCATAATGAAACTTTCCTCATTGGTGTCGTGTGCATTCAAATTAGCTGTCATGGAAAGATGGTGGAAGAAAATGTTGAATGCTCGTGACCGAGAATCGAACCGCGGACTTTCCGCTTGCCGGGCAGATGCTCAAACCACTGAATTATCACGAGCACATTTTCGTGATTGAAACTAAAACGTCAATTAAGTCGAAGTCACTCGCCACAAATATTGCAAATCCAAATAATATTGCATTGGAGGGAAACTAAATTCTTCTTACAAAGTTGATCCTATCGAGGGTTGAAATTCCTGAGGGTGGAAGTAACAAAGGACATTTGTACATTTCAGGATGATGTCGTTGACTTACTTGCTATCAAACATACATCCTCGTATATATGATGAAGACGATGATGTCGCGTGGCAGGAATTTTAATTGATTACTTTCAACAAGTTGCTGCCCCTTGGGGCGACTTGTGTTGGTAAGGAATTTGCTGATGATTAATGAGTGTGGGAAGCAGGACTAACATGTCATATTCTCCAAGTGTTTTAAAGTCATTGTTAACCCTGTTGATTAATTCTCTCCAACGATCCATGACACTCGTGTGACTTAACCTTTTCCTTTGTCTGACCGAAGTTTCATGTGAGCAAGGACAATAAAGCGTTAAGGATTGCATAAGGAAAAGTTCTAAAAACTTCTGGAACTTTCTTACATCATCACCAAGTTTATTCGGTTAATTTTATGTTTAAGCTGCCTACAGCTTTTACCCTAATCTAAATAAATAAAATTTTCGTTTTAAAATCAACAAATTGATGATACAGGTTGAGGAAATCAAATATTTGTCATGTGAAAGGGAAATTTATTTGCAATCAATAAGTTGAATTCAATTCGAAATTTTATGTGAGGGGAACTTTTGAATAAATTCGTTAAAAATAATTTCTGTGTACACTACCGTTCAAAAGGTACTACCGTACACTACCTCTCAGATGCAGATGCTAAGTTTGCAGCATTCTACAGAATGTCCAAAGAAATTTTATTACAAACCGGTTTGTGTGTGGCGTTCCATTTGTTTATGTGGGAAGTGACTCAAAGGAAACTGGTTACTAATTCGAGTGTGCGTGTGCGGACGCCACACATTGGTTTGTGATTCATGGAAACCGGTTTGCATCAATCAGTCACCAGCGGACTGGCATGTCGAGTCGCTTACGACAAAATTCACAACTTTCCTTGGACATTCTGTAGAAGTACTGATAAGAGTGTGATTCTGGAACATTTCTGGATCATTTTGATGTACGTAAAGTTTTGTAATTGATTTGAAACAAAACAGAACAATTTCACAAAAGAAAATGTCGAACTGTCAAACTAAATCTTCTCACTAAATCTACTAGATTAAGGTCGGTGTAAGTAAACGCAGCACGTTAATCGACGTAAGAACGTCATTCCCCCTGATGTTAATTGACAAGTACCCACGCATTGATAAGTGATATTTAAATGGGTTCCACACGAATTAAGGAAGAAGCTCGTGTTCAGCATACAACGAAGGATTGAATATTTGCCACCATCTTGGAATCAAACTTTTAGTGAATTAAATTTTCTCACGAATTTTATCTGGAATTTCTTATCTTGCAAAGTACAAAAGAATTTCTTAATGAAGTCATTTTATTGTCTTTCCTTTCATTTCGCATCCCTTTGTGGTATTTAACCCTCAAACCCTTAAAAATTGTTTCCCACAATTTCCCTTCATCTGCATGAAGATGTCGTGGATATCGTTTTTCTTTTAGCAAATGCGTTTTAATACAGTTCCGCAATTCTTTTAACAGAATCCCTGAATCGTTGAATCCTTGAACTTCTTCTTCTTCATCTTGTTCTTGTTCTTGTTCTTGTTCTTGTGATTCCTTCCTTCCTCTCGTGTCGAGGCAAAGCTGAACAAAGGCAAATGGAAATTTCAACGAAACTATGATTGTAGTCCTAGCATATACCATAGCATGTACAGAATGGGGCTGTCATTGCTTCGGGTAGGAGGAGGAGTACTACTGGAGTTCGGGAAGTGCTAATGGAATTTGAAAAATTTAATATCGTGCCCGTAAAGGGATAACTCCTCCATCCATCTGGGTTGTATTGCGACTAAACCCGTTTCAATGTTAACCACATCCATATAAAGATGACTACTACCAGTCATCAGATATCTCCTGGTTTAGGCTAATGATGTTCCTTACCTGAATCTGCTCAGCATTAATTGCTTTCTTTCCAATTTAACAACTGAAACGAACTTCAAGATAGTCGGATGGTCGCCGGAAAGTGTGTCTTGAGGCATATTTCAAAGATGACTCTCTTGATACGAGGAAATAATCCTTTGACAAAAGTTTTTCTTAAGAACAGCAAATCCTCATGGGGATTTGTGGGCTTGTGGTCAATTGGAGATTTGATTAAATGCATCTTGACTTGATTCCTCAAGACTCCAGAGTCAACACAACAATTGAACACAAGAGGAACATAAAATATCGTTTAACCCCACCTCACTTGTAGCAGTGGATTCAAAGGCATTTGTCACACCCAAGGCTTTTCATTTCCACTCCATTACCCTCTCAGAACACGTGAAAGTGATTTTGTGTCCGTTTTGACCGCAACAACTCGGTCCGTTTCGGTTTCACCGAAAATCAACTAAAACTAAAATTCACATCAGATATTCCAAGGGATTCGCATTTTATTGTTGTTGAATCCCTGAATGTATTCCATTCGTAAGTGGAAATGAAGTGGAAAATTTATGATCATATCCAGTTTGTGTGGGAAAAAATTACCCGAACTTATGGTCCGCATATAAATCGAAAAGCTTTCCTTTACTTAATATTTATCATGGATGTCAGTGGGATAAGGAACAAAGTCAAATCCTTGTAGCACACACGTGCCTTAAGTATCGAAAGTGATTTCTTTGAGTGGATTTCATAAGTTTTTACGGGAATAAGTTAAAAAATTCCGGTTCTTCTGCTTTTATTTCACACACTCAATGACACATTGAATTACTAATGTCGATTCGAAATCGAAAAACCATTCAGTGTGTTATATATTTAGTTGGGTTTGACTTTAAACAAATTGTTTAGCTTAAAAGGATTTCTCGTTTTATGAGCGCTTCCATTCAATTTTATTCCTTTATCAATGGGTTGCTCCGATCAAATGAAACGATAAACTCTGATTTCTGTTAACTGCTCGTATTGTAGCTCATGAATACCTGCTTGCTACTCTGGCGACGGAGTTACCGTGATCATGTTGGTAACTTTGGTCACTAACCAGTTACTGGATCACTGAAGTCGAAAGTCAAATCACAAAGTGACACCACATGCGAGTTGCCTGCGTTGACTTGTTACAAACCGGTTTCCGATGAGTATGCAATCAGTAGCATAGTGGGTGGCGTTTCATTTGATTACACACGAAGCTACTAACAACCGACCAAAACTTGATTTGTTGGTCACTCATCATTCTGCTGGATCACTGAAGTCGAAACTCAAATCACTTAGCGACCCGACATGATAACTGGTTAGAAACCGGTTTCCGACAAGTCCACAATCAGTAGCGTAGTGAGTGGCGTTTCATTTGATTACACAAGAAGTTACTAATAACCGACCAAAACTTGTAGTTTATTCAAAACTTGATTTGTTGGTCACTCATCATCCTGCTGGATCACTGAAGTCGAATCACATGCGAGTTGCCTGCGTTGACTTGTGACAAACCGATTTCCGACGCATCTGCGATTAGTAGCGTCATGGACGGCGTCGCATTTGATTGCACACGAAGCTACTCAAAGTAAACTGATTAGAAGTTGTTGAAATGACACTTGTCTGCGTGCGTCTGCTTGTTTATAAGCAAAAGGAACTTGTCAAGTTTTAAATTGAGAATTGAATGAGCTGTCATTTTATGAGATTGTAGTTTTCATGAAAATGGAGGTATTCTACTATAGTATTATGAAGAGAAATGAAACAAATTTCTAATTAAGACTGATCAAACCCGGTTCGGACATAATCCCGAGATTTCCAATTCCAAAGTCCATAAAGCATTAGTGGAAGAACTTAAAAATAATTTTTCACAAATCCAATTCAAAGATTTAATTACTAAAAGTCCTTAAGTATAAAAGAGATAAAAAGAATAAGAATAAGGAGAGTAAGAAGAAGAAGAATTTTAAATAGCTTCTAGAAAAATAAGCTAACAGGAATACAAGGAATAAAAATTACTTCGTTAAATTGTTCATAAGTGGCACATCCACTCCTATTTTTGCTTTTAACACAACTAACTGTGGAAAAGTACGTTTCCTGTTATATGATTGCATAATAAATAAGAGAATTGCACCATCCCAGATTCCTGCGCAGTAGTTTCGATGGGCTGGACTACAGGAATTGCATCCTGATGAACCAAATGCAAGAATTGGGGAATTCAATTCATTCGGATAAAGTTCATCCATTCAACAAGTCGAAAAGGCTTAGGTCACCTTGTCACGGATTACAGGCAACAGGCAACAGGCATTCTCAGGCAACAAGGAAAATCCCATCCATCTTCTCAACTAACATTTCCATTTCGTCCTGAATCTTTGACTTTGACTTAAGAACAATGAAATGCTCTCCTTAACCTAATGCCAGTCAAGGATGTGTGGTACTTTCGTGTTGATTTCATATTTCCACAATTTTCCTCTTGGATTTTCATGATTTATTGCACGGACTATTCGACACAACGTCTTAAGTGCTTTTCGGCGTATTTCACAGGAGCTTAACAGAAAACTAAAACTTTAACTGGAATTTCTCGGAATCCTTGTCCATAATTCCATACTGAAAGTGGATTTCATTTAAGTGGATGCCATTTGATATGATTCAGATGAGGTGATAAGCCTTTACATGTCCAAATTATACAAGGGAATCTACTTCTGTGGAATAAATTTTCGTGGTCAATCTGAAGATAACAAAATGATTTTATTCTGAGTATGATTTAGTCCCTCGAACTGGAGCCATAAATTCTAGTTGTTGGATCATCTGTTATCAGTTATTTGAAACAAAATGTAGGTCGCTTACTGTTTTACATCTGAAAATGCAATTTTTAGCAATTAACTCAACAAAAATAAATGATAATTTTCGAAAAATCGTGCTCGATCGTAAAACGCAGTCATTGTCAGGCACTTCAGTTCGCAGTTAAATGGAGCACAATGGCGCAATGTTATTCAATTTGCTTCGATAAAACTAACAATAGAATCAGCAATTCTGTACTTACATGTGAATGAATTATTTGATTTTTTAAATTTAAGTTTTTAATCATAAATTTAACAAAATTTCATTTGACACTAACTGCGATCACTGTCAGAAAAGAATAATGAAATTTTTCACAAATTTTTCAACGCAATCAACAGTAAATGTTAAAACAAGAATTGGTTATTGAAATGTTGTTTTTAATTTAACGTTTAAACTGTTTTTAACACGAAAACTTCCTTCTGCGCGTGATCACAACGAAAAACCGCTTCAACTAAATGGCAGCGAGTGGTACCAATCACAGGAAAATTAATTTTCGGACACGATTAGTGAATACAACACCCATTTGTATGCTAACTTCACAGAGAATTGACTGTGCCTGAGTTGAAACGTCTTGATGTTATACAAGGTTCGTGTATGACTGCAAGAACGGATGGCGTCTTCGGTAACTCAAACAGTATGAGTGAAAAACTGAAAATAGTACGGGAACGGAGAGTCAGTAACATTCAGTAAAAATGTCAATTATCAATATGGAATGCAAACTAAACATACAAAATTTACTAATAATTTAACAAAATGCCTATAAATAAACAAATTTAAAGTCAAATTAACAATTGTCAAATATCAAATATTTATATTAATAAGGATTTTCATTGCTTCTGTTATCTCTTGGAAAAATCGTCGTCATGGAGTTAATTTTAACAATTTGTTCCAAGCCATGTTTACACCTTGCGATTTCACAGACTTCCGGGACTCAGCCAGCATATCACTTTTTTTTTAATTTTTTAAATCAGAGATCACAGGGAGCGATCTACTGCTTAATTAATTAGAAATGATTAGAAATCTAGAAATTTGTAGAACCAAGAAAGGTGTTACCAATTTCGTAAATCACATGCAATTTGAAAAGCAAAGTGTCTTTCCGCTCCCCGGGAAGATCCTCTTACCAATGAGCTGCCACGGGCACATTTTCTTTCCTTTCATGTTACCACACATTTGACAAATAATTGAAACAGAATGAATGAAGAAATGTCATCAAGAATACCGAAATTTCAACGAAAAATGCATCTTTATTTCGATAATATTCAAATAAAACACAAATCTAACCAATAATTACACTTTTAAGTAATTTATTTAACATAATAATTTTCCTCGTTTTTATTATTAAGATACTATTATCAGTGAAATCTTCTATTTTGTTAAATTTATATTTGCATCACTATATGTAATTATTTAGAAAATGTCGAAAAAGCCAGCTGCAAATTGAAATTAGAAACGAAAGCATTGAAAATTTTGTAATACGAATACACTTAAATTGTTTTTAATATTTTGAATATTGTGTTGCATATATTTTTATCTATATTGTGTACATATATTAATTAGATTTTTATTAGGCTTTCAATATGGTTTGCAAATTCACGTTAATCTTAAACAGTAATTAATGAAATTTTTCATTTTTAATTTGATCGGAAGTGCATTTATTATTATTCTGAAGTTATTTTAAAAATGTTTTCAAATCACAAAAAAATCTAGTTAAAAATTATGCATTTGAGAGTTTATTTTATACATTTAACTTTGAATTAATTAAGCTTTTACACATTTTCTAATATATATTTTTCTTAAACTGTATTTCTGAAATGATTTATTATAATTTTTGTTAATTATTCTTAAAAAAACTACTATTTAAAATATAGACTAAACATCTTTTATACGATCTAACTTCATTCTTTCTCATTATATTTTTATCATCCTAAATTTTACTTTTCAAGTGTTCTTTATATGCATAAGAATAAATTTCAAAGTTCTTATTTGTGATGGCAGTTATAATTTCATTTCAATTAATTGTTTTCACTATTTTATTTTATTTAATTTTATTTGATTTTATTCCACACATGAGTTTAGTATTAATATCGAAGGATTTTATCACTTTACTATTCATTGTATAATAACAAAAATATTTCATCCAAGTGCTATTATTATTATCAATCCTTTACTTTTTATAAGCAATTGCTTCTTGATGCAGTACCTCGTAGCGTTTTTAATGTAACTAAAATAATTTCTATGTATATTTATGTTTTATGTTTTATGTTTTACTTTCTGGCTATATATTCTTCAAATGGCAGTTTTATAATTCATAAATTTAGTTTGCAATTAAATATTTGCCAAACTAGCTACGTAAATTTTATATTTGTTCATTTGACGGAGTCGCGACTAAATGAAGATCAAACCTCCAATACTACAATACAATTTAATTTCTTTTTGGAAGTATAAAAGGAATCGTTTTCACGATATACACTATATCATATCAAGTAGAAAAACTCTACGGAATTGGAATCAAAAACTTCATATTCGTACTATTATCTAGTTAATTATTGATAAATTGTATATTTGAAAGTATTCAGGAGCTGTCATCCTTTATTGTACTTCAACAACTTACCCTTCGTGATAGTTCAAGAATATGCAAATCGTTTTGTATATAATTACTTGGTTTATTTCCAACTACAAATTGTATTAAATTAAGAATTAATTAGAAAAATTAAGTAGTAATCGAAATTATCATTATTATAAATGCAAGGATAAACTGTTGTTATTCGTGTTAGTTAGTTGTTCATGCAACATATGTTCGACAAACCATTAATTTAGTTAATAAAATCATGCAATTCATCTACGAAAATTGTTAATTTATTAAAAATTCAGACTTATTTCTTAAACCCTCGAAGAGATAAGTGAATTTCAAACGAATTGTGATGAATAAAACAAATAGTTTATCGAACAAATTGTATTATATTTCCATGTTCGTCTTTTATTTTAAATTCAGTAAAAAATAATTGGAAATAAAATGATTTATTTCATTTGCACATAATTTGCAAGGATTTCGGCTTAAATTTTTGTTAAATAAAATTCTCGATATACAATAATTGTAAATCATATTAATAAAATGCAGAGGACGGATGAAGCAGTACACAATGCTTGTATTCAGTTCCTCTTCGGTTCGTTACTTTCTTCTTAAAAAATATATTTAATGCAATTGAATTGAAAAAAAATTGTTTTTAAAGATGCAAATCATCATAATTGTATATTTTATAAATTTATAATATAGTTGCCACCGTGTTTTTGTATGTATAATCTCAATACTATTGGTTTGACTTCAAATTACATATATATCATCTTTCAATGTTATGTGCCTCATCTGTATAAGCATTTGTTATAATTTGTAATTGTACAAAATAAAGAAATAATAAAATAATTAAAAGTCTAATCATTTGATTCCACTTTTGTCCCTCGTTTTCTTCTCTCATTTAACGTGATTTTTCGTTCAGACTTAATTGTAGTACGATTAAAAATAAGTTTTTATTTTGTTTTATCAAACTTAACTGAAACTGGACTGGGGGCTTTTAATTATGCAAAATACACCATCGTATTTGTAGAAACGTTTACAATTGAAAAATATAGTTATCTGAATAAAAATACATACATATATATATATTAATATATAAAAGAAATAAACAAAATTAAAAACACTTATTACATTTAAAATAAAAATAAAACAAAATTACATTTCATATTTGCTGTTCGTTACTATTTTGTTTTAATACAATTTCATCAAATTGATCTGAAAATTAACTAGTAATTAATTGTTTAATATCTCCACCTTGTTTCATTTCTTTTATCTCAAATAATTAGTTAAGTTCAATTATATTTTGTAAATTTATTTTAAAGCGATAAAATGCTTATAACACTTTCATTTATTTGCGATTTTGTCCATTTTTATTAAATTTGTTATATTTAAGCTTCGACCTTCTTCTTCTCTTTCTTCTTCTTCAAAAAGGATGGTGTTCTTAAGCCTTTCTTCTTTTTCTTGTCTTTTTTCGGAGATCCTTCCGTTGATACATCCTAAAAGAACATATTATTATTAACTAATCATATTCAATTAAACTACAATACCTCTTTACTGCTATGCGAAAATGTGCTCATATGAGTTTCTGAATGATCACCGTTTTGTACATTTTCCCCTGAAAACACAAATTTGTATTAGAAACACTTACTAATAACACTATTATTATATTATTGCATTATATTGTTATATATTGTATTAGAATTTATTTGATTTTGCCAACTTAATGATTTCCGAGTGAGTTATGTTAGAATTTTGACAGGCAAAATCAAATAAACTTAAGCATTTTGTATCTGACAACCCTGTAAAAATAAAATTTCATATTAGTTATGGACAAAACGCATTTCATATAACTTCATGCATACGAGCAAAACGCACATGCAAATACACTACACTACAAATGCCTAAACAAACTACAAATCATAATTAAAAAGTAAATTATAAAATGAAAAATCAAATAAAATCATAATTTTATGTAATAATGTTAAAAAGTGAAGAGAATTACCTCAACATTATCTTTACATTTTATAACAAACTTCATTTTTCTTAATACAACTTCTTCATGTGTTATATATGATTCTTGTGCATTGTCTTGTTGGTTGATATCCATTAAATGATTTATGATTTGTGTGAGTTATAGTGCTTATATCCGTTTCTCATCTGTCATATATGTTAATGATATCTAAATTGTTTGCTTTTTCCAAGAAGTGTTTATTATACAATAATCTTACAACGTTTGTATATATAAATGAAAATTATAAAGCTGGCAAATGATATAATGTATGAGTTATATGATTTCTTCCTTCAATTCAAACTATTCCTGACAACTAGCTATTCGATATAATGTTGACCAGAAAAGTTTCAATAACGAGTGTCATACATTCAAGATTAATTTTGAACAAAATTTTGTTATAAACATCAAATTGTTAAAAACCATAAAAATCAAGTAAATCCAATTAAATCGTTGTTATGTTTTGTTAATTTTACAACGTTTTCACTGTAATCTCTATACCTTGCGAAGATCCTTTGGAAAATAATTTTCCAGTTAACCTTGTCAATGTACCGTCTACAAAAATTGAAAATATAACTATATTGAATCCAATGTAATGTGTTTTGTTTGTAATATAAGGTTATTTTCATAACTTGTTACTTGTTAGCTAAATATATATCTCATACATAGGACAATTCAATTGTTTTTAAATTAGCACAAATGATATGTTACAGATGATATTTAGAAGGAAAGTGTAAATACAACAAACAGGCATGAATCAATGAGATAATATTCCTAAATAACTATTATTAATAAGTTACAAATTCAACTTCTTAAATCTAAAATAAACAATTATAGAATGTAGGAACTTCTTTCTATCTTTGGTCTGTCAAATGGACTCAGTCTTCATGTTCGGAAATGGAGATCGTTAGCTCTTCCTGCTCGAACTCTTCTTGAATGTTTCGTAGTTCATTGAATTCATCAACAATGTTGGTTATATGTTGTCCAATAGTTTCCATGCGATTGCAACACCGATCTACGGTGTTGTGCAAATCTTTGGTTGTGTCATCTAGCAGCTTCAGCTCTTTATCAACAACACTTGGCTGTTGGAAGAACTTACTAGACAAACGAGTGTGTACTACTTTCTTCTTAGTTCTTTCAGCTTGTCTCTGTGGTGTTTTCTTGACGGGTTTCGACTTTTTCGGGGAAATAGTTACCCAGAGACGGGGTGATCCAGTGGTGGATTTTTGTGCTTGAAAGGAGTAGACAACATTTTCGTTTTTGTTATTCTTACCAGGTTCAAAACAAACACTCAGCGATGGATTTTGATTTTGCTGTCCAGCAGTGTTTACTTTCTTCACTCCAAATGGGTTAAATGAAAACACAGCACCCACATTGGATTTGAGTCGTTTTTCAGCTACGTTCTTGATGTTTTCATGGATGAAATCCCGTTTGTATAAAATTTTACGAGCTGTAGTCTTAATAGGTTCTACTGTTTTCTTAGAAACTTCAAACACTTTTGAAGTTTTCACTTTCTTTGTACAAGGTTTGACAGCAGCTGTAGTTTTAATAGGTTCTACTGTTTTCTTAGAAACTTCAAACACTTTTGAAGTTTTCACTTTCTTTGTACAACGTTTGACAGCAGCTCGTCCTTCGTCGTTTGTTTCGGAAGACGTTGTGTCTGGAGAAACTCTATGTTGCCTTGGAGACTTTGACCATGATTTCCGTTGTTTACCCTCAGCACTCTTTTTGATTTCAGACAAATTCAACGAACAAAAGCTGGACGTACTAGTTACCAATTCATCTGTAGTCGGTGTTGAGAACTGAAGCTGAGACTGGGATTTAGCCAGTGTTTCATCAAGACTTTTTAACAAGTTAATTTTGGATGGAGTCAATTTAGACAAAATTGTTGTTTCGATTTTATTGAAAATGGTTCCTCCTTCATCACGTTTTAACTCGCTTTTTTCAATTTTCTCCAAAATGAGTTGTTCAATTGGTGCCAACTTCACGAAATCTTGAGAATTTTCGTTCCTCTCATCGTCTATAACAAAAGTATCATGAGATTTTATGCTTTCATCATCTTTATTATCGTTTTCACAAATGATTTCTATACTACTAGATCTACTCTTCTCGGATAGTAAGTGTGACTGCTTCGGTAAAATTTCATTTTCCAAGTGCTCAGTATCACTTTCCGAATCATGACTGTCGTCACCATCACTTTGTTCCCTGTCTTGGAAGTAGTGCAAATGGTCTTCCCACAGTTCGAAAAATTCCTCCTTTCTCAAGTTTCTCTGAACTCGTCCAAGGAATCCTCTTCGCGGTGAAGAGGACAGGTCTTTCTGTGAATTTTCAAAATTTTGTTTCGCCACAACCGCGTCGCTCACAATTTCGTTTTGATCTTCATTGGAATGACTGATGGTAATGTTTGAATCAACAGTATGCGTATTCCGGAACTGAGAATTCACTGATTGATTCTCGAAGTTCATGCAGTCCACTTCCTTTAGAAAGTTTTGAGCATTCGACGATCCATTTTTCAATTCTTTTTGTATTTCAGATTCGGATTCTTCGTGTATTGGATCAAGTGGAGTGTACCGGAATGAGTTGTCTTGATCATTCATGGTCTTGCAGATTGTGTCAACGATTTGTTTGAGTTCCTCATCGGTGGTGTTGGTGCTACTGCTCCCTGAAGTTGGACTCAATTCTTTTGTGACAGTATCCCTATTCACGGTGTATTCGTCACATATCTCGTTAACCCAATCAGTTGACAAATTTATTTGGCTCCCTTTGGAGCAACTGTCCACAACTTCCTTTCGAGGCGATCGAGATTTAAAATTTTCAAACTTTCGTTTTATAAGTTCTATACTCCGTTCCCTCACCACTCGGTCGAAACTTTCTTCGGACATGTTCTGAAAACGTGGACTGGAGAATATCACATCGAAGGCTTTGTCAACTGGAACAAATCCAATTCTGTACGGTGGAATGTGCAAATGTTGTGGATTTGGATAAGCTGGAGGATTGAAACCGAAATGAGAGACTGTTCTGTATGGCGAACTGATTTGTGCTACATGAGTTGATCGAGAACTTATCGTTAGTGCATCAAACAAACAAACATTCGATGACGTCTCCATGACGTAAGGATTAATTTCAAATTTTGTCGTATTCATTGCAGACTCATACGGAGATTCATCACTCTCGTGGCTACAGTCCAATCTCTCCATTCCACTGTCGTTGGGAAAACTAAAATTATTAACTTTTGGTTCAGACAATTGTTTAAGTGCCTGCATAGATCTACTTATGACTCTAACAGCAGTCTTACTGTCATGCCTGTTTGTTGGTTGTTCAAAATGTAATCTAGCTAAATTGAAGTTAATATTCTGAATGTTTTTGTTAAATTTTATACAATTATCAATCGGTTTTAATGATTTGTTAACTTTATTGCTGTTAATATTAGTTTGCCTCCGAATTGCTGTATTTGCTTTTTCTTCACTGGAGGTTTTACATGTAACTTCTAAAAGAAAGAAATAAAGAAATAAAAGATACTGAAAACAGAAGGGTTTTAATTAGGTGAGTGTGTTTATATGAAAATAATAGAAGGTGCTGAACAGTTTTTAGTTTCTTGGAGATACACTCAAGAAACTTGAAAGTATCCAGCTGAAATGTTATATATGTACTATATGAAAGCATAATCTTTACAGCTTGATATATGAATGAACACACAATTTAGCACATAATATTGTGAAAGCATAAATGTTTTTCGGGAGATTGTGTTGCAAAAAGCGTTTCAGGATTTTCAATTAGTTTTTCCTTGTTACCACTTGTTAATAATTTAATCGTTGTTTTTGTGAACTTCTTCATAATCATTAAATCAATTAAACATTTCGACGATTTTCATATTAACTTTTACCTCGACCTGTTGGTGGTTTTTTGCTTCCTGAATTCGCTCTCTCCTGGTTAATGAATTCATTTGTGGCTACAAAAATATTTATGTTTTGTTTAAATGAGAACAAGAATAAAAACAGAAGGTTAAATTATAGAAAGAATAATAATAATAATAATAATAGTGATCTACAACAAATCAAATACGTACAAAAGCTAGGAAAATGTGATTTTCAGTGATTTTCATGATTTCAAAAGTGAAACTTTAACTGAAAACATTCCTTGACAAAATCATTTTCATTTTTATGCTAAATTAAATAAATTCAAGAAGATTTACATTTTGAATCATGCATTTTCTATTGAAATTTCGGAAAATTTTTAATGTAAAAACAACAAAATTCATGAAAATAAATGTAAAATTATAATTTGTATCGGATTTCAGGTTATGTTCGTCATGGTTCTCTTTCATTTACTTGTTTTACATTTTATCTAGTATGAACAAGATGATTTAAAGGTATTTTTCACAAAATTTACATTAGGAGAAAGACACTTATTTGTTAGTTAAAACGAACATGAAATCAACATGGTTTTACCGGTATTAATCGGCTTTTGAACATGAAAAATCTGACGAAAACCTAATAAACATTCAAAAAGGTGTAGGTGGATTCATGTATTTATTCCTGGATAAAAATAATAAACTCAAAAAATTCAATGAGTCGATCATCTATTCTAGGTGAATTGTCTAAAGTAACTCTAGAATCTAAATTCTATTTCTGAAACTCGTTCTGAAATGGATCATTTTGATTTGAACGCAAATTTTGACAACTGTCAGAGATGCAGCAAGTAAGCTATTCATTTACTTTCATTCAATTTTAATGAATTTATTTGAATTTCTTAATGATGATCACTCACCGGACATTGTTTATTATGTTTTAAAGTTTTAAGAAAATAGTGTAACTTAAATTTTTGTAAAGTTTAATTTCTTATAAAAATTGTTCACTTTCGTTTCGTTTTGCGTGATCCGGCTACATTGAAAATCAAAAAATTAGTGTGTATTCGAAAAGAAACAATATCTAATAACTATTTGAAAGAGCTATTAAAACTTAGAACACAATTTCTTTTCGGTGTTGCACAAACTTTGAACTGATTAAAACTTGTTTTGAAATAAATAATTAAATAAAATTCATAAAATCACTCTTTTCATTTTACATAAGTTCTAAAAGTCAAATATGTACTTTATAACAAACAAATGGTAATAAAGTCAATTAAAAATAAATATAGTTTTATCATATCTAAAGTAAAAAACAAATATCTGCTGGAATTTTGGTTAAAATTTTTAAAAATTATTCACTACCAACTTACCGTCACTCAACACAACTTCTGGCTGACTGGGTACTGGTGCTTGTTTCGTTTCTATTCTCAAGACTTGAGGTTCTGCAAAGTGAAATAGTTGGATAAATGATTGAAAACATTATTAAAACATTTCTTTACCAGAAACTTCTTCAGTTTCCGATTGGCTAGGAGCATTCATTGCTGAACTCTTCTGTTGTGCTCCAGATGTTGGTAGAGAACTGAGCGCTTCTGACTCTGAGAAGTCAGTATCAGTATCTGTTGGGGAACATTTCTTGTAACTTCATTAATTAAAAAATTTTTGTTAAATTACATTCTCCATGTGGATGCTGTTTCCTTTCAACAGTTTTCTTATATTCATTTAGCTCATCATCTGTCACAGAATCGAATGGATTCTTAGCATATGGTGCTTTATATACTGTAGCATTGTGTTGATATCCTCGTTGAATAATACCCTTTGATGCAGCACCCATCAATACAACATGATCACCAGTTGCAGAAACTGTAGCATCTTTGATACGATTAGCTTCATCCCATGTAACACCTTCTAAGATTTGTGATTGTGGACCAGCAGAAATTTTATCAGCTCGTCGATTATCTTTAATCTAAATCAAAATTAAACAAAATAAATTTTATATTAAAACTAAAATTCAATTTAAATTCATGTTAATTATTTTAATTGTAGCCATCACCTGTTGTTGCAGTTTCTTAAATTCTTTTGGATTTGTTCCTGGTGGTACGAATTGCAAAGCACCATCAATTTTAACTGATGTAGAGTGCAGAGGTGAACTATCAGCAACCCACTATTATATTGCAAATTATGTAAAATTTTTACATCGTATTGTTGTTCCACACAAAACCATTGTCATTTTGTTTGCGAAAGGAAAAATATAGAAGAAAATAAGAATTAGTTATTTATTGATTTGTCGAAAAATAATTAGCGACAAAATGTTCATAATTTTCTATTATTAATTCTTTTGTTTGATATTATAAAAGCTCAGTTTCCTCAAACACCAGACATTAGTAGATGATACATAAATTTTTCTAAATTACATTAATCAGTAACTATAAAGAATGAAAATAATTTTGTGCCAAGTAGCTACATGAAATTTATAATTTTGTCGCTAATATTCTTTTTAAACTAATCAAAAAATAACTACCAGTATGTGGTTCTTTTTATGGAAAATTTTCCCTTTCGAAAACGTTGAATTTTTTGAAATTTTTGTGTAACAAAACGAAACGGGATAATGGAAATTATTAATAATAATAAAGAATTTTAAGACTGAGGCACAAAATTATATTTCTATATGAATTTAAACACTTTTATTAGTAAAATTCTTGAATTAATTATTCTTTATAGGTTCATTTACAATTACATTCAGATAATTCGTTTACAAATTGAAATAAATCATTTTGTTAAAATTTAAACAGGATAATCAACATGTGGATAATTTCCACTTTAAAAACCATTGGTACATATCATATTGTATAACCTAAGTGAGGTGGTACATGATATCCAAAGTACTTGTTCGTTTGAGGTTATGTTTCAAACGTCAAATTGTGCAGGAAAATTCGAACTTATATTGATAGAATTGAAGACACTAACTTGATCTTCATCATTTGGAATGTGTTTTTGTGCTATTATATAATTAGATATCTGTTTTCAGCATTAAAATGTTACATGTTATTCCAGCATGCATTTCCAAACTACAAAATTCTGTTTATTAGCGTTACATTTCGCAATATACTAATCACAACAATTACTATATTCAAGTTACATTGATTTATTAATTATTATTCACTGACCCTAAAGGAATGGATTGTTTCCTAATAGTATTTATTTCAAAATTAACAAATTAATAACTACGTTCACTAAATATATTATATTTGGCATTTTCTAAAAAATCGTAATTGACCGTCACCAAGCAAAACTCAAATTAATATTAATATTGAAGCGAATGTTTCTGTTTAAATTTGTTGTAGTATTGCTAAAAATATAATATCAAACAAAATATTATTTAAGAATATTATGTAAATGCCATCAATGGTGCTTCTGCTTTTGATTAATTTGCGTATATAAGTTATTCATTGGTTTTGTCTTCGAATGTTATAATTTCTACCTTCGTAATTTTCTTTGGATCCGGTGTTCCTGTTTCCAGTACTTCAACTTTTTGATAAACATTCGGTGAATTGAGCCATCTAGTTCTATCACCACCTTTACGAAGATCGGATTTCTTCCAAACTCTGTAAAATTTGTGTTTTATAAAAAAAATAACCTTCCTTATATGATTTATATAACAAACCCTTGCTTATAGAGTTCCTCCTCTTCCAATAGGTATCCAAGTGACGAGACAGCTGGTGGACATTCGACATCGTTTTTAGGTTTTGGCAGTTCTGATTTGACAAGTGGATGACGATAAATGTAACCAGTACGGAAGCCAGCATTGTCCAACATGCGCATCAATGCTTCAAATTCAGCACCACCAACCCGCCATTTTGGTTTCTGTGAATGAACACGATGTTCCTTGTTATCCTTCTGTGATTCATCGTTTTTCTCTTGTTTTTCAGATTTATCCAATTTCTCATGTTTATGTTCATATCCTTCCGGAGCTTTACGCGACGCATCATAGATGGATTTACGTGCTTCTTCTGGTATTAAGACTAAATTGTCAAGTCCAACTGGCAGTAGTTTCAATTGTGTTTCACATGCTTGAACAATATGATAGGCAGCATAAAAGGCTTCTTCAACAGTTTCACCACAACACAGTGCACCGTGATTATTCAAAAGTAGAACTTTTGAAATCGGACCAAGATTCCGAATAAGTTTCTCACGTTCTTCTGGTTCATGCAATGATCCAGTATATGCATGAGTTGCTATCTCACCGAGGACAGCTGAATCTTTTGTGAGTGGTAATATTCCTACTTTCAAAGATGATACAGCCACAACTGGATTGCATCCAACGTAAATAGCACAACGAACATCAGGACGTGCTGCATGTACAACTGAATGTAGAATATAATCTAAAAATAAAAATATATTTTAATGAATCAATTTGAGAGTGCATTCAAATAGACTTACGATTTGAATTGATTCCAAAATTAGTTGTCCCTTGTTCAACTATATTCCCTTGCATATCGGCTTTATTTAGCGAGGAAGCAGTCACCTCGTGAAATAACAAACCAAAGGGATTTACCAAAAATAATTCTTGATCAGCATTTAGACGAGCAGTTATTTGTGCTCCTAAACCTTGTGTCCAGCCATAGAGATCTATTAGACGGAATGTAGCTGCCAATTTACATCTGAGGATTTTTTCACCCTTTCCATAGCCCATCGATTCAACGCCACGTATATCATTGATGGGTACCACACAGTTTGAGCTTTTGAAAACGCTACCAACACGTGCTGCTGGTACACCAACTATATCTGACAGTTGTTGCAATATACCGGATGGTCCTCCTTCACGTAGCTGACTGTCAACGATTCTTTCCAATTCTTCACGAAACAAACGTGAATTCATGATTGCTTCAACACGTTTACGTCGTTCCATCTCTCGCATATCCTAGAATGCAAGAAAATTTTAACACTTTACTTCTATAAATTCATCTACAAGACACTCACGGCTTCAATGTCAGCTGGTCTACTTTTACTACTCTCATCGTCGTCTGGACTCATCAAATCGATTCCATTCTGTGGCGGCGGTTGCTCTACTTCGGTCATTTTGATTAAAATCTACTTCAACTTTCGTCACGTCCACAATTTAAAACCTGCAATGGATAGAAGAAGTATGACATTTCCTCCATTTTGGATTTGTTAGAATTTTCATCAAGAGTTTGAACAAAATGTTAATGTTAATTATAATATCCATTCAAATTGATTACTCGTGATAATTTTCAAAGTTTTCCAGCAACATGTATCTTGTAACTGCAGAAAACATTCAACCAGCCTACGCTTCCAAAGATCAAACGAGATTGTGTATTGAAGTTCATGTTTAAATATCTTAATTCATCCAAAGTTCAATAACGTTTGCAAAATAAAGCGAGTCTTGTTAACGTTTTCTCTTATCCCACGCACTAGTCAATAGTCATTCGATACAAAGTGCGAGGGTGGATTTATTCTTGGCAACATCTTGTCTTCTTGCTCATTGATTGATTATTCATGAACAATTTGCTCATAGTGCAATAATTTCCATGAATGCAGATGCTAAAATGCAACGAGAAGATGTAAGTGATTTTATGCAAGATATAAGATACAAACCAAGCTGATTGAAAATTAAATAATAAATGTGCAATTATTGTGAATTTCCGCAATTCTTTCAGTTCTCGGAAGAGGAAGATGCATCTGGACTTCCAGGAAGTTCGAGTTTGTTGGATCTACATACGAAGTTCAGACAAATGGACGCTGCCACACCTTCTCAAACTTATTCATGTTCTCACTTCGTTCAAACTTCTAATGGCAACTGTCATGGCGACACGTCATTACGAAAATTATCATCAGGAAAAACGTTTTTCCTTCAAAAACAGGTAATTTGCGAGAAAAATGAAAACATAAAACCGGTGAATAACATGTGATGCTTTTCAGATTTACAGACGTCAATGTACATCAATTACGTAAATCACTTGAAGTGCAACTTTTTAATGTTAATAAATTTTCTTGTTTTACTTTTCAAACAGTTTCTTGTCCCGGCAATTACGTATTCCACACGCCATTGTAATGTTAATTTCTTGGTAAATGTTTTTCAATTATTATGAGAAAGTAGCAGTAAGTCAAAAGCATATAATATATCTGTCCGTCTGTCACAGGGCTGTATCTCTTGAACCATAATAGGTAGACAGTTCAATATGGCACTCCCATGATATGGGTATCAAATGAAAGGGTTTGCCGAGAAGAATCCGCGAATAGTTATTTTGAAGGTTAGGGTCTTTCTGTCACAGGGGTGTATCTCTTGAACGATAATAGGTAGACAGTTCAAATTTTCACAAAGTGTGTACTATTACGGCCGCTGTAACAACAAAGAATGTTGTTTTTCGACTAGCACTTGCCCACTTTTGATTGTAGGTCGTGTGTGACTGACACACATCCAAGATGGCGTAGTCAGAGATGAGACACGGGAAGGAACATTTTGACCATCGTCAGGTATGTGGAAACAAAGAAGACATGATTCCCCCATAAGTCAGAGTGTATAATTTTCTTAGGTACTCCAATTAACTCGAAAAACACCCATTCGAATGCACATTTTTCGGTGTTCTGTGAAGCACCAAAAGTCGAAGTGTGCACGCCAACTCAGCATGACTCAACATTGATTTTCCCATGCTTCCCAGTTTCTCCGTTGTGTGGCGTATGTGACCATTTGCCAGTTGGTTTCTTAACAATTCCATAGTTCGTTGACTTGTTTTCCACCCTCGTTCCGAAAAAAACACAATTGGATTTCTCATTCTCCTTACCCCACACACCTTTTGTCTGTGGCCATAAACCACAAGGATTGCTAGCTACTTCGTGTGGCTACTTGCTGAAGGAAAAAAGGAATTACAGAAAATATTGTGCACCTATTGAGTAGGGGATGTTTGAAACTATTTCAGGAATGTGTTAGTAAATTTATACACTACTCACACGTATTTGGGGCAATTAAAGTAGATAATCGTTTCATTAGGCCGATGACCTTTCGACATTTTCACCCTGACAACGTGAGCCTCCGAGCACTGAAGTGTGTAGTAAGGTATTCTCGAAACAGAAAGCCACATTAATTGTAATTTAAGAAATTTTTGCTCCGGATTTGTGGTTTTCTTGCAAATTTCAAGTTTTCGTCAGTTCTGACAACTTTCAAAAACTTACAACATATTTTCTTTTTAATTTGTCTGTTCTGGTTCGCAAAATCACACTTTGATGCAGCTGGAAGCGAGATGCCATGATGGTTGCGAGACCTTAGAGCACAGAGTATACGGATAGGGAGGTGAAAGTGACATTTGAAAGTAAACATATGATTGAATGTAAACAAAAATCCGAGAATCTTGATCCTTCAAAGCCACTTGAGAATGTGTAACACCACTCAAGGACTGATGTTGAGAGGGTATTTTTCAGTTTCCTGGAATATATCTTTTCACTGTTTTCAGTACAGGGTTACACCACAAAAACGTGAAACACGTGAACCAAAATTTCTACGGTCGGGTAGTCAAGTCACGGTTAATGCCGTGCCACTGAAAAATTCAGTTATTTTTATCAGATCTGATCATTTCCAACTTCCTGTTCCTCTACCGGTCATTCAACAAAATTCAGTATAATTCAATTTAATCAAGGTTTTTTGGGTTTCAAAACAGTGAAAAAAAGAAAATAAATTTTTAATGAGACTTGACCTAGTGGAATTCACACAATCCACATGTCTATTAGTTTCATAACACATTCGGGGGGCATTTTGTGACGATCGCCAATTGAATAATTTCCTCTTTATGACCCTCAAAAACTCGGTGACGATGGTGATGTCATGAGATATGAAATGTCATATCCTCTATAATATGTTTGATCAGAAATTAAACGAAAATGATAATATCCAATCACTTTACACAACAATTTATGCATAACACAAGATTTGCATTCAAATGACACACGAGAGCGTGCTTCACTTCTTCACTTGTCACCAGAAGAAAACACTGTTTTGCATAATAACCACTTCTGAACATGGGAAAATTGAAAAAATAAAGAAAGAAATAATTCCGTTTTGCGTAAACACTTCCAACAAGTAATAATTCTTATTTAAATATCACCAGCGATTGGACAGAGTTACGTCATTTCCGTGTGTTATGACATTCTCAAGTTTGTTTTAAAAATAGACGGATTGTTTGCAGAAATATTGAAAGACGCCAAAAGGTACAGTTTGTACTGGTTCATGAAGTCATTATGACGTAACAAGTTCAAATTTGTATGGGAGAACCAGTTCAAGACTGGAATTGAGAAACATTTTGGTATATCTGGAATCTTCCATAAATAATTGTGAATTTGACGACGAAGCCGGGCTGCTAAATCTCTGTATCTGAAGGGAAGGAATTTCGGTGTAGTACTTTCCAGGTTTATGACGTACAAGTTCAACTTGAAACAATTCGCTTGTTCCTAGTACGTGACTCGCACATGACCCTTTGGAATTCCAAGAAATTTTATTCAAATTTTGTAAAATATTTCCATAAATCAATTCGTAAATGATTGATTGTTTCTAGAATCGCTTGTGACTCGAGACAAACCAAGGAATTCCAAAGAATCTAGTGAATCCATCTACATAAAATCTTGATCTCGACCGAATGATTTTCGTTGTTTCGTTGAAGAAGTCTTTGATCCAACGATTCTGAAGAATGAGACGTTCAATTTTGAAGAATCATTTGAGATTTTTCTCTTAATTAATCAATTCAATTCTGAAAAGATTTGATTTCTTTTGTACAAGATATAAAATTGGTTAACTGAACATGATATACAAACACGTTTTCCTTTAGTTCAAGGTAAAGTTACTAGACGGGTCCTGCACATGATGAAACTCGTTATGGCGAACATCACCAAGTTCACGCTAGACGCTAAATATCCCACGCAACTTGGAGAGTCATTCCCAATTAGTTGAGGAAAAACGTTTTAGTGGTTCCATGAAACCAGTACTGATTTCCGCCATTGACACTCAAGTCAACGTTGTTACGCTTGGCGTGGTGTCAACTTTGCAATAAACGAGTATGTACCGGTAACTAGTAAAAGAAAGAGATGAAACGAAAATCTCATTCCAAATGTCCGAGTTCATTCGCCTTTCCATGTTCGAAACGTGTCGCGTGAGTTAAGTCCTACCTTCTCCATACATCACTTGCTCTGTGTCTGCTTTTGACTTCTACCACTCTGTCGTCTTCTTCTTCTTCTTGGAAGTTGTCACCCAGCATGACGACATGACGTATAATTGTTATGGCGGACATAAAGTACGAACATGTATCACAATCTAGTGGATCTTTAACTGTTTCTCTTGTAGGATATTATCGAATTCAACTAAACACCAACTAAATCTAACCTCAGGTCTCATTTCAGTTGATTTTCCAAATGGAACTTTCTCGGATTTGTGGTGTCCCGCAACCGGTATTCCGATCACGAAGTGTAGCAGCCCTTTTTCCCAACATAGGTATATCTGGATGTGACTCCGAGTCGAGTCGAGTTGAGGCAAACCACAAAAAATTTCAGTGGAACGTGCGTGCCTGCGTGATCTTGGAATTCTTTGTTTGGATAAGCCGAGAATTTTAAATAGAAGCGATACCATCAACCAAAATCCAATAGCAAAAACATATCTAAATAGATACGTGCAAATTTTATTCAAACACCAAGGTCAATCAATACAAATTTTCGAGTCTTCCGCTTTCGATTTTATTCAAAATTTATATGAATTTTAAAATTTTATCGTTTAGGAGCACGGGAATCCATTGAGTCACTTTTGGAACCGATATTCCGACTTGGAAAACAAGAATATATCGAAAACTACATCTTGATTATGCTACGAAGCTTATCAGTCTAGTACAGTAACCGTGTTGTTGATAAATTGGTTTTGCTGCTATTTGTTACACAAGAAGCGATAACATATTTTAAACTAGATAATTTATGTTTTTCAGAATTCCAAATGCGAAACATGTGGCGCAGCGTTGTGTATGCAATAACACTTTCCCAATAACAAATATCGGATAAGACAAATAATGAAAAGTGCATCATGAGCACCATGAGCAGTTGAGCTTCTTTCTGCTCAGGCAGCAGTTTTCTAGTGGAAGCAGATGGTTGCAATTTGTTATGAAAACTTTGAAAGTTCATCGTTTCGACACTTTCAGGTTTGTTGGCGATCGGGCGTTGGCTCATTTTGTGTTTATCTTCAAAAATTCAACTGTCATCGATTTTCATTTATAGTAAAATGACTCATAGATGGAGCTTGAGGAAGAGGAACGTATTACTCAATAAATACTGAAAGTTGGTATACATGGTATCTTCTCAAAATCATTTCAAAATTGATCTGCACTTTTACAGAAGAAATCAGAAAGTATGGAACATCAACTTCTGCTTTCCGGGCAAATACTCTTACCAATTCCCACATATTTGAGTAGTTACTAAAGAAGTTTTCGTAGCATTTTCGTTCATCAAAACAACATAAAAGCGGAGAATGCACGAAAGTTTATCACGTTTCTGACCCTTTTTATCAGAAGTTCGACAACAGAAATGAGATGAAACGACCAAAATCCATTGCGTGTCACAACAAATCATTAAAAACTTGCGGAACGACTTGATGTTTTCGTCTTTTGTTAAGAACGATTTCGGTGTGTCTTTGATACGAAAACAGAGAAACGACGATAATTAGCTCCAAGTTGATCAACTTGTTAAACGATTCAATTGAAACTTGAGGAGATATCAGCTTGACATTAACTGTGATCTAGAAAGAAAGTGTTGACGAAACCTCTGAACGACTGTCTGAACTTGAATAAACGCAAATGGCCCTTAACTCAGGGACTGACAGGAAATTGCCACAATTATCATATTTCCGGAACTTTCAATTTGACCAAATTACTTAAATACAAATGTCAGTGTGACTTTTCACATTCAAAATATGTTGTAGGTGTCATGAAAATGTCACACAAAATATGACAAATTTTGTCCTCCAAATCTTTGAATTGCTGTAGGCGTTATTCCGTCATTATTCACTCAGTTATGCATTTCACCAGCTTCCAAAGTTGCTGTAATGAGGACTAATTGAAGGCTTGGACTATATGCCACGTGGTATTCTAATTTGACAGAAGTTCACGGTGACCTTCATTACACTATTTGTGGGAAATAGGAGAGCAAGAATTTAATTTCCAAGTTACTTTCAAACAAATTCTCCGATGAACTATTGCCACTCAAGAATGTCACCAGATTCAAACAAATGACGTGCTGTAAATAGACAGTAGATGTGTTTATTTCAAAAGTGACTTCTTAACCCGGTCCATAAATATCACACTAAACACTGGAATTCCTCTGATTCCGTACGAACTGCATGCACGTCTCCCTTGTGCTCGGAATGTCTCCACTCTCCCGTCATTCGCTGACGTAAATTTGTGTTTCTCTCCCTTCCCAACCGGGCGTGGTCACACACAAGAGCCCGTGAAGAGTGAAATTTTTAAAATTATTTATGACAAAATTCCGACGGTGACTGTACATCTGTTTACATTCCTTCAATTTTTTGGCACAAAAACATAATTATTTTACAACGAAATTTGTATTTATAGTTATTGTTAATTTTAACTTTTCGCTAATATTGATAAAAACAAACATTTCTAAATTTTAATTTAAGAATTTCATTCACTTGCAAATTTTGACAGTTGCCATTTTGGTGTTCCCCGAGTCTTAGAAGCAAGTGGAAGGGACGTTTCATTCTTTCGAGAAGTGCTTCTAATACTTGCACCATCCATTAATCACCATTCACTCGTAGAAGCAACAATGACAGCAAGTTCTTGATTTGTAAAAAATTTTGAAATTTTCAAATAAAAATTATTAATTTAATTCCAGAATGGGAAAAATGTACACAGTACACGTGTCAATTGGAATGTAATTAGAAATGTCGTTGATGCGTTTCAACTGAAGAAGAAGACGAGTGGAATATACCTACACGACCAGGTAATGGCGTTTTTCCTGTCTGAAGTTCATGTAATTAGGTGCTATCGAGACATGTCTAGTGCATTGCAAATAAAACGATTGCAATTGCAGCATTGAAATGAAACATTTTCCGACATTTTTCAGTTTTGTTACAATTTTCATTATCTTGAACTTTTGCTGCACCTTTCTTTATTTGATTATTATCAAGTTTAAGATAAGATTTGCAATGTGTTGTGGAGCAAATTTCACTTTTCTTGCTAATACCTACAGGTGTGAAGTGTCAAACCCCAAAATGAAAAGCATCAAGTTTGCACTTCGAGTCATTTCAAATTTGGAAAGGTTTGCGTCTCTGGAAATGTACACCCTGAAGCTTTCATTTCAGTGACAGTTTCAAAAGAAACGACGTAATTATTTGAATATATTTTTGAAATGATATAAGTTTATTAACTTTTTCCTGTTTTAGTATCAAGGAGGCTATCAAATGTCACAAAAACATCGAAAAGAACATTTCGAAATGAAATGATTTGAAACTGTCAAATCGCATACATTTATCAAGATGGCGGCGTGGTTCACTCCGTTTGCACAAAACTAAACTGTGAATTTTGCATGTCAATTGAAGCTGGTACGAGAATAATTCACAATTTAATGAATTTCATAGCAATTGAAGTATCTGGTGTTACGCTGCTTGATAACTCTTGACATTTAGTTAATTTCTCAGCTTTCAGTATCTTATAAGAAATCGTAAAAAATTGTTTTCTCACCTTATAATATCACTTAAATGTTTATCCAAGAGTATAATCCTGCAAGAGAAGAAAAATAAATGATTATTGAGCATTTCCTCGTTAAAATAGAGCATAAATAACTGAATGAAGCTCGTCATTTAACATTTATCACTTGAAAACGATGACAAGGGCGAAAGGTTAAAGGTGATCCATTAAATTAAGACGAAATATTTGACAAAAAACAATCGTTTAAATTTCATTCTCAACATTTTTCCAAGGGACAAATTCTAAAAACAATTTTATTGAAATTTAAATGTCGCTGACTGTATTTTTTCAGTTGAAATAAAAACATGAACCAAAAATAACTCCACAAAAGGATAACCTTAAAATGGAACGTGATCAATTTTTTATCCCTCCCTCGATAAGTCATGGCGTCAATTGTAAACGAAAATAATTTCCAAGAAAACACGAAATTGCTGTTGACGGAACCATTGAATGGGGGGAACTCGGATATCTGGATTAAATGGATATCTGTGCGCTTTGAGAAATCACCGGAAAGACGGTCAATTACGGGGGACCAAAACTACATCCACAGGGCTTAGGTAAAAGCGACACAATTGTAAATTTAAACCGTCTGACATGCATGGTCTTGTAAATCAAACCGAACAGCAGGTGTGACATATAAGCCGTGTTCTTTTGGTCACTCTAACAGAACAGAACTGTCAAATCCCATACATTTAACAGAACAAGGTTAGTTCTCGATAATACCTGGAACTAATTTGCTGTTCTGAACAGAATAGTTGAGTTAGAAATGTCCAGATGGCGACATGATCATTTTCTTTGACGCGAACCTAAATTTTTCTTTAAATTCAACAAAATTATAATTTCTTCAAAACTTTCAGTTAATTTCATCTGAAATTTTAAATTCATGTAATATGTGAGGAATTTATGCAACCAAGGGCTCACAAAATGGAAAAAAATCGAAGAAAGTTCATATAAATGTGAAGTGAAGTTGGTAAAAGTTTGTAATCTATCGAGAACAAGTCCGCTGCGTTCTTTTGCTACTCTAGTTTTGTAGTCGATAGCGATGACCAAAAGAACGCGGCTATTGATCATATTACATTGAGTCGAAATGCATTTAGGAACAGTTAATTCAACTAATCGCTCATAGATGGCGTTGCATACAGTAGACATGTGGGAACATGACAAACATGATTGGACAGAGCACTCAACACGTTCTCCTTTCATGTTCCACAGTACAGTAACTATATCAATACACAGCTGGTCACACGCCATTCAAGTGATTCTCCGATCCACACAGTATTACTTCACTGTCCGATTGAGTGAGTGTGCGATCCTGATACTTTTTGTGTTTTCCCTTCATATTGCCTGGCATCTAGTTTTGTTGACAAATTTCAAACAATAACACCATTAACCTTATTACCTAAAAGTGTAAAAAACAAATTGAGTAAGCAGAACTGGACCAAAATGTTTTCTCGTCTATTTATTGACATTAATAATATTTGCCCGATTACTAAGAAAATTTTCTCACAGCAACTTTTAAAAATAGAACATGAACGAGAGGTTGCTAATACCAACAACAACAAGAAAAACTAATTTTTTTATTTTTTAATTTTCTCAATTTTTCTCAATTAAACGCAATTATTTCCATTTGAACAAGTTGGAAATGCGAATTTTCGTTCATTTTCTATGTAGAACATGGAAAATTTGCATAAACATGGACTAGCACCGAGTGTTTATCGCCATTTTGTGTTTGTGTCTGGAATATTTTTAGTGAAAATTAACTTAAACCACCATAAAACTTAACACAGTTTCCAGTCTGATCTCGGAGTGAGCTTCGCGAATCCCCGATAATTGAGAAAATTAAATAAATTTGGACCAAACTCGGTTGTGTGGCATCGGCAAAATGGCCGTCTGTCACTGCGAAATGCAGCCGATGACATCATTCCGAGTCGGCGCTGCTGCGTCCGTTCAATTTCAATTCAAACTATAACCGGCGTTAGTCCGCACCGAGTTCGTGTTGAAACGTCATGAGAAACACTCAATATGGAATGAGGCCAACTTAACACCAAACAGCCACACATACGTTATATTGACAATTGTTGTGAAAACTGAAAAGCTTAACACGTATATTACATCATGATCTATTATTATCTGATTTTATGCTATAACTAAGTTTTTCTCATTTCGAAAACCGAAACGTTTCAAGTGTTGGGCAATTTATGATTATCACTCGATACGATTTCCCACACCAACACGGTTATATGACGAACACGTGCCCGATTTGCCGGCATTTTGTTTTTTATTTCGCCCAGAGATTCCAAATTTTTTCGCATTTGAATGAAACAGTCGCGGGTGTCATTAGCTGGACTCAGATATGTGGGAACATGAAAGGAGAAAATGTTGAACCACGGACCTTCCGCTTGCCGGTCGGATGCTCTAACTGGACTGAGATTTTCTGGTTCTTTATTTATCGAGTGGAGTAAATTAGACCCAGTAACTATCGAGAACTAATCTGCACTGGATAAATGTATGCAATTTGACAGTTCTGAAAAATTAATTGTCACACACTTGACAAAATAACACGTGGTAACAGTAATTTAATTTTCATTCCAAACGTCAAACAACGCCCATAATTGAATAATCAACTCGAGTTACGTAACACGACGTTATCAATTTAATTGTTTTTTTCGTGCTATATGAGATATGTAGCTCTCGAATGTGAAAATAAATTTAAAAATAAAAAGAATTCTAGCAAAATTTATCGTGATACTTGACCCACTGGGACGTGACTCATTCAAAGTGGCGCTACTGGAAATTTTTATAAAATCAATTTGACGTTTTCATGTTCAAGATTGTGAGGAAACTAGCAAAAGTTACGCCGGTTCAACAAACTTCCCTTGACAGAGTAAATACGGTAAAATCCAGTTGTGATTCTGGTACTTCCCAGTTACATAAACAAGCAAATTGAACAAACCGCATCCAAATCGATTAAGAGCTACGGTGTCACAGACACGCACACATAGCTGTCAAACTTATAACAATACGTATTGAAACCCATACACAGTACAACATGTTGGCCAACTCAGTTCAAGTTGACGTTAAGTTGTATTGTGTGTGGGAAGGTTGGCAAGTTGAAATTTTTGATTTTCGGTGAGAGGAGTCAAGGGTATGCAGTGACATTTAAACAAACGTGTTAATTAAAGTATGAAAATTTATTTTTTTAAAATCACGGCCATTGCATCCAGTATCTGTCTGGCAATGTGGAACCTGGAATGTGTCCTCTTGCTGGCCAAGCAGTCGTCCAGGAGTGTCTCAATGACGGAATGTTCCTCGGGAATGGAGTGGAGGAAGCCATTTTCTTTGTTCTGGTACAAGTCCTCCCTCAGAAACTGACACATGACGAATACGTTGAAATCACTCTCACGATGGGAGCAAATGTCAGCAGCGGAGTAAGCGAAACATCCTGGACACTCGATGTGATTGTGTTCGTGGATGGAGTCCAGCAGTCCATTGCCTCGGGAGTCGACAATGATGATGTCGTCCAAGTCGACGAATGAGATGTTCCTACTCGTTTCGCTGAAAACCACATTGTCCGCGGTGACGTCTGTCAAGTACACTTTGTAGCCTTTGAATCCTTCGGTGAATTTCAGTGCTGCTTCAATGAGTTGCTGCGCAATCTCCAGTCGTGTCCGGTACCTGTGATGCAGGAAATCCCCGAGCGGCTGTCCGTCGTAGGATTCGAATTGTGTGAGTCCACACGTACCGAATGATTTCGGGACAGGGAAATTGTAGCGATTCAAGACCGGAGTCAGGAGCAGTTGCACGTTGACCAGAATGTAGCTCCAAATCCGAGTCACTGACATTTGCTTCTCATCAAACATCCTCACAAACGAGTCAATAGCGTTCTGTGGACAGAACTGCAACCCGTCAATGCGTGACGAGTCAAAGAACACACTTTTGAAGGTCTCCTCATCAGTCGCATGAGTCAAGGAATCACGTCTTCGGGCCAGTCTTTCAGTGGAACTCAAATGTTTTATGACAATCTCCCGGCCTGTCGCCCTCCTGGCTCTTATGACATTCTTTACTCCCAGCAACCGATTCACTGTCGACTCGAAATCAAGCTGAAACGTCAAATTCGCCATCAGCACCTCACACTCCTTCCACTGGTCCTCGAAACATCCCGGACAGAGATTCTTGTCTTCTTCAAGGAACTTCCGAATAACTCCAATTTCATCATCTTCAAAACTGATCGGATACTTCAGAACCGCAATCAACAGCAGTGGCAAGTGATACAATAAAATTTTCATGAAACCCATTCCACGCCACTGGTATCTACAATGAAAATTTATTTTAATCGATACACTTTGATCTGCAACAAGTTCATTTATTGAAAACATTTTTAAAAATAAGAGGGACCTGCACGTTTGTGAAAATTTGAAGTGTCTATCTATTATGGTTCAAGAGATACAGTTCTGTGACAGAAGGACTCTAACCTTGAAAATAACTAGTCCGCCATCTTGGATTTAGAGTGAAGTCATTTGATTTTCGTATTCTCCTCAGCAGACCCTTTCATTTGATACCCATATCAAGGGAGTGCCATATTGGATTTGGAATGACCGTCCGCCATCTTGGATTTAGAGTGGAGTCTTTTGATTTCCGTATTCTCCTCAGCAGACCCTTTCATTTGATACCCATATCGTGGGAGTGCCATATTGGATTTGGAATGACCGTCCGCCATCTTGGATTTAGAGTGACGTCATTTGATTTTCGTATTCTCCTCAGCAGACCCTTTCATTTGATACCCATATCGTGGGAGTGCCATATTGAACTGTCTACCTATTATGGTTCAAGAGATACAGCCCTGTGACAGAAGGACTCTAACCTAGAAAATAACTAGTCCGCCATCTTGGATTAGAGTGAATCGTTTTATTTCCGTATTCTCCTCAGCAGAACCTTTCATTTGATACCCATATCGTGGGAGTGCCATATTGGATTTGGAATGACCGTCCGCCATATTGGATTTGGAGAATGACGTCATTTGTCATCCAAACCAAACGTGTATGCAAAATTTCATCTCGTTCTCATTCATTTTGGTTCAATGACCTATTGAGTCGTGTGTGTTGTCAGTACTGAAATGGTGACAGGTGCCTCCGGTTGATCCCACCAGATGACTGATTAAACTCAATCGAAACGCTGAGTCAAATAATTACAAGTGATTTCCATATAATTATTCAAATTCAAAATGTTAACAGTAAATTATTTCCCTTTCATTTCAGGCAACAGCACCCACGGTGAGTGATTCAATGTTGTACGTGCGTGGAGTGGAAATTGACAGTTATCGAACATGAGTTGGACGAGCCATTCCTCTCGTTACTTATTCAAACTCTCGTTACTTCACAATTTCAGTGAGAATATTCCGTTGACAGTAAAAGCAAGAGAATTCTGTGGTTCCAATCCAACGACCTCAATTTCAACGTTGACGGTACATGAGTGCTAAACCAAGAAAGCTTGAATAAAGAAACCTTGGATCCACCAGAAACATGCCGGAGAAGATTAGACCAAAAATTAGCTCTCAACCTTCTTTCTGTCCCACGCATGGAAAACAAAGGAAATTGTCAATGACGTTTCAGGTGAAACAAAGAAAGTTCAAGCTTTGGTAATTCAGATGTAACGGGAGCTTGTATTTTAAATTCCAAATTTTCTTTACAGAAAACAAAGAGAAATGTGTAATTCGAGCAATGACTCAAAGGTGGCGTTCCATTTACACTGGACAAATACTTGTCAAAACGTCAAATTTTGGAAATTGAGGTTAGGTTTTGCCATTTTACCGAAAAGTAAACCTGAAAATCGATAAAAACCCAAAATGAGGAATGTGTGCCCCAAACTGGCGCCAGTGCAATAAAATTTATTTCAACGAAGCACGACAAAAGTTTTATTTTCCTATAATTCATTTTCTTTATTGGAGTTTTACGAGGAAAATGGAGAAAATGTCTGCCCTAACACAACATTCACCTTCTTTCTGTTCCTCGAACCTGAGTCATTTCCTCCTGTAATTCCACACCGAATCGATAGAAACGCAATTTCTATTGTCAGTCTGTTTCCATGAAAAGCTGCACAACCACAGACGTTGCGTATCGGATTTCTGCGTGTTTCGAAGCAACACGACGCCATTTTGGGACATTCTGCTTGAACCCTGACCTCAAGTGACAGTACTTGCACAGATCTGCCTCAAACTTCAGACGAATCTCTCCAGATCAAATATGAGTATGTAAATGATGTCGCATTAAAAATAGCAACGAATTTTCACGAGTTTTCCCTGTGATTCATTTTCCTTTCTATTTATAATGTGAAAATAGATTACAAACTGATGGAAATTACACAGAATATCACAGCACTGACATACATTTTCATCATTTTCCATTGAAAGTTGACTTGCAGCTCGTCTTGAAAGGAACTGGGGTAAGGTACCTACCCCACACTCTTACTTTCTAATTGGGTCAACCGCTGTACTTGAGGCTAGATTCATGAATTTCGAGTAAAAGAAACTTTTTGTCCGCTGTATCTTGCAGTTTTCTTTTGAATTTCGAATGAAAGGAAAGTTGAATGCTGGTGGCCGGGAATCGAACCACGGACCTTCCACTTGCCGAGCAGATGCTCTAACCACTGATTTATCCCGAGCACATTTTCTGGTTCTTTCATGTTCAGAGCCATCTATTGATCAATTTCACCCTTCAAGGAAAGATTCATTCCTTTGACATTTAACATTTGCACTGCTTGGCAATTCGCATTTGAAAGGATCTTTTCATTTTGTTCCAACAACGCCGCCAGCAGCACTCAAAAATTCATCGAAGCATTACGAATACAAGGAATGACGTTGATTACACGAGTAACCCTCAAACATTTGAGGTTTTCGGGAGAAGTGAAAAATGTTGAGGGTATTTTTAGCATCATGCATGAGAGTGCAAATCGTAAATTATCATTATTGGAGATTAGGTGAAGTATTCGGAAAAATTGACTTTGTTCCCACTCCGAAAACACCGAAACCAGTTCGTTTCGTTTCATGTTTGACTTATTGTTGAATTTAGATTTGTCTTCCACTCCGCCATTTTGCGAATCGTCTGTGCTTTGAATCGAATTAATTTCGCATTGGACCGACAAAAGACACCATTACGACACAATTTTTAATGCTGGAATTATGTAATCAGCATATAAAGTCAACAGATGAGTGAAATACTTTTAACAAAAGCACAATTTAATCGGATTTGACTTTATTTACAGCGGTTTTATCCCGTTGCTGTTGGGTTTTGGAATTTCATGGAACGCAAATTGATTCACGGAATGACTCTGCAAGTTGAGTTTTGTTGAAGAAGGAGACGAGCATTTCCATATCCACTGTGACCTCAATCGTTGTTATCGCATTATTAGTCTCGTAGTTATTAGCGATTGAATTATGACGGTGTTTTGTTGAAGAAAGAGACGAGTTTTGGAGATATTCCGAAACAATCAAGACTGTAGTTAAACCGGCTAAATTTAATCCGGTTTAGTTAAACTAGCTGAAATTTATCCAGTTTAATCAACTTCACTTAAAAGCAGACAGTCAATAGTTAAACCGGCTAAATTTCATCCGGTTTAGTTAAACTAGCAGAACTTAAACCGGTTTAACCAACAACGCTTGACAGACTGAATCCGGTTTATCTGTCAAAAACTGATACAACCAGCTAACCCATTAAATAAAAATAACTTCAGAAAATCCAGTTGAGATAATCCGGCTTAACTTTATCCAGTTTCGTATAGGCTAAGAACTTAAACCCAATTAACTGAGTTGACGGACTGAATCCGGTTTATCTATCAAAACACTTACAACCAGCTAATCCATTAAATAAAACTATCTTCAGAAAATCCAGTTGAGGTAAACCGGTTTAATTTCTTAATCCGGTTTAATTATTTAATCCGGTTCATCTCAAAATTTATGGAAAATGAATTTGACGTTTCGCTGTTCAAGATTGTGAAGAAAAATTCATTATAGCCTAGATAGATTTTAACTAAACCGGCTAAACTTAAACCGGTTTAACGAAACTAGCTGAAATTTCACCAGTTTTTATTTGTCAAAAAACTCAAACAAAATGTATGCTAAAGTTGGCAAGATGTCTGTTACAACCAGCTAACCCATAAAATAAAAGTAACTTCAGAAAATCCAGTTGAGATAATCCGGCTTAACTTTATCCTGTTTCGTACAGGCTACGAGCTTAAACCGAATTAACTGAGTTGACGGACTGAATCTGGTTTATCTGTCAAAAACTGATACAACCAGCTAACCCATTAAATAAAAGTAACTTCAGAAAATCCAGTTGAGATAATCCGGTTTAATTTTTTAATCCGGTTCATCTCAAAATGTATGGACAATGAATTTGACGTTTCGCTGTTCAAGATTGTGAAGAAAAATTCATAATAGACTAGACAGATTTTAATTAAACCGGTTAAACTTAAACCGGTTTAACGAAACTAACTGAAATTTCACCGGTTTTTATTTGTCAAAAAAATCAAACAAAATGTCAAAAAAATGAAGTTGTCAAGATGTTTGTTAAAGCCAGCTAATCCACTAAATAAAATCCAGTTGTGAGGCTGGTTATCCGGTTTAATTTTATCCAGTTACGTATAGACAAACAACGTAATGGGTACGTTTCCATTGTTCCAAATGTCAAAATGTTCCTCACACTTCCTTGTAGCAGTAACTCATGAAAATTCGCAAACGAACAAAAACCGGAGGAAATTTTCATTGATTTTCGGAAAAAACTTTATTTCCAACGTTAATTTGATTCGAAAGCAAAACGAAAATGCATGAAAAGTGACTCCGCTGAGCGTTCTGTGGTGCCATCGAGGCGAGCAATAAGAATTAAGTGAAGTTTGTCACGAGATACAGCCATAAATTGGTTATAACGTTACCCACAAGGTTTACAGGCACTTCTTCATAAATCCATATTACAGTCATCCCCCCAAAATGGATCCTGGCGTCATGAGGTCGCCCCCACAGTTTTCCTTCCGTCTGGAAAAGTGATTTCCACTGAATTCTATATCACTTTCGTTGCAAAAACAAAGGAAAGTCCCTTCAGCGTCCACCATTCCTTCTGCAGACGATACAAAAACAAGTGGAAGTGTCGAAGGGAAGTTGTTGAATGTTTGTTCCTGTGTAGCCCGTAACGTTAAAAATTCATGGGACCAATTTCAGCACGTGCCCTTCATGTCTGTGAAGTTTTCTATTTTCGGGGATACTTTCAGGCATTCTGAGTGAGTCAACAAGGAGACGTCAATTAGGTACTCGGTATCGAAACACTTTGAGACTTGAATGAATTGAACACAATCGAATCAATTCAATTAAAATTTCCAACTGATTGAATTGAATTACGCCACCAACAAACGCTGGGTGACAGTTGAAACAAAAATTCGGCGATGAATGAATTTTGATTTCTGACATTTTGAAATTGTGTCGAAAGGTTGCTAACCCTGGAAATTGAATTTACATTTTGGAAACGTTGAAATTGAACCAAGATGGCTGCACATGTGATGTAGCCATTATGTCTTGGACGGACATTTTTAAACCAGTTCAGCACTTGCCACAGACGACTTATTTTAAAGTGAGTTACTGTCATTACTGTTTTGACAAGTGGTAAGTGAGTTACTGTCATTACTGTTTTGACGAGTTTGGAAATTTCTTGTACAATTTCTGATTTTCTCACTTCTCCGTTTTCTGGAAGATGGTTGGAACATGACATGACTGGTTCTCCCATACAAATTTGAACTTGTTACGTCACAACGACGTCATGAACCATTTCAAACTGTCCCGTTTTATTTATTTATTTTCATTGCAATTGGCACAATTGAGACACAACAAAATGCCGTCGAATACATGCACCGATGTCTGGAGCAAATCAAAACCAGAACCTGTTGAGCAGAAAATAACTCCATTTGAATTGTCTGCAATCGACAGCAGACTTTCTGCCATATTTGGAAAAGTACAATTTATAAAATATACGAGTGTTTAATCAATTCAATGGAATTTCGATTTATTCTCAGTGCATTCATTGGTCGTGTGAACGTTGTAAAGGATTCCGAGCGGTTCCGAACAAGTCAATGGCAATAAACTTGAGTCAAGGTGAGTTTCATGTTTGATTTTTGATTTAATAATTATAAAATTTTGAAAAACAGTAGAATTTTAACGAATTTGTTGACGACTTCACTTCGATTTGTCTTCAGTTCGTTACAATTCATCGAAAATGTCATTTCAAATTGAAAACAGTAGAATCTCATACATTTATGGAAGCCAACTTCACTTCGAATCGTGAACCAACAATTCCTTCAAAATGTTTACCTCCAACTGTCATTTCAAACAATTTGAAGACAGTAGAATCTCGTACATTTTGTCGAATTTGTTGACAATCTCAGCCAACTTCACTTCGATTTGTGAACTACAATTCAAATTGACAACAGTTCCAGTTCGTAACAATTTCAAACAATTTGAAGTTAGGTAAGTGATTGTCAGCGGAATCAACTTCACTTCGATTCGTGAAACGACAATTCCTTCAAAATGTCTTCCTCCAACCGTCATTTCAAATTGAAATGGAAATGGAAACTATAATTTTCTCAAGAACCAATTAAACATGATATCTCGAAAAACATCACGAGGAAAACATTTCGAATTTCTAACGAATTTCGAAACAAGAAAATTTTGAAACGCGCATCTTTCGTGTTGCAGTGAATTTTGTAATTTTCTGGAAAAATTTATTAAGAATGTTTTCGACATTAGTGACCGATTATGCTCGGGACTAGCATGAATGTGATTTATTTGATTGCATAAAACACTGGAAACATAAACACGACCAGTTTGAAATGGGAAATTTCAAAATTAGAAATGTTGGACGGAAAATGTGTCAAGAAATTTGCGGAAATTTTGAGTTTCAGAAATTCCAGAAATTCCAGAAATTCTTTTCAGAAATAAACGGAAAATTTTGAATTTCAAATTTCAGTTCAACTAGTTGTCGAGTGCAATGTATGGAGTTTGACAGTTGACAGCACCAAGGGACAGGGAGACAAGTGACAGTTGATTTTCATACAAAATTTTTAAATTCATTTTCATACAAAATGTCAAACTTTCAGGTTAGAATCTCGCATTAAGGACAAACCAAGGACACCAGTTTTACGAAGAAAACCAGAAACCATAAACCATGATGCAAGTGTTTCACTTTCAAGAAACTGAATGCACCTACATACTGTAATTAGAGAAGTTCTACTTTGGTGACCTCTTTCCATGCACAACATTTGTTGCGAACACAATTTGAGGTAGACTCAATTGACAGGAAGCGAAGAACAGCAGTAGTGAGTGTATGCAGAAACAGGAAGTTGCATTGAATGTTATTTGTCATTTTGTCATGTGCATAAGTAGAGCTTCTGTCTTTAATTACGAAGCCATTTCAATTTGAATTCGGTGAAATTTTTTGGCCACTGAACTCGAGACGAGGCGAGAATCGATTAATCGATACAAACTTTGATACGAATTAATCGAATATTTCAATTTTTGACACTCGTTCCAGTGACAGATACAAGTTTATTAACTTTTTTCTGTTTTTGACACAACCAAAATGTCAAATGAAATGACATTCAGTCCAAGTGCACATGCACTTGATTGAAAATTTTAAATTATTTTATTAAATTTATTCTTGCTTCAGGAGGAATCCAAGCGAATGAAAGAAGAAACAACAACAACAACAATGAAACTTATTTTGGCTAGGATGACGTCATTTTTTCCCTGCCAAAAATTCTCACGCAAATCGAATTGAGGTTATGCACATGACGAGCTGAATTGAATTATTTTGTTTAACAAACTTGCATTTTTTGTAAATTAATTTAAATAAAAATTTTAATTGAAAAATGTGGAGGGCGACTGTAGTAGCAATTTGAATTCAGCGACAGTTTGAGAAGCACAAACTCGACATCCAATTTATTTTGAATCCATCCCTTTCGCACTTGACGAACTCAATTGAGTGTCATCTCACTCGCTCTCTTGTAGAGAAATGTTTCGTGAAAAATTTTGACACAAGACTTACCGCGGACGATTTTTCGTATTTCTTCCCTTCAAAATCTCCAATCAATATGAAAATCCATGCAAAATATGAAATCAGATTCACTTTGAACAAAACACTTTTCCTCTTCTTATTATTATGATTTTCTTGTATTGCACACACTTGAATCAGAATCTGTACTGGAAAATAAATTTGAAATAAAATCGAATTTGCCGGAAATATTTAATTTTTCAAGAACGAAATGTCACACGAAATTTTCGAACATTCAGAAGGCACACGCCCATTGGCGCAACACACTGTCACAATTCACACACTCAAAATTCGAATTCAAACACACACTGATGCGTCGGAGTGCTGCTTTTGGGAAAAATTCCTCATTCGACAGGGAAACAAATTTCCTTTTTTTTATAAAGGAAATAATTGAAAATTGAAAATTGAAAATGTCCCGTCAAATGAGAAATTTTTCTCCCAACAAAATCCACTTCACTAACAAATCGAGGAAAATTTCGCGTCTCGTCTCTGTTACTATGTCGTCCTCTTTAACGAACGAAACCGCACATACAAGAAGACAACAAGGCACAATCTGTTCTGCGTAGCTGAGAGCTCTACAGTGTAGACACCGTCGCCATCGTCTCGTCAGCCAAGATGGATGACACACGATTCTCTCAATTCTCTCTCACTTTCAATTGCACAACGAGAGCGTTTCTCTGTGAATTGCATAATTGTGTGTGTGTTTTGCCGCTAATAAAAAGCACAAAAAATTCAAGCTTTCAGACTTAAGAGACGCACCTTAACCACTTTCATTTCCCGGATCATCTCCGAGTTCAAGTTAAGAAATTCAATCAATTCTCTTACCCAACTAATTAGCACTTGAACGTTCTATAGCATCACGCTACTTTCAGTCAATTCAATTTTATTTCTTCACGAAACTCACGAAACTCACGAAACCACTCACGGCTTATGGCGCCTGTTTACTTCATCGCTAAACCACATTTGCTCAATTGTGAATTTTCTCTTGTTAGTTGTTGGTGTTGTATGCGAATTCGTTTCGTGTGTTGCGTGCGACAGAAAGAGACACAGCGCTCTTTTGCTCAAAAGTATTTGCGCAAAATTCGATTCATCTGCGAGTGAGTTTAAAGACTTGCGAGTGTGGCCATTCACCGACAGGTGGCTTCTAGATTTTGATGTGAATTTATTAACATTTTTAAAACATTACCAGTACATTATAAATAACAATCTTTAGATATACTTTTGATTGGTTTTCTCACTTCAGCAGAGTAGAACTGTCAAATCCCATACATTTATGCAGAACACATTTGAACTCGATAAATAGATGGCGACATCGTTCATTTTACTTACAATTTAAGTATGAGGAATTCATGCAACCAAGCTAGCGCCATCTTCATACTAATAGACTAACTTCTGGTGTAATTGCAAGATTTGACAGTTCTCCACCACAGGAACGCTACTTTCACTCACTTTTCATTATTTACTCTTTAAATTTAATGTTAAACTTACCAATTAAAGTACAAATGAATCTCATTAAACGAATTAAAGCACATTAAACCTGTTGATTGTTGGTAAATGAAACTTGTTGACCTTCAAACATTCAATTTCGATTAACAGAAATTTAATTCAATTCAATTTCACAAAATTCCTTCAATCAGTCAACACTTGTTGAATTGAAAGAAAAATCCCAAATTAAAAAATGTCCCAGAAAAATGTTTTGCCGCGCTTTACCACCGTTCGGCGAGAGAAAAACCGAAGGAAAATGCAGAAAAAGTGGGGAAAAAAGTGAAAAACTCGTGACGATCGAATTGAAAAATCTGAGAACTTCTCATTCGCGTTCACGTTCGCGTTCTGAAAGAAGCTAGAGGGTCGTCGTGTGGTCGGCGTCGCGTAGTTAAGTGTCAAGTGTCAAAAGAGTTTTATGTGGCACAAAAGCGAAGAAGGTGAATGGAATTTTTCAATTTCAATTTCAAATTAAAGAAAATTAAGTGGAAAATGTTACAATTTTCTTATGGATAAACGTGGTTTTCTGGTTTTAGACAAATCGTCGGCGGGTGGAGGAGAGGACAAACGAATTTTGTTTTCCAACTCAGAAGAGAAGTAAAACTGAGGGATGGGACGAACACCATCCCCGTCACGCCGTAGGCGAGAAAAAGATAAAGAACGCACTGAGAGAAAAAAACGCCGAGAGAGAGCCCGCGAAAGAGACCGGGAACTTGAACATTCAAGGGAGAGAGAGCGTGAACGGGAGAGCAGACGGCATCGTTCGAGAGAAAGAGAACGTGGTAGAAGTAGAGAAAAAGAGAAGCGACGACGTTCGTCTAGGACTAGGTGAATAAAAGTGTAGTGTATTGACGAAATTTTTACTTAATAATATTAAATTTAATTAATTAAATTGTATTTAAGCTTAGTACATTCAAATGATACTCACTTCACGCACTTCAATCACTTCACGAATCCCAAATTATTCACCCTTGAAACATTCACCCCTGGAAGCAATTTCCTGTTTCCCATTTAACAGGAGACAATCCGGTTATTTTGGTTTCGCAGGAATTACTTCATGTTGTTAAGCCGAATTTAATTATGTTCACTTCCAGACAATTCATTTGTATGATTATGATTATTAAACCTACTAATAAGTATTGTAACTATTTTAGATCACGTTCTCGTTCTCGTTCTCGTTCATACGATCGTGGACACCCATCCACGTCTCGTGGCAAAGGAGCCGAACGTCCAGAAATAAGCGAAGCCGATCTAGAAGGTAAATCACCAGAAGAACAAGAAATGATGAAAATGATGGGCTTTTGTAACTTCGATACAACAAAGAATAAGAAAGTCGACGGTAACGAAGTTGGTGATGTACATGTTATACTTAAAAGGAAATATCGCCAATACATGAATCGTAAGGGTGGTTTCAATCGACCACTTGATTTTGTTGCTTAGTTTATTTCGACAAAGAACATGATAAAGTCATCATTACCTCATTGTAGAATATTATATACAAAACAACAACAACATTATTACAGGATCCATAGGTTATTTTCAAAATTCCGTACATTTTCACATATATTAACGATTTCATAGATGATGAATCAAATTGAGGTTATGTATCGTTCAGATGATTCGTTCGATACAAATCGCCGGGTATATTTATATATAAATAAGTTTTATAATGACAATAGTAACAAATCCACAAACAAACCACAATAATCCTCCACATGAATGCAATAGATTTTATTAATAATATATTTAATTATATACACACACAAATCTCCTTACAATAGACCAAACAATGCAATAGCCAGGGATTTTATTAATTGGTAAATACACACAACATTTTGTTAGCCATATATACCTCAAACCCTATGAAATTAAACAGTTTTTCTTATATTATATAGAAAATATACCTCATAAATATAATAATAATAATAATGATTAATTGTTCAATTTGTTATCAATTCAACAAATGTTGACAGATTTAATAATGAAATTTACACATGTACTAAGCATTAATCGTTTTTCTTATTATTTCATTTTGTAATAGTTTTTAAGGCACAATTGGAAAATTTATGTTTTTCTTTTTACATACATACTTTATCCCATTCATAATTATTATAATAAATACCATTTGTTCTATTTTCAATTTTCACTGTATTGCTGATTTATAAAATTCTTTGGTCAACAAATGAATTTCAAAGTGATACATTTTATTATTACAATATATAGAAATGTACTGACTTACAGTACATTCTTTCAATAATGTTAAGTTTATTTTACATTTCTATCCAATATAACTTTTACTTTTCATACATTTATTGTTTTGTATCAACCGTTGCCGTTTAAAAACATTGTTAAAACAACATCAATCAATGCCTTATTGAAACAAATAATCTACAATAGTTATTTAAGAAATAAAACTGTTTTTCCACATAATAAACTTTAATGACTTCATGATAAAACATTCAAAACACACATTCTTTGGCGAATATTTTCCGAAATTGTATATTAGAAATATGTATTTAAAATTTGCAAATAAGACTTTTGTAAATAAGGAGCGAAAATCCGTTTTAGGACTGAAACCAAATTCGAGAAATAAATTTAAGATTTTGGATATCAGTGGTTTTATTTAATCTGCCAGCGGATGCCTGACCAAAAGATTGATTTCGCTTCATATTAGATTCGATATGACAGAATCCGACTATTCGCCTATCGCAGTCGGATGTTCTGTTACCAAAAATTCCGCGTAATGTCAAAATGTCAAGCATTAGTTTTTAGGAGTCTCCTTCAGTTCAAGGGACACATTTGAGTGATAACAGGGTTCTTGTGCTTGTCACTTTTATAAACACAGTTGAGCAACAATTGAATAACATTCTGGCAAAGGCTGAGAGAAATCAAATTTGCCGATTTTGACCAAACTTCACAGAAACCATCTCGGGATTGTACCTGAAAATCTTAGCTTAATCGAGTACATTACATAGGTACAAACAATAATTTTTATTTAATCTATATAATACACAAAACATGAAGAGTTAACATTCAAATATCGATTAATGTTCCCCTCGGTCGCTTAGCTGCACCGCCTTCATCGGTTCGTTTCGCTCCAATGTCAGATAGTTTGCCACCTTTCCGTTGTAATTGTTTCTCGATGATTCTGGCGTTATTAGCGTAGCTATCAGCGATTTCTCGCGCTTCAATTTCATCCTCCTCCTCGTCAATTGTAGAAACTGTCACTGAACTAAATTTACCCATGTTCTTGGTGTGTCTCGTGACCATAACCTTTTGCGGTTGATTCAATGACAGGACTTGTCCAATAACATCTTCGTTCTGCTGCGAGGTGAGTGGATTGATTTGTTTCTCATTCTTTTGCTTGACCAATGCTCGCTTCAGGATGAAAGTTGTGTTTGAATCTGAAGCGTGTCGGTAGTATATTGGTAAATTACATGATTTACACTGAAATTGAAATAGAATAGAATCAAGAAGGAGTGGTTATGTTTGTATGAATTCTACATTTAAACGATACTGCTTCTCGATTCCTCCATCGCGACGGATGTAAACTGTTTCGCCTGCATCGTACGTAAGTTTGTGCGCTCTTTGCAGTCCGTCAATAACTCGAGCTCCGTCTGTTCTTCGTAAGGGTAACTTTTCGATTGAGCAATCTACAAGACAATATTGTTAACTTTTGTGTTATTCACAGGAGATAATTCACCTAATATAAGTGATAGCCGTCCACACAAGCAGTAGTATATGTTCAAAGGTTTCTCCTCGTTGTATTCCTCTTGGTCCTTCGAGTCCGAACAAACTATGCTCCTTGAGACAACCTTAGGCATCTTTTGTTTTAATTAAATTTAATTATATTCTATTGAATAATGCAGAAATGCAGAAATGTTTTGATTCCTTTCGAATGACAGCTCTGTGTTGTGACATTTCACAAGTGCCTGTAGCGACATCTCTCAGTGAGTTATGACGAATAGAGACTTGATGAACTTAGAGATTCTAACCTTTCGAGTCCGAACAAACTATGCTCCTTGGGACAACTTAAGGCATCTTGTGTTTTAATTACATTTTATTAAATAATGCAGAAATGCAGAAATGTTTTGAATCCTTTCGAATGACAGCTCTGTGTTGTGACATTTCAAAAGTGCTTGTCGCGACATCTCTCAGTGAACTGTTACGAATTAAGACTTGATGAACGTAGAGACTCTAAAAATGTAGAAATTGTTGAAATAATAAAAATAGAAAGTGAATAAAATTGTATTTTCAGGTAAAAAGTAGAAATTTTTGCAAAATATTTCATTCATTGTATATTATATTACTATTAGCCTTCTACAAGACTATCGAGTCAAGTACGATTCTCTTCTTCTTCTTCCTTTCGAGTGAACAATCGTCGTCACATCACATGTGTGGTGATTGGAAAAATTTTATTTTTCAAATAGTTTAGTGTCGTATCAAGTTAAAAATGTCTCGATTTTTCGCAACTGGTGGATCAGATTCGGATTCGGAGAGTAGCAATGAGGAGACGCAAGCACCATTACGCCAACAGGCAACAACATTTACATTTAGTGAAGACGAAGAAGAAGTGAAGCGTGTTGTCCGGTCGACGAAAGAGAAACGCTACGAGGATTTGACGAATGTCATTAAAAACATTCGAAATTATAAGAAAATTAAGGACATGTCAAGTATTCTAACTAGTTTCGAGGACTTGATGCGTGCATATCAGAAGGCTCTGCCAGTAATAACGAAAGAAGAGAATGGTGTAACGCCCAGATTCTATGTTCGGTGTTTGGCCGAGTTGGAGGACTTCATATGTGAAGTTTGGGAAGATCGCGCAGGACGAAAGAATCTTTCCAAGAACAACTCCAAATCTCTGGGAACATTGAGACAGAAGTTTAGAAAGTATGTAAAGGATTTCGAAGATGATTTGATTAAATTCCGTGAATCACCAGATCAGGAAGATGAGGAGGAGGAGGAGAAAGTTGAAAGCGAGGAAGAGGAGGCCCCAGAACCGAAGGCAGCTCATTTCAAGAAGGAAGTGGAGAAAGTAGCTAAAGTCGCTAAGGATGATGAATCCGATGATTCCATAGATTGGGGTAGTGACACCGAATCCGATTCAGAGTCGTCTGACGATGATAACCAATACGTGAACATTCGTGAACGTTTCTTGAAACGTACCACTGAGAAGGAAGAGAAAGAAGACGATGGTGGTGAGAAGAAGTTGGCCAGGAAGAAAGTGAAGGAAGGAAAGATACGTCGCAAACGTGAGGATGAAGACGAGGAAGAAGGTGAATGGGAAACTGTCACCAAGGGACCAGTAACATCTGCTGAAAAGCCAAAAATGTTCGCTAAAGACACTGAAATCGACATTGGTCTGGTGTTGAACAAACTGAACGAAATAATGTCAGCTCGTGGCAAGAAACGCACCGATCGTCGTCTACAAATTGATCTGTTGTATGAATTGAAATCCATTGCTCAGGCTCATAATCTTGGAGATGCTGTAGCCGTGAAGATACGTTTTAATATCATTTCAGCTATCTTTGATTACAACCCTAAAGTATCTGAGGCAATGAAACTTGAATGTTGGATTCAACTTCTCGCAGTTATGGCAGATCTGCTGGAGATTCTTCTTAGTACTGAAGACATAAAACTGTCCGAGTCCGTGTTGGAGGATCAGGAAGAATATGAAAATGCACCGTTCTATATAAGAGGTTGTGTATTGACGGCTGTCGAACGATTGGATGATGAATTCACGAAATTGCTGAAAGAATGCGATCCTCATTCCAATGAATATGTGGAACGCTTGAAAGATGAAATGACTGTAACTAAGATTATAGATAGCGTAGTTGCATACACGGAACGTGTAGGAAATCCGAATGAGATGTGTAGAGCATATCTTCGGAAAATCGATCATTTGTACTATAAGTTCGATCCGATCGTTCTGAAGAAGAAACAAGGCGAAATGCCATCTGACACTCAGAGTTCTGTAGAGGAAATGGATAGATTATGTCGTTACATCTATGCTAATGATAATACCGATCGTATTCGGACTCGTGCAATTCTATCACACATTTACCACCATGCTCTCCATGACAACTGGTTCCAGGCGCGTGATCTGACACTGATGTCTCACTTGCAAGAAACGATTCATAATGCCGATCCATCCACTTTGATTCTGTACAATCGAATGATGGCAAATTTGGGGTTATGTGCTTTCCGTCAAGGTAACGTTAAAGATTCCCATCGTTGTCTTGTCGATTTGATGGTTACGAATAAACCAAAAGAATTACTGGCTCAAGGTTTACTGCCACAACGTCAGCATGAACGTTCGGCTGAACAGGAGAAAGTTGAAAAACAACGTCAAATGCCATTCCATTTGCATATTAATTTGGAACTGCTAGAATGTGTTTACTTGGTGTCTGCAATGCTACTGGAGATTCCCTATATTGCTGCACACGAATTTGATGCTCGTCGTCGAATGATCAGTAAAACATTCTACCAACAATTGCGTTCTTCCGAAAGACAATCCCTAGTCGGACCACCAGAATCGATGCGGGAACATGTTGTTGCTGCTGCAAAAGCAATGCGATGTGGTAACTGGCAAGCTTGTGCCAATTTCATAGTCAACAAGAAGATGAATGCAAAAGTTTGGGATTTATTCTATGAAGCAGATCGTGTTCGTGAAATGCTAACGAAATTCATTAAAGAAGAAAGTTTACGAACGTATCTATTCACGTACTCGAATGTTTACTCTTCGATTAGTATACAATCTTTAGCTGAAATGTATGAACTACCAAAGAGTAGAGTTCATTCGCTCATAAGCAAAATGATCATCAACGAGGAACTAATGGCAAGCATGGACGATCCAACTGAAACTGTTGTTATGCATCGTTCGGAACCATCCAGACTACAAGCACTCTCAATGCAATTTGCTGATAAAGTAACCAATCTAGTGGATGCTAATGAGAGGATATTCGAAATGAAACAAGGTAACTTCTTCCAACGCGGTATGCAAGGTAATCGGGATCGCATGAATTATCGCAATACCGGAATGAGCGGTTCTGGTAATTGGAGTAACCAACGTCGTGAAAATCGTAATCAAAGAACTCGCCAACGTGGCCAACAACAAAATCAACCAATTGCAGAAGAAGATTAATTATTTTAATACATTTTTATATACATTTTGTTATTAATTAGCAAAACGTCACGCTGACAAATAATTCCTTCTTGGAAGCCATTTTTATTTAAAAAAGAGAGAAAATAAAAAGTTTCGGGTTTAATATTTTTTTTTTTAAATTTAAATAGATAATGAAGAACCATAAGCTAATGAAATATAAACCAATATTTGTAATAGTGAATAAATATTTAAAGTTCTTCAGACAAAATCAACTTTTCGTTTTCATGCTGCCACCACTACTCCTTATCCAGTTGTCCATTGTGTTCTTTTGACTAGGACCTGTGTAAAAAGTTCGGAAAGAGTTTGATGAAACATTGAAAGATTGAAGGTATTCAAACTAACTTGGTTTCTTCGTGTACTTTGATGGCCTGCCACGGGGTTTCTTAGGAGGTGGTTCAATATTGCTCAATTTCACCGGGCTAAGAATTTTACTTCCCTTACGTTTCTTAGACTTTTCATTGACTTCAGCTAAATTTCTCAAAACTAATTCCATGCTTTCAGACTTCGTTGTTGGTTGCTCTGCATCCTCATGTTCATCAGAAGAAGCATTATCGTTTTGAGTGTGAGTGACTTCAGTGTCATTATCATCTTCACTTTCGTCTGCATCGATTTGACTACTTCGTGATAGAGTTTCATCGATAGCATTTCTCAAAGCAGTCGTTTTAATAGAGAAATATCGTACTTGTCCCATGTGCAAATAGTGGGACAAGTGGCTATTTGTTTTCTTACTTAACAAAATAACGAATTTGTTAAAGTTTTCAACTCGTAAAATCAATTTGGGAATGAACTTTGCTTCACGTAGAATTTTAGCTTTTTCCGCTTTCGGATTGTGTTTCTTCCTGGTCGTGGGTTCTTCTAGAATGTTTGATTCAATATATGAAATTATATTGTATATCCTCGCTTCCAGAGGTTTTCCTGATATTTTCAATACTTGATCAAATCTGGAAAAATGTAAATGTTGGTATGAAATTTTCAACTGTCAAATTGCTTGAAACCTTATTCCTTGAAACGAGATTGGGATTGTGGAGTGTCGCAAAATCAAATGTTTGGTCAAATTGGTTAAACAAACATATGTTTGCATCAAGACCTTCACCAAATTATCCATACACGATCCTAATGGAATGCAAGCATTAGACAAGTGGAATAATGAATTTGATATATGAATGAATTGCGAACAAATCGATCTTTCAATTGCTTTAAGTGATTGTATGGCAAACTCCTGATCCTCGTCAGAGGTTAGTTTGATTTTTGTGTGCAGACTTTTCGCTTTCAATGTAAAATATTCAATTTCATCTAATTGCTTTCGAATCATATTAACCATGTATGTAAGACAACTGTCTGATGTTTCCAATGTTATTGATTTCAATTCGAATTCCAATTCAAACTCAAGCTGAAATTATTCAAATGTTATACGTTTATGTATGATGATTCTAAAATTTACACCTCTTCATCGATTTGTCCTAATAATTTTTCAAAATGCATCGCTATGCTGTTGTAGAATTGTCCTGAACAAGTTTTCTGTCTTTGTTCGAACATTAATTTATGGATAATTCCGTATTCCTTTCGTTTTAGTTCATATTTTTGACAGAAGGACAATATCCACTTGTAAGACTACAAAATCGCATGTTTAATTAAATGTAAATTAAGCAATAACTAAGTTAATCACATCAATTGTTAAACGATCGTCGTGTGGAATGAATCCGTACAAAACTTCTAAACACTGAAACAGAACAACAGGAATGTGCTTCAAATCTTCTTCCGACTCGTCATCGTCTTCTTTCAGTTTTTCCATGCATTTATCAACCATATCCTGTATGACAGTAACTATTTTCTTACGATTTCTGTCAGTTGATTCGATATTAAAATCTGAAATGAAATTAAATCAGTTTGTTGGTTATCCTTCTCAAGAAGACTCACCAATCCCTTTCAAAAACTCATCAGCTCTTTTCGTGTAAATTTCTTTGACAGTGAGAAGAATTTGCCGGAAACATTCACCACAATTATACGCCACGGTAGCGTCTAAATTTGTCCACAATTTGGGAAGGTTCTTAATGCATCTCTCGTACACTAGTCTTCCACATTCAATGATATTTGTAAAAATCCGTCGACTGTGCTTGATTTGTTTGTACTCCGGCTGTTGGCGAATGCTTTCAGCATTTTTGGCACACATAGAAGTAACATATCGAATCAGGTCTTTGTCCTTTCTCAGCGGAGCCGCCATATCAGGAGTAGCAAATGATACGAAGTCACTGGAATAATTTTTGTTGAATTATAAATGAAAGCGTGTAAATATACTCGCATACTCGTATAATAGTCTTAAGAATCTCTCGAAAGTTGGTAGCTCCCACACAGTGGTTTGTTTCAATACAATTTTCTTAACTACAGTCCCATTGATTGTAACGTTTTGTGTTGAATCTTCCTGAGCATTGTCTCCTCTTCCTTTCTTTGATGGTTTCTTGTTTGCACTATTAGCTAAACGCTGGAATTATAAGGTTACATTTGTTCTGGAAAAGTCAATTAGTTTACATACTTTCATTTCATCAAATATTTTCCTACTGTGTTTAAAGAGTTTCGAAATTGTTTCAACATTGGAGTTAGTTTTCTTCGACGTCCACAGCAAGTACGACATCAACGATTCTACGACATTCAAATATTGCGTTCCAATAACGTTTGATTTGTGACTCAAAGGTCCTGTCTGTAAGTAACGAAACATTATTATATGAAATAGAAACACACCGATTATGATACCAATTGTAGTTCTGCGAAATCAATTTCAGTAACTTTCTCCCCTAAAGTCGATAACAGGGAACCCACTGTAGACGCATCGTATTCCAGTTCAAATGTTTCACAAAGAATCACACACGACGCTACTAAATTGAGGAGTCTTCCCAAATTATCCAAAACTTCGATATCTTTGTTTTCATTTACCACTCGTATGACTTTTGAGAAATGAATTTCAAAACTTTCTTCAGTTACATTGAAATACGATCGGAAATGCCAATCGATAAACTGCAGTACATGAGGTATCAGTTTCGGATTAAGTTCAATTGCTCTAACGATGTCTGCAAGTAAAATTTTGAATAACACTTCGTTAAACTTTTCGAATTACACACTTTCATAGAGAACTTCTTTGATTTCCAGAGGTTGCCTAAAGCAATTCCGTAACAGACCAATAATTTCCAACGTTAACATGTCAAAAAATCGTTGAGGATTGTTTCGATTACCCAGTGTTGCTTGAGACATTAACGAAAATCCAGATATACTTTGTTGTGTTAGGTTATGTGCACCTCCAATGATGCCCCGTTGAGAATTGTGATTGTTTAGCTGTTTCAATAGCATACAAAACCCGTATACACCCATTTGGCACTTTTGTGTATCTCTAGAAAGTATTTGTACAGGTTTTGTTTACAGCTTCATAATTTCACTTACTTGGAATAAATAGCTTTCTTCAACACTTCTATAACATCATCTCGGATAATATGGGAAATTTTAAGTATTGGAAACAGAAACGGCATCATTTTCATTGCTTGATGTCCGGGTAACTGAAATGGCATGTTGCTTCAAAAATCCTATTAACTCCATAGCAACTACATACCCACAGGAAAAAGTCCAAAACGTATTTGACAGTTTTAACACATTCTGATAGAGTGAACGTATCTGATACACTCAGTTTACTTAGGCAATCTGCAACAGAGTTCAGGAAATTCTTGTTAACGAAATATTTCACAAACATACCAGCATATTGACCATCTTCCTGTTCAATGATCATCCACTCTGCTACTTTCTGTACAATTCCCTGACCGAATAGAAATCGTTTCTTTATAAACTTCTGAAAGAAAGCAATACCAAGAGAACTCAATTCCGGACAATTCTTCGTTTTCAACAGTGTAAAACCCAAATTGACTAGAGCCGGTGTAACAACATCTTTTCCATCTTTATTTTGATCAATCAAAACAGTGAAAATTTTGTCAAGATCAATTGTAGGCGATTGGAGTGTGTCACGACACCAAGATGATGTTTTTGACAAACACTTTTCATCCTCGTTATTTTTAATAATAGCACGTAAAAGTGGAAGTGTTACTGATGATGTGAGACGCGCGTCTGGATCACGATTTGTTCGTGTCATCGTTAAAATTGCACTCAATACGAAAGGGGTTAGAATTGTGTCGGGAGAAGCTGCTAAATTCTAAATAAACTTCATTATGGATGAGAGATCATAAAGTATACGAAAACATACGCGTATAGCAGCACACATTTGTGTTTCACTTATCTTGAACTGCGTGCAGTAGTTCAAATGGTGCAGTACAGTCTCTTCAGCTTCCCTTATTTCCTTGTCTGAATACTTGTCTATGAATACAAGAATATCAACTGCAATTCGATTATAAAGATCATGTCACAAACCGATACTATCGAAGTCTGTGGTGTCACTCTCCATATCAGCAAACAGTTTCTTATAGTGATACTTGTAGAAATATTTCTGCAACGCTAAGATAATAGTAAGAATCTGTGATGCTGTATTGCACAAAGAGAATAGTTGAAATGTTAATGGAGGCAATTCGATTGGTTCGATTTCGTGGAATGTTTCACAGAACTTTTTCAGAGTTATGTTGACCTGTTCGTCGTTGATTTTCATTTCACTGCAATGAAGATGAGTGTAATTGGGGCGTCATTATGAGGACATTGATTCTTTACCGAAACATGTGAGCAATCGCTGTCAAAACAGAGTTGGGCCACTTCATTATGCATAAGTTCTTAATGGCAGTCGCCTTGTATTCTGGCCCTGTCATTTTGATCCCGTTCACCGTGAGCTCTTGTAAGTTCGCAAGAACATTTATTGTTTCAGGAAGAAGATCCTTCCACCTAAAAAGGACGTGATATGAGGTTAATTGTCTCTTTAAGTTTCTTATTTACCCGACACATTTAGGATCTCCCAGTTTCAAGCAATCTATCGAGTACTCAACAATTTCATTCAGCTCATCGGTATTCAAGCTCGGCAAGTCCAGAAACAATCTTGTAAGAATGTCAAAAGTTTGCTTGTACGTCAACTCAACAGTGGACAACTGCTTCAGCACAGACATCACACAAGCGAATCGTTTCTCTCTAGCATTTCCATCGCTTGAGAATCCCAGTAGTAGGAAATTCCAAAATGCTCCATATTTCGGGGATATGATCAGTTTCTCGATCGTTGATACTAGCTGAAAAGTATAATATCAATATGGAACCAGTCTAGTCAATCATCACAATCCATCGTTACTTTGGCTGTTGGTGTTTTGTTGATTAAACACTGTAATTTATCGAAGCTCCGACTTTCTCCGAGCTTTGAAATTTGCACATCCAAGGTAGACATTTTATTATTTGTTATATACTTGATAAATTCACAACACTTTGCCTTATTTCAACCATATTTCAGTAATTACTTCTTGTTTGTTTACAAAATAGTCTTCAATCGGGCAAACTGTGAAACGTCAAAATGGTTTTGGCGCAAAACAATACAGGGCACGACACGATCACTTCATTTTGCGGCGTTTTATGGATATCTTTATAGTACAAATGTTGCTTTCTCGGGGTACATTTGTAAGGTTATCGTGCATTTTAAATCTTTAGTATAAGAGTCCGATGTGGTCCGGTAATGTCCGTTTGCATCCGTCGAGAATGGTTGGAATTGGAACGTCATGTCCGTTAAACCGTCGCATCTTCATGTGAATGAATCTCGATTCTTGGGAACGTTGTGACTTAACTGAAGGAACGATCTTCTATGGAATGGAACCGAGGCGCGATGTCGTCCTCCGTTTCAGTCGTTCGTCGCAATGGGACATGCAGCCATGTCAGTCTCGGTCGGTGTTATATTTAAGTGATTTAAGTGTTAAAAGTGGAGTTTTTAAAGTAAAATTATTAAAAATATAAAATTAAAGATGCGATTCACATTTGTGAATAGTTCGTTCAGATGAATTTCTGTGATTTGGTGATAAATTTTCAATTGAAGTGTTCGTCCTCCGGGGACGTTCCATTTTGCAAATGTCCGCCGTTTGGACAAAGTCAATTTTGAGTGAAATTGGTGAAACTGAGTGAAATAAAAATGAAAATGTGGGAAATAAAATTAAAAATCTGTTAAATCCTTAAAAATGTTTTAATTTTAGTGCGGTTTTCGATTTGTCGGTTAAGTGTGTGTCAAAGTTCAAATAAAAGTGAAATAAAAATGAAAATGTGTTTAATGTTAAAAATGTTTTAATTTTAGTTCAGTTTTTGATTTTTAGGCTAAGTGAGTGCGGAAATTTGAAATTTGAATGAAAAAATTTGAGTGAAATGAATTTTGTGAAATTTTTAAAAATTTTATTTTACTTTCAGTTAATGAATGTGTTAAAGTTAAAGTTAAAAATTAATTTAAGTCAAATTTTGTAAATTTTCGTGTATTTTGTTTTTCAATTCAAAGTGAGTGAAGTGTTTGTGGAAAAGTGAAAACTTTCAGGATCTTGCAACCAGAACTGGGTGAGTACTTTTTAACAATTTTTCATTTTAAGCCGAATTCTCTTGGTCACTCCAGTAGAACTGTCGAATCCCATACATTCATCAAGTGCAAATCAGTTCTCCATAACAATAAACTGCGTTTAAATTACTCCACTCTACAAATAGTTGCGCTAGAAACATCCAGATGGCGACATGGTTCTTTTCTTTGAATTACAACGATTTTACTAATTCCAATAACTTCAGCTAGTTTCCCTAAACCAGATTAAGTTTATCCGGTTTAACTATAATTTTGTGTTTTTTTTTGACAGTAGGGTTAAATTTTGATTGCAAAGCGAAGTTGTTTAAACCGGATTAACTTCAGCCAGTTACCGTAAACCGGATTAAGTTAAGCCGGTTTAACTATAATTTTGTGTTTTTTTTGACAGTAGGGTTGAATTTTGCCTGCAAAGCGAAGTTGTTTAAACCAGTTTAACTTCAGCTAGTTTCCTAAACCGGATTAAGTTTAACCGGTTTAACTATAATTTTGTGTTTGTTTTTGACAGTAGGGTCGAATTTTGATTGCAAAACAAAGTTGCTTAAACCGGTTTGATTACAGCTAGTTTCCCTAAACCGGATTAAGTTTAAGTGTTCTGAGTATTTTGGAAGGATTGTGAATTTATCCAAGTCTAGTGATGTTTGCCTACCTGTCTGAACTTCTGTGGGTTTTTGAAGTTTTGCCGTTTCTGTAACTGCTGCTCGTCTTGGATTGCTTTGTAACTTTCTCTGGATTTTTGCTTCAGTTATTAACACGATTGCCAACTATCACATGTTATCGAGTGCAAACCAAACTCCAAATTTGCACTCGACAGCGATTACCAAGAGAATACGGCTTAAGTGAATTTTGAATATTGAAATTAAATTATGGAGCAGATCATGGATCATCATGGAGCAGATCATGGAATTCGGTAAGTCCACCTTCTTTTTAACAATTTTTTCATTTTTCAAAACTGGGTTCTTCTATCTTGTTTCGTCACTTTTGAAAATACCTTTTTGTTTTATGTTGCCTTGATCACAGTAACCTTACAAATAGGCCAAACACAGGTTTTACATATAGCGCAAACAGATTACTCAACTTAAACCGGATTATCTCAGCTATCCGGTTTATATTCGTAATCTGTACGTAACTGGATAAAACTAAACCGGATCACTAGCCTCACAACTGGATTTTCTAAAGTCAGTTTTATTTAATGGATGAGCTGGTTGTAACCGGCTTGTTGCCAACTTCAGCATCCATTTTATATCATAAGTCCGGTTTTAATGTCGTTTTTTAACAGTAAAACCGGATTTAGTCTTTCAAACTAGCTTGGTTAAACCGGATAAACTTCAGGTAGTTTCGCTAAACCGGATTAAATTTAGCCGGTTTCACTATAATTCTGTTTTTTTTTTGACAGTAAAACCGGATCTAGTCTGTCAAACTAACCTGGTTAAACCGGATAAACTTCAGCTAGTTCTGCTAAACCGGATTAAATTTAGCCGGTTTCACTATAATTCTGTTTTTTTTTTTTGACAGTAAAACCGGATCTAGTCTGTCAAACTAACCTGGTTAAACCGAATAAACTTCAGCCAGTTTCGCTGAACCGGATAAAATTTAGCTGGTTTCTCTATAACTTTGTTTTTCTTGACAGTAAAATCGGATTAAGGCTGTCAAACTAACCTAGTTAAACCGGATAAATTCAGCTAGTTTCGCTAAACCGGTTTAACTAAAGTCTATCCGGTTCAACTAAGTCGCGTCTGCTGCTGATCAGTCAAAGTGAAAATGAAGTGTTTAACAGTACAGTAGTGATATAAGTATTCAAAATGTAAGTAACTATTTTGACTTAATATAAAACTTTAATACATCATTCCAACTTTAGATGGCTTTTTAGAAGAACTGCCAAAGTAACAACGATGCACTGACAGTAACCGAACAACAGGTATAAAAATTACTTCCACCTCAGGCAGTAAATATTTGAAAGTATCTTCATTGATAGCTAGAAACAAATGAAACTCACAACTCAAGTTACCGCGGAACAGAGTGGAACGCTAGAAGTGTCAAATTGTACTTTTAGTACAAACTTCCACACTGTTCTGAAAATTAAACAGGAAAATAAAGGAGAATCTCTATACAAAAGGTAAACTATATTTCCGACGAATGTTAAGGAACCTGAATACGCAGGCTGAACCAATAACCGCAGCAATGTGGCTTTCGTTAAATTTGTTCAACCATTTGTCATTTGACTCACAGCGGACTTTTGTTTACATTCAATCATATGTTTACTTTCAAACGTCATTCTCACTCTCTCATCATGAGTCATGAAGCTGAACAATGTGAAGTACCGTAAATGTCGGAGTGTGTGTGTACGTAACATGTAACATCCACTCTGAATGGAAGGCGAATAAATGAGAGAAGGTAAGTTTTTCTTGAAAACTGCTTTCTTTCAAAATATAATACATCAACTAAATAACACTTATCAACAAGACAACACAGTTAACGACGCAACTATCCTCCATTAAATATTCACCGGAATTTGTGGTGGTCGTGCGGCCATAACTTGCCGAAGGGTTGTCATCTCGTCCCGAAGTGCAACGATTTGTGCCCTCAGAATCGCGTTCTCTTGTTCCAAAATGGCGGCTCTGAATGCGATCTAGAGAGAGAAGGAGAACAAGTTCAAGTTCTGAAACTCAAAGATTCCTGCAGTGCACTTTACCCTGTCCTCTCTCATTTTCCGTGCATCTCGTGACTTTTTAGCCGCTTCATTGTTCCTTTTCCGTCGTTCGTAGTATTTTTCGTCCTTCTGCTCCTCGGGTATCGGTCGTTTCTCGCCACGCTGTCGGCGGTGTAGTAGGGCGGAATAGCTCAAGCTGTTACCTCGGCCAGAAGCCACTAGGGGATAGTCTACACTGGTGTCTACAACATTCACTGGAGGCGTGGAACACGGTATACGCGTTACAGCAGCACTCACTTGAGAAGGATCCTTAACGAAAGGACTAGTGAACAAGGAAGCTATTTCGGAACAGTGTCCTTCGGAATTGCGATACGAGTGTGAGGTTTTGTTGTTATTGCTGTCAGGTGTGCTGTCAGTGATCGCTGTATCCTTCACCAATCCGTAATACGGTGCAAGATCTGGAAAATCAAGATCATGATGACGAGGACAACAAGAGAACGGTTATCGTTAACCTGTTGGTACAATAAGACGGTTACATGTCCTTAGAAAATGAAATGTCGAAAATGGAAAAGGATCCACCACACCACCACCATACGGCCGATGTACACCACTGTTGCACATTACTCGCTTATCACTTGGCTTTCACAACAATAACCAAACTGGTTACTATTCAAATCACAACTGAAATAACCACTTTGGATATCCTTGGTTTTATGTTATACAAAATCACCTACAAAACCTTGGCTTGTGATTCAACCAATCACGCAATGTTGACAGCAATTACTTCTATATAACAAAATAACCCATTTTGACATGGTGCCGAGGGTTGAAAGTTATTCGAAAGGGGTTTCGTGACTTTTCACGTTACATTTCCCACCCATTTTCCATGTGTGCGTATGTGTCCTGTACGTAAATCCTGATTTTGTGGTCCTCCTTATATCACCATATTGACTTTTGTATATAAGACTATTAGGGGTATTGCGTTCTGCCTTACTCTTGGGGCTATACCAGTCACTCTGCTCATTCCTCTAGTGTGATTGATTACTCGACTTGAAACGTAATGGAGGTTCTGTGGGCGGTCTTTCCAGTAAGTACTTGTTTCAATTGTCCTCAATGTAAGGATTACCTTATGTTGCCGTGTATTGCTTTGATTTACCGTCATGGTTTATATTAATTATTTGTGGACACATTTATTTGAAAACCACTAAAATTTTTGACGTTTCAAGTTTATCGACATTTTGGTGACAGAAATCCTCCGATTGTGTGTCAGTCACACTTATTCCTCTGCAACTGAATTCATCTGAATTTCTGCTATTTATTTCTGCACGGAGAAATTCGAGAATCATGTGTTAAGAAGAAAGTATTTGTCAACAACAACATGCACAATTTTAGCAAAGAAATTTCATCTGGTAGAAATTTGACAAATGTCAAATAACGGAATTCCGTTTGAATTGCATACTAAAGTTTTGACTGACTTTCCAGATTTCCATTAGCACACAACCCATTTCCTCGTGTAATTGGTTACAGTAGTAGTAAAAATAACTTAATCGTTTCCTTTGCAATAAAAACAAAAATATCGTAAAGTTTGCATCAAATGATAAACTTTTCTATGAAATTTAGTAAGTTACAAAACGAGGAAAACAACTTTTATAACATAATTTCGCCGTTTTTTTTTTCACCCTTACTGGCGTCATACACTAATTCACATTTATTCCTTCAAACAGTTTTAATGACAACCAGTCAAAGTGTATGTCGTACATCAATAAAACAACATCTGGATGATCTCCCATGCGTGCACACAATTAGCAGGTAACTGTTTTTGATTGTAAGTGATTTAAGGTGAACAACAGAAACGGGAAAAAATCGAGGAATAAAAAATTTCTCTGTTTGGGGAGGAATAAAAAATTGTTGGTTTTTATAACTGTAAGTGAAGGTGTGATTGATAGTAATTACAATAACACGTCACTTGCAACACAATTGCCCTTCAAGAGGTTTGTCGTTGTAATTTGTTTACGTTTCAAAATCAATTACTGACAGTTCCTAATAGAGTGAAATAACATTTCTGCAATCATCACTAAACGTTTTGAAAGCGTTCCTCATTCCTCGTGTTCTTAGTTTGTTGTTCTGGAGAGAATCAATACTATTAATAGACTAGAGGTGAACTGGTACTAATTTAACTGTCAAAACAACTCAAACAAAATGGACCCTGAAGTTGGCAACAAACCAGTTACAATAAAACCGGCTTTAAGGCTGAGTTCCCGCGAAGAGAGTATCTTTGCTCATGATTCATTTGTTCGTCGTGAATCTGCCGCACTTTTTAAAACACACAACGTGGAACACATTCACAGTGAAAACGAAAATCTTCCGCACGAAAGTTGAAGTTGGTTCAACTTTGGCGGAGAGAGAACTGAATTCGCCGCAAAATGAGTACGGCATGAGAGTTGTCAAAACTCAATATAAAAAAAAAACAGTTCCGCACACGCCGGACGGACCAGTGAATCCAGCTTCACGTTGAAAACGAAAATCTTCCGAAAACTGAATTCGCCGCAAAATTCGCTCCCTCTCAGAGATCTCAAGTTTCGAGTTCTATTAAAAAACCAAGTTCCAGTGGATTCAGCTTCACGTTGAAAACGAAAATCTTCCGAAAACTGAATTCGCCGCAAAATTCGCTCTCTCTCAGAGATATCAAATTTCGAGTTCTATTAAAAAAAACCATGTTCCAGTGGATTCAGCTTCACGTTGAAAACGAAAATCTTCCAAAAACTGAATTCGCCGCAAAATTCGCTCTCTCAGAGATCTCAAATTTCGCTATTAAAAAAACCAAGTTCCAGTGGATTCAGCTTCACGTTGAAAACGAAAATCTTCCGAAAACTGAATTCGCCGCAAAATTCGCTCTCTCTCAGAGATATCAAATTTCGAGTTCTATTAAAAAAACCATGTTCCAGTCGATTCAGCTTCACGTTGAAAACGAAAATCTTCCAAAAACTGAATTCGCCGCAAAATTCGCTCTCTCAGAGATCTCAAATTTCGCTATTAAAAAAACCAAGTTCCAGTGGATTCAGCTTCACGTTGAAAACGAGAATCTTCCGAAAACTGAATTCGCCGCAAAATTCGCTCTCTCTCAGAGATCTCAAATTTCGCCATTAAAAAAACCAAGTTCCAGTGGATCCAGCTCAAGTACTGTAGTCCGCTTCCGATTTACTTGTCGTCGTCAAGCATTCCGAACAAAGATGGCTGCGGATTTTGATTGTTCGAACATCGAACGACAACGATTAGTTCGAAATTCATTTATTTTGTGGCGCTGTGTACGTTATATTTTTGACAGAATGAATGCACAACCTAGTGGAGTCTCGAAACCAGAATACAAGGACTGTATCTTGGACTCAACTAGATTTCCAGAAGAATACTACAGAAGGTTTTCGCTTTGTGTGCTGGATGTCATAAGGATTCTCCAGCAAACTGAAATGTTTGCGTCAGGAGTTGAGAAATGTCACATTGTTGGCTATCTGCGGCATTTGTAAGATCATTTCATGTTAATTCCAGAAATTAATCCTTTCCATTCTTGCAGACCATGTGTGGACGGTGATGTAGCCACTCAAGTGTCAACAGCATTGCGCCATCTAGAGAATTCTGGATACGTGCTGTACATGAAGACCGGCTACAAGACTCTAGGCCCGTTGGCCAAACTGTCCTTGACCAGGACTCAGAAGCAGAGACGTGTCATTTGGCGCAAACTCAATTCCAAGTTTAGTCTGTACACTGACGACGTTACTCTGCCTTCGTGTCAACGCAGAAGCACCAGGTCCAGGAGTGATTCTGACATTCAAATGAATGACAGTAGAACTTCCCTGAACTCACTCGAACTAGATGATTATTAGGTGAATGCGGTATACTTCTGTTAATACGAACAAATCGCAAAATTCTTGAATAACACACAAAATTTCAGGTGAAGAGTTCACAGTAGCAGCTAGAACGAGTTCACGACCTCAATTACAGGCACACATGAGAATCCTACACCTGCTATCTGTATTTTAGTATAAGATATGTCTGAATAACTTGTCGTGTAATTAGTTTAGGGTGAATCCTTTATACTCTATTGATTCGTTAAATTGATGGCAATAACTTGTATCACTTGATAGATTCATATTCATATAAATTGTTAACATGTTCGTAAGATATGTTTTATTGCATAAAGCAATCAATGATCGATTCTTGATGACACATGATTGTCTGTTGGCACGCAGAATTCCGGTGAATCAAGTTGGAGGAGGTTTGAGTACCTGACGTGAAGGCCACGAGTTGATACAATCCACCAACTTGCGCCCTCTGCCAGCGTAACCAGAGTACCAGAGCAGACTAGTGATTTTATTTATGATTTATTTTTTTTTTTTATTTTTTTTTTATTTTTTTTTTTTATTTTATTTATTTTTTTTTTTTTATTTTTTTTTTTATTTTTTTTTTTTTATTTTATTTTTTTTTTTTATTTTATTTTTTTTTTTTAATCGGAATCTTGGTGACAAAATCACAGGGAGTGTTTTTGTTAAAATTTTCACGAGTGTAAGCGTACTGAATCTGAAAATTGAAATTTCCATACATTTGATTATTGTTACCTTCAATTCAAGCATCGTTTCGTTGTAGCACACACACACACACCCAGCAGCTGTGAATAATTGCATGTGTTCAACCGAACTCTCGCTCTCTTCTCACATAAATAATGCATCATGGTGATTGAGTGTTGAGAGTGAGACACGCAACGGTTTCGGTGATCGAAACGATTCCGGTGTGATTTTTCTAATATTTGCTGAAAAACCAAAATTTCCTCTCCTTCCTACGTCCTTAAGGGTTTTATTGTACCTGAGCCAATTTTGAATGAATCAATGACCGAAGGACCAGGCTAAGAGAAAAACGTTCCAAAATCACGGTGATTTGTCACTGTGAATTTTGAATCACAGTCACTGCTCCGGCTGTGATTGGAAAATCACTCTTTTCCCCATCTCTAGAGCAGCTTAAGTGCATAGCTTAGTTTTGGATATCAAGACAATTTGATGAATCGTTTTGCTATAGAAATAGCAAGTCACACAGGACACCATGTGACCATGTACGAAAGAAATCCGTGGTCGGAGTTATAAAAAATGCCTTTTGATATCCGCATGCAATGTGATTTCATAATGAACATGCAAGGGATTTTTCCATTGTTTTCATTGTGGAAATTGTGGAAAAATGCGGACGGAAATCAATAGTGTTATACGAAAAAATCATATTTACATTGTTGAATAACAATATCCACTGAGAAAAGTGTAAATGTAAATATGTTAGCAAACAATAATCACCCCTAAGCTAAGGGAAACATTAATAAATGACTCAAGTACCTATTATCAACGTAATTATCTGGTAACAAGAGAAATTTCCTTACACTCCCGACTCCAATTGACAATCACAATGGGTAATCATCTATCGATTACTGTGTAACCAAAGTGTCATGTGAAAATTTTCGGTTAACACACCTACTCAATCAATAACCCGTAATGGGTAATGTAGTTATCATCGGGGTAGACTCACCCTCATTTGGGATTGGAATTTGGAAACAGTGAGAACGATACGTATCTTCAGATTCCTCGTCTCCATACAACTAATTGGTAAAACGTATGGCATGTTGAATGCACCAACTACTGATGCCCACGAACTAAGATCTGAGTGGATGGCATCTTCCAGCATTTGTCATCATTCAGATGAAAGTTTGGAGAAATTGTAATTTTGTGGAATTTAAAGAAAAATTTCGGTTCGTGGCAAGGAAAATGAACCACGTCGCCATCTGTACTCTTCTAGTTGAAGAATTTATGCAGAAATGCAAACTAATCCACTACCAGAATTGATGCGTTCATTGAGTGACTATGCATGCAAAGTTCAAATTAAACGTCCACCATTTAAAAATGATTTTGAAATCCTTTCAACCTCCAACCCGTGTGTGTCAACGCAGTGACATATCGTTCAACACAAAAATCGTGATTGTAAAAGGGTAAATTACTTTGAATAATTCAAAAGTTTCACCTGAAATTAGTAATTTTTATTTAACATTCATAACAAATTGTCAGCCTTATGAGGAATCGTCATAGTTCATGTCAAAGGACTGTGAATTTCGGACACTACCAATGAGCCATGATGCTATTTTCGTGCTACCAATCAATTTACCCTCGGCCATTGTGGGAATTGTGTCACATGTGGTTGTAATTATCGTGTCAGAAGATGGGGTTGACAGTGGACAGGAAGGTATAGGGTGAATCTTCAACAAAATTGATGCAAAATTGATCAACTCGCTCGACTGTCAGATTTGAAGTTTGAATTGAACAAGGGAGTATACCTCTCTCATTATTCTTTACTAATAACTACTACCTCATGTTTTATCTAAGAGTTTATTAACATTGATTCACTTAAGGATATGCACCTGCACCTCACCGTCGTCCGTGAGGGCAACAAAATTCTGACTTCCAGTTTTACCCTTAGCCAACTGGAGTTGTTTGATGTGATCGTTAGCACTGGTGTCGATCTCCTTGTTCGAGGAGAAGTCGTACAGCCTCACATTCCCATTTGTGAGAGTGATCAGTTTTGTACTGTCCTGGGTTAACTCCAAGTAGTGATTCAGGATTTTCGGGGATTTGCTGGAAACAATTCCAGGCAACAGAACCTGCAAGTCCGTCTCGAGTTTCATGGACGTCTGTGAGGTGTCTTGTGCCGTACTGAGTTGTCGGTCTAGAATCATCGATTTGAGATGGTCGTGATAAGTCCTCCTCTCGTTCTTGATGATGTTCTGGATTGTGCAAGACTTAGCAGTGCCGACACGTAGGTGTCCCTCCAGCGAAGAGAACGATTCCGATGCAAGTGAATCGTAGCTGGATTCTGCATCAGAACTCTCGGGTTGCGGTGGGTTTATTCGGTTCAATTGGATGGTACCATCGGACAAGCCGATAGCTACCAGGTTTTCATCCGGTAAAACTCGTATCTTTGCTATCCATCCTGGACTGGACGTTTCTACGGCGATTCTCTTGAAACGATCTGCTTTCAGAAGTTTTGTGCAAGACACGATTGTATTGTGGTTCGTGGCTACAAACACTCGATCGCTACTGGTGTCCATGTCGGTGAAGTGCAAGCTCCTCGTACCAGCTCCTTCATCGTCGGAAGATTCCTTCGATTCCGTCAGCACTGTACCATGGAACAAATCGCTTTCCAGCTCTTCATGGTTCGTCTTGAATTTCTTCTTGACCCGCGTCGTGTTGTACAGAATGTAGTGCTGGAGATCACACCGTGCGATCTGCGCTAGTTTCAATCGCGACCATGGAGACTGGAAATCGGTTTTTGTACAATTCGCTGAGTCCTCAATGACGAGAGGATTTGGATCGGGAATGATCTCATGCAGTCCCCAGATTGTCAACGATCCGTTCTCGCTCAAAGTGGCAAACTAAAAAGGGAATTGTGTTAAAACTAATTGGTTACAATTAACCACATTCTTATACCTGCACAGTGTGGTGCATCGACAGTCGAGAGTGGTTCGTCTCCGGTTTGAAACTCCTGATGTGTGAAACTGACGATTCCGTGTCGGCTATTTGGGTCGGAGTGACTGTTTTGTGTCCCCGTAAAACGTTTCTGTTGTACGAGAATGTGTCTTGTAGATCCCAAACTGCAACACTTCCATCACTGCATCCAGCTACAACAATATGAGACGCAAGTGGACAGATTTCCGTGCAACTCACTCGACTCCATGTGGACAGGATTTTGAAGGGTTCCGCAGGTTCGTTGACGTCCCAAATCGATATGAGACTGGGAAACTTGACATTACTAGCATTTTCATGTGTTAAAAGGAGAAAACTGGATTGTGGGTATGAAGATATCTTCACAACTCTCGTGTCTTCGAACAGATTCGAGTTGATGCAGTAGAAACCATGGCTCATTGAAAGCCCGGAGCTTCTCAGCTTGTTAATGGGTTTGGCTCTAGATAACACTCCGGACAGTGTGAATATCGTTCTGTTCAAGAAGTTGTTCAACTGCTGGATGTCGCAGCTCTTACCCACGTACGTCCTGTGGGACTTCCGTGACACCATCAACTGGTTTATGGCAATCAAACTGGCCTCAATCGAATCGGGTTTGTGCAGTGAAGGAGTTGAGTAAGTCCGATCTGGACCACAACAATTCCCAAAGTTTCTTGGATGCTCCTGGTCGTACCTCGGCGGATGTTGAGTCCACATCGATCTCGAGTCCAGAGTATCCGTTTGGCACTCTGTGTCGGAGCGATTCTCGTTAGTCTGCGTTGTGGCCTGACAGCTATTCAAGGCGCCGTACATTCTCATGTACAACTCGTACTTCATGGGAGTGGATTCGAATAGAGTGTAGGTGATCGTGTCGAGTTCCAACTTCCCCATCAGATCCATGGCTCGTTTCGAGTACTTTGTGCATTTGCTCTTTTCGAGAGGTTTCCTAGAATCTGTCGGTCCCAGGTAACTTATCCCGGAGTCAAATTGTCCCGAATTGCCGACAGTTGTGTCCAAACTGTCTTGGGAGCTTTGCGATCGTTCCTTCTTCGAATTCAAATCGTAGTGTCCAGAATCCAACTTCCTCTCTTCATGGTCACGATGCATCACTGTGACTGGAAGCTGAGTTTCTTCTTCAGATTCTGAGTTTTCCTCAGACGATCCGTTCTCTTCTTGTTCCGTTGATTGAGACGTCCGTGTCGACGATCCAGTCTCAAAGTCTGATTCGTACGACTCAAAGTCATCTTCGTAATCATCGACTTTTGCTGGTGTCTTCTTGTCTTCTTCGGGGAAGTTGATTTCGAACGCTACTGGTTCCTGAACTCTACCGCAGCCACTCTTCAACACAAGCACCTCATCCGGTCCCAAAGTTCTGGTCCTCGTGCGATCTCTCAGTGTGATTGCAGGGTGATCCACTACCGGTTCCGAACTGGCTGCTGGCGGAACTGGCTCTTTCCTCTTAGCTGGAGGCGATTGCACCGTCACATTGTGGACGTTATTCATTACATTCGACTTTTGGTACTTTTTCACTTGATCCACTACCTCGGGAGTAGCTACAGCTCTCAAGGGTTGGCGTTTGTCCTTCGTGGCGTTTCTGTCAGTAATACTACTTATACTAGGTTTACTCTTCTTCGGATCGATTTTGTTTTGACTGCTAGAAGGAGTTTTTGATATTTTCAATCTACTGTTGATCAAGGGACTCTTCCCAACATCCTTTTTAGCAACAATCTGTCGTCCAATAGTTTTCTGCTTTTCGTCCCTTGTTTCCCTTGTGGAGGATGTGACAGTTGGTTGTCTGAGCGTCTTTTGCTTCGTTCCATCTTCAACAGGTTTCCGAGGTGTAATCTGAAAATGAATAAAATTTAATTGACATTTGTAGGGTTTGGCAACACTTGAAACATTTGGCAGAACTTGCGTAGCAACTGTCATGCATGTTTCGGTTTCCTTAATTTTTAGGTTTTCAGGTCAATTTCCCACTTCACATTGGAAATACCGGACAAATGGTATCGATTTTATCAACCAGCTTGACCTTAAGAATTGTTAATTATGAAATTCACAGACATTGATGACGTAGAATGAGAATGATAGGTAAATAATAATTTCCACTTCAACTACACTTTGAATTCGCCACAATTTCACAATTAATTAACAATTAACTAAATTTGGGTCAATTGAACGAGTGCAGAATTAATGCAATTTGTGTGAATTTTGAATAACACTCAGTGAAAACTCACATTTTTCGAATTTGATGAAATCGTTTTCGATGTTTTTGACATTTTGTCAGTTTGTGTTCTGAATCAAATCAATTAATCGACATTTTCATGTGTTTTGGTTCTACATTTTCTATTTACATGGCAACCAAGTTGTCACATCAGCTGTCTGTCGTCTGTGGTGAGTGTGGTGAGTATGGTGAATTGATTCGCATTTGTCAAGTTGTCAGTGTTGACAAGATGACAACGTTAATTGTTTTGTTATTGTTTATTTCGCTCCGTTCATTGCTCAATTCCAGTCTTTTCTTATCAAAACGGGCGGCTCAAAGTGAAGTGATAAGAAATTTCGTGTCTCAAGATTGTTCTCATTCAATTGGTCGGGTTCAACTGCAAGTCTGCTCGTTTCAAGAGACAAAAGTGAATCAACTCTTGCAGAACTTTGATTTTCAAGGGCAACACAGTGTCGGACGGAAAGTGATATTGTGATATTGCATTGTAATTGAGTGAAAGTGATTTAAAAATTGTAACCTGTCCTCCATTGAGGTAAGTAATTGACAATTGTAAGAAAAACCTCGCAAATGTTTCCGATAAGTGACTTGATTGTGCTTGATTCGAATGACATATGGATTGTCTGTGACATATGTGTAGAAAGATTGTCTGTGGAAGAAACAAGATTCACGTACTTTCTTTCTAGTCATTTTATTAAATCTAAAAAGAATTAAAACTCAAAAGGAAAGGTGTCTTAAAAATTTTGCCTTGTCCTCCATCCACTGAGGCAAGCAATTCACAATTGTAAGAAAAACCTCACAAATGTTTCTGACAAGTGACTTGAGTCGGACACATGTTGCCTTGTCCTCCATTCACTAAGGCAGGTAATTGACAATTGTAAGAAAAACCCCACAAATGTTTCCGATAAGTGACTTGATTCGAATGACATATGCACATTTGTGTAGAAACAGAATTCACGTACTTTCTTTCAAGTAATTTGTCCTCCATCCACTAAGGCAGGTAATTGACAAGTGTAAGAAAAACCCCATAAATGTTTCCGAGAAGTGACTGTTTGACACATGTTTAAAAATAAAGCTCACGTACTTCCAAGTAATTTTATTAAATTTAAAAAGAATTTTAATTCAACTAGTTGCGAGTAGCTATCCAAGTAAATACATACAAAACGAGCGATGACTATAAAGTGATTAATCTAAATTAATATCACAATAGGAGTATCTTAGAATAACCGAATCAAAATACTGGTATTAACTGAAGAGAATTTGGCAGATTGTCAGAACTGCAACTAAAACGAAACTGATCCGGAGCATTGCTCCGTGGCTAGGAACATCGAATTTGTGGTCAATGTATTCGTTGTAGATGGGTTCCAGGAGACGTCCCAGACTGTCTTTCTTCAAGTCACTTAAGCCACGCAGTCCGTCTGTGCGATCGTGGAACATGATATTGTTACGTTTGTCGAAAACCCCGAACATTGTGAAAGGCATTGTGTATGATTTGGATTCCTTACCGAACAGTTTGTCCATGTCACGTAGTGAATTGAAAATTTCGTTTTGTCTCAGTAGACTGGTGGCATTGTGAACCATCAAATGACCACGAGTTGTCCAATGCATGTAGCACACTTCGTCATAGTTGCGTTTCTTGTGTTCGGGATATGGGCAAATCAGTTTGAAAAGTTTCGGATTGATAGCCTTGTGCCAGGTAACGTTCAGTGAATTGTCTGTGAAGTTTCTGTAAATGTCAGAACTCAAAAATGCAACATCCCCATGTCCCTCGACTAAACACCGCAGAGCACCTTCATCGCCACGGTAGATTTCACGGCAATTCCCTGAATCATGGGGACCCCACAAACATGAATCATGCGAGAAGTATTGATGGATGCTGTGCACTTGTGCTGTTGTGTTCTTGAGAGTCTCCAGGACTGACAGCCAAGCAGCACCTTCGTATGTAGGGAAACAGGCTTTCTTTCCCTTCAACTCAGCCATTGACTTGATCCCCGAATTGGCTCGCACAACTGCAACAGTCGCATATCGTTCATGAAGTTCCTTTGAGAACTCAAACAGAAGTGGCTTCAAGTTGTAGTCACGTTGCGCCTTCAAACGCTCATCCTGGTCTACTAGAACAATGTCAGCTGCTTTGTTATTCGTATCATCCAAGCATCTGTCAAGATCCTCTGATCGTATGCATTGTATATTCGGTTCTACGCCGTACACAGCAGCTGCTTCTTGCAGCCAAGAACACTTGATGTGCTGAATGATGGACGTCGTGCAGTAGACAATCGATCGAGGTGGATTGCATGCTGGGAAACTGTACGCACTCTGGAATCCAGTTGCTTGGTCAAGGTAATCGTCGATGGGTATTGCATTGTTCAGGGTATTGATCTTGACGTGGTATGTCTCTAGCAGACTCAGTAGAGCATTCTTCCAATCGTCGTCGTCATGTGACAAGTTGTGAACCAAATCTTGAATTTCGGAAGCTATTTCCCTGTGAAGAGATAAGAGTCATTTCAGTTCGTAGTTTGCATGTTTTCCAACATACCGTCTTGATGCAATCGCTGGCCACGGTTTCGCTACCCATGTGCACGGGTACGACGTGTTGAGGGGCTGCAAATGCCCGTCTGGACACAGGAGACTGTATTCACTTGGATTAGCTTCTGCTGGCAATCCACTCAGCTGCAATTGAACCGTGAAGATTGGAATTGTTTATAGGAAATTTTGCCAACTTACTCCAAAGTGACTCCTGACGTCATCCAAACGTGCCCAAGCAACATCTCCTCCTCCGCTGGTTAAGCAGTACAGTGTTCCACGACGGCCCCAGTGTTTGTCACCGATATTGCAACGATACGAGTCATAGCACAGTTGGCACAATGACGGATAACGAGTTTTCAGTAAACGATCTTGAACAGGGTCGGGTACCCACGGTCCAGCCTTGCATGAAGCACCGAAGAAATTGGACGAAGCTTTAATCCTGGATTCGACGAGTGACAGTTCTGGTTCACATTGGCGTGGAACTAGAGTTGATTCAAAGTACTGAAATCAAGAGATGTTCGTTAAAAAGTTTTATTCTACATTAACAGCTTGCACTCACATTCGCTATGATTTCCGTCCAGTGATGCTCCAAGCCGTGTCCAGGATGGCAGAACTTGCTGCCACGTAAATCTTGAGCTGAATGAATCCCAGACTCGTTGTCGACAACAGCCACAATTTCATACTCAAATGGTGAATCGTGAAAACGCATCTCACTTGTTACCAGCAACTCCACACTGGACCATCTTGCTGCCACCAAATCCTCAGATGAGAACACTCCGAAATGCGCTGATCCTTTGTGGATTCGTCGAACACAATCCAGACGATCCACACCAATCACACATTCTATATTCGACTGTGACTCTAGTATTGGACAGAATTTGCCAGCTTTCTTGTATGAGCCTCTGCCCTCAACGACACATACTCGCACTGAAAATAAATTGAGGTTAGGTTATACCGAATTCAAAAACCGGCTTAGTGCCAACTTCAGGATGCGTTTTCTTTGACAGATATGTCGGATAGTTATGGAAATGTCGTTGTAACCAGAACGCCCACAAAGCTTCGTATCATCAACAATTCAATTCCCATGGGCTTGTTAATCGCAGTAAACATTTAAAATTTCAGGAATTGAATAAACAATGGAAAATGCCCAACGACACAAACTCGCACTGCAAATAAATTGAGGTTAGGTTATACCGAATTCAAAAATTGATTGCAACCGGCTTAGTGCCAACTTCAGGATGCGTTTTCTTTGACAGATAAATTAGATTAAGTAGTCCGTTGCAGTTATGGAAATTACATTGTAACCAGAACGCCCACAAAGCTTCGTATCATCAACAATTCAATTCCCATGGGCTTGTTAATCGCAGTAAACATTTAAAATTTCAGGAATTGAACAAACACAACCATTAAACTGGGTGGAAAATGCCGATTAACTTGTGTCATCATTAGTTATTTTGCAAAATTTTGTTTTTCTGATGTCTACAACGATCTTGTTTTACAGGTTTTTCAATTATGCGCTTGCCATGACCTGAAGAAATTTTTCAAAAATTCGTTAAAATCTTTAAGCGAACGAGTGAAAGTTGTGCATCAGAAACATGATGTAACCATCAAATCCTCATATCACTTGTATGAAGAAAAGAAAAGGATCAAATGCGTTTTGAGGATATCAGCATCATCCAGATATATGTTACTGATATGAATTACTTAAACCTAACCTTCGGATACCAGTTGAAAACTTGTTTTATAAAAACTAATTAAAAACTGATACTGGTCAATCCATATCAGTCCTTTTATTAGCAATTTTTATGTTATTATAATTAATTTAATAGTCTAGTATTCGCATAGTAATTAGTTGAATCATACAAATTGAAATTCCTTGAAAATTAATTGCCACTTACTAAATCGAATGACAAATTTTATTGGAAATTTGCGAAAACAATCTTACAACTGACCGAATTTCAGTTTCATTTCCACAACAAACTGATAACCAAAAGGTCACGATGCATTTCTGGACTATGTGATAAAGACAACACTTCGTTTGCTATCAAGTGGTTAATGCTATTCAGGTTACAAATAATTTTAAAACGATCATCATGTCGAAATTGTTGAAAAATTTTTGCAAAATTTCCAAAACTTACACTTCTCTTTGAATTTCTTTTTGTCTGTAACATCTTTGCCACAAGTGAGATGAACGTAAATTGATAACAAAACACAAAACTTTAGCAATTCAATCAGCTTCATAATCACAACAGAATTGTTAAAAATTTTATATAATTATTTATTAACTTGCAGCACGTCGCACAAGACCAAATCAAATTAATGTATTTTTGTTAGCGAAGCAGTCGCTACGACAATTTGTGGTTAACTGATACTTTTAAATCCAATTCGAGAAAACCGAAGGTAAACAAAATCTTTAATTCAATTCAACGAAAATATTGTTTCTTTTTTCAATTTCAGAAACCCGTTTTGATTTACATGTGCTTCGAAACGCGTTTCTTGGTAAAGTGACCGTAGCACAGTGCGCTACAGAACTGGATTTAACGTGTTGTGACTTGGGAATCTCCCAAACCCAAAGTCGATAGACGACGTTTAGCTAAATGAAATCAAAAGTATCACGTAAACAATTCAAGACAGACACTGGGGATACTCTTTGAGTAGTGGGTATCTGCCCAAGTTTGAAAGTGAACATTCAATGTCAATGATTTCAGTGATCTTGTGCTCGAGGTGTTGTTTTGTACGAACCATTGATTTCCACAGTGAAATGGTTGAGTCAAGTACGAACCATCAAGATCAGTTTGCTTCCGAGAAATGCGTAAATACTTCCACTATCATAGCGAATTTGATTTGATTTCTTGCGTAATCATCATGACCGATGAGATTTGTTCTTGATCTCGTTAGAACCACAACCACAGGTTTGTCTTGTTGTGAAACTTGTTTTAGTTGATTGCATGCTTGCAGATTGTAGGAGTTTGCCAATTCATTAAACTACCGAATTGAGTTCAGTGTTCGGCCTTGGGTATATGAAATTTCAGAATTTAAGGTAATATCAGTCTTGTAACATTTGTAGATAAACTAATGACAAACAGTCACTTGCATTAACTATAAGGAAATCACGGTTTAATTACTGCTCAATGTCAAATCAGCTGAAATAACTACACACGTTTCCCCATAACATAGGGCCAAAGATAAACCAGATAACGTGAAGTAATAAAATGATGGGAAATTTTATTTGCCATTTGCAAACAAACCGAGTTTCTTCGACGAACTTTGGCAAGTCCCAAGATTCATAGGTAAACCCATTAACACATCACCACACTTGACAATGTTTGTACTTGCAATTAGCTCGTTGGACGTCGTCGTCGGAAAATCTAGTTAGCCGATTGATTCAATTACTCACTTTGAGGTAATTTGTTAGATGACGTCTGGTGCAAAACAAGTTGATGAGGTAAAGAGTTGTTTGGAAAAGTCTGAAACTAGATTGAAATCTGAATCCAGGAAAATATTATTGATTATATCCATAAATGTACCCAAATGGCTCAAGGTTATCCTGCTATTTATGCGATTTTGGAATGTTCAAAGCCTGTAGTTCCAGTTGTAATTAACCGCATCATCATAAATCTGGATTATTGCAAGTTATATCTATTATAAGTGTTTCTGTAAATGCTTCGCAAACCTGTTCTTCACAAAGATTTGTGTATGATAATGATATTCTGGCCTAGGGATGTCGAAATGCTGTTGGAAATATCGAAATCGATATTTATCGTTTGCAAAAAAAATATCGGTATTTCGGTTCAATTTATAAAAGAATGATCGCGCTTTAAGAAATAGTTAATCGCGCTTTAAGTTAATCAGTTAATCACATATATTTTGAAAAGCTAAATTTTATTTTTCTCAAAATATTAATATACCTACATATATTAATTTTTCTTTATGGTAAAAGTAATATATATGTATGTCGTTCTGAAAAAATTTCATTTTTTCATACATTTTCGATAGAAGAAATTTTATATTGACATTTCGATATATCGGAAAGCTAAATATCGATATATCGAACACAAATATCGATACATGTATCGATATATCGATATATTTTCGACAGCCCCAATTTCTATATAAACCCCGGATTTTGTAATAATTTTCAGTTGCTGGATATTGATTGAAGAGAGAAGTAAGAAAAATGTTTGGTAGTGTAATATTTTTTTTGTATTGTGTGATATTATTTTTAAGTGTATATTTTATTAGTGTTTTTATTTATTTTATTATTAATTATATAAGTTTTATTTATGTAAGACATTTAAATAATAAAACAAAAAGTATTTACCTATAAAAATAAATCAAAAACACTATTTAAGGAAAATAAGATTACGGAAAGAAACTTTATTAATAATTTCCTTTTTCAATAAATAATTCGGCGCAGATCTCTGACTAAGGGCTGCTGGAACTGACTTCCACGACTCACCTGAAAATAATGGAAAACGAGTCGTGAGTTTTGTTTCTTAGTTCATCTAATTGCGAAAAAGTAACAACCTCGTATCACTGAATATCACTAGGATCTTTCAACTAAGTTGACTCACAAGACCGGCCATCAACCGTGAACTACCACTATAATGTGTTTAATAAACAATCATAAGGAAATAAAAATTAAATGCATCACGTAACACGAAAAGGGATTCACATTAATAATTAATAATAATAATAATCACGAAAACAAAAAGAAACTTCAAAAACTCTGTGAATGACTCACCTCTTCCTTGTCTTGATCTTTAAAAATATCAAATCACCGGCTAGTCTTTAAACACTCAATATACACTAGCTTACTAATCACGCTTTTTATAACAACACCTCACTCCTTGAATAGTTGTCTCCAACTGATCTACAAAAGAACTCCGGACTAAGTATCAAATTAAATAAACCTACTATGATCTAAAACGAAATTTACTAAAGACTTTCCTCGACTATTGAAATCCGTCTTTACCAACAAAATTAAAAGGCTACTTAGATCTAGTTTGCCTAGGAAGTAACTTCCTCTTGCTTGGACTATATTCGGCCAAAAATTCAATGCCTACTAGTTTATTCCTATTTTACTTTTTAAAAAAAAATCACTTACATTTATTTTTATGTTTTATTTTATTATATATATATAATATATTATATTATATGTTGTATAATATATTATATATATTGTTTAATTTTTATATATATATTATATTTATTATATATATTTATTATAAATGAGATGAGAATTGAGTATTGAAGAATATATATAATAAATATAGATTAAGGGGTGGGAAGGGGGTAGGAGGGTAGGAGGGAAGGGCGGTAGGAGAGTAGGGGGGAGATTAATATTTTTTTTTTTTTTGTAAACGAGGGTTGTAGAATAATAGGGAAGGAGGGTAGGTGGGAAGGGGGTAGGAGGGTAGGAGGGGGATTAATATTTTTTTTTTTTTTTTTTTGTAAACGAGGGTTGTAGAATAATAGGGAAGGAGGGTAGGGGGGAAGGGGGTAGGAGGGGGATTAATATTTTTTTTTTTTTTTTTTTTTTAACGAGGGTTGTAGAATAAGAGGGAAGGTGGAAAGGTGAGAAGGGGAGAAGGAGGGTAGGAGAGTAGGGGGGAGATAAATTTTTTTTTTTTTTTTGTAAACGAGGGTTGTAGAATAAGAGGGAAGGAGGGAAGGTGGGAAGGGGGAAAGAGGGGGATTATTATTATTATTTTTTTTTTTTGTAAACGAGGGTTGTAGAATAAGGTAGGAGGGGGATTAATATATATATTTTTTTTTTTTTTTTTTTTTTTTTTGTAAACGAGGGTTGTAGAATAAGAGGGAAGGTGGGAAGGTGTGAAGGGGGGAAGGAGGGTAGGAGGGAAGGGCGGTAGGAGAGTAGGGGGGAGATTAATATATTTTTTTTTTTTTGTAAACGAGGGTTGTAGAATAAGAGGGAAGGTGGGAAGGGGGGAAGGGCGGTAGGAGGGAAGGGCGGTAGGAGAGTAGGGGGGAGATTAATATTTTTTTGTAAACGAGAGTTGTACAATAAGATGGAAGGTGGAAAGGGGGGAAGGAGGGTAGGAGGGAAGGGCGGTAGGAGAGTAGGGGGGAGATTAATATTTTTTTTTTTTTTTTTTGTAAAGGAGGGTTGTAGAATAAGAGGGAAGGAGGGAAGGTGGGAAGGGGGAAGGAGGGTAGGAGGGAAGGGTGGTAGGAGGGCAGGAGGGGGATTATTATTTATTTTTTTTTTTTTGTAAACGAGGGTTGTAGAATAAGGTAGGAGGGGGATTAAAATATTTTTTTTTTTTTTTTTTTTTTTTTTTAAACGAGGGTTGTAGAATAATAGGGAAGGTGGGTAGGTGGGAAGGGGGAGAGGTGGGAAGGTGGGAAGGGGGTAGGAGGGTAGGAGGGAAAGAGGGCAGGGGGGCAGGGTTGTAGAATAAGAAAAATAATTATTATTTTCTTGGGAAGGGGGGGAGGAAGAAGGGGCGTAATTTTTTTTTTTTTTTTTTTTTTTAAACGAGGGTTCTAGAATAAGAAAAATGGTTAATATATTTTTTTTTCTTTTTATTAAAACGATTTTGTCAAAATTGTATCAATTAAAAAGCAAAAATTTTCCAAGGAATATAATTAGAAAAAAGTGCGAAAATTTCTATATAAACCCCGGATTTTGTCATAATTTTCAGTTGCTTGATACTGATTTATAGTAAGAAAAATGTTGGATATAATATTATATATTTTGTATTGTGTGTTTTTATTTTTAAGTGTATATTTTATAAGTGTTTTTATTTATTATATTATTTATTATGTAAGTTTTAAGTATTTTTATGTTTTATTTTATTTGATATATGTATATGATATATTATAGTATATGTTGTTTTATTTTTATATATATATTATATTTATTGTAAATGAGATTAGAATAGAATAAGTATAGATTAAGGGGAAGGGGGAGGGAAGGTAGGAAGGGGGGGAGGTGGGAAGGGGGGCACGAGGGGGATTAATATATATTTTTTTTTTTTTTTGTAAACGAGGGTTGTAGAATAAGAGGGAAGGTGGGAAGGAGGGTAGGTGGGAAGGGCGGTAGGAGAGTAGGGGGGAGAATAATATTTTTTTTTTTTTTTTTTTGAACGAGGGTTGTAGAATAAGAGGGAAGGAGGGAAGGGGGAAGGAGGGTAGGTGGGAAGGGCGGTAGGAGAGTAGGGGGGAGATTTATATTTTTTTTTTTTTTTTTTTTTTTGTGAACCAGGGTTGTAGAATAAGAGGGAAGGTGGAAAGGTGGGAAGAGGGGGTGAGAGGGTAGGAGGGTAAGAGGGAAGGGCGGTAGGAGAGTAGAGGGGAGATTAATTTTTCTTTTTTTTTTTTTTTGTCAACGAGGGTTGTAGAATAATAGGGAAGGAGGGTAGGAGGGTAGGAAGGAAGGAGGGTAGGAGGGTAGGAGGGAAGGGCGGTAGGAGAGTAGAGGGGAGATTAATTTTTTTTTTTTTTTTTTTGTAAACGAGGGTTGTAGAATAAGAGGGAAGGAGGGAAGTTGGGAAGGGGGGAAGGAGGGTAGGAGGGAAGGGCGGTAGGAGAGTAGGGGGGAGATTAATATTTTTTTTTTTTTTTTTGTTGTGAACCAGGGTTGTAGAATAAGAGGGAAGGAGGGAAGGGGGGGAAGGAGGGTAGGAGGGTAGGAGGGAAGGGCGGTAGGAGAGTAGAGGGGAGATTAATTTTTTTTTTTTTTTTTTTTGTAAACGAGGGTTGTAGAATAAGAGGGAAGGAGGGAAGGTGGGAAGGGGGAAGGAGGGTAGGAGGGAAGGGCGGTAGGAGGGAAGGGCGGTAGGAAAGTAGGGGGGAGATTAAAATTTTTTTTTTTTTGTTTTTTTTGTAAACGAGGGTTGTAGAATAAGAGGTACGGAGGGAAGGTGGGAAGGAGGGTAGGTGGGAAGGGCGGTAGGAGAGTAGGGGGGAGATTAATATTTTTTTTTTTTTTTGTAAACGAGGGTTGTAGAATAAGAGGGAAGGAGGGAAGGTGGGAAGGGGGGGAAGGAGAGTAGGAGGGAAGGGCGGTAGGAGGGCAGGAGGGGGATTTTTTTTTTTTGTAAACGAGGGTTGTAGAATAAGAGGGAAGGTGGGAAGGGGGAAGGTGGGAAGGGGGGAAGGGCGGTAGGAGGGCAGGAGGAAGAATAAATTTTTTGAAGAAGATATATAAATGAAATATGGAATGAATATTGAAGTGCGGGGAGGGGGAGGGTTTTAGAATAAGAAACATAATTATTTTTTTTTTTTTATAAAACGATCTTGTCAAAATTGTATCAATTCAATATCAAAAATTGTCCATGGAATATAATTCGTAGACAAATTGTGCGGAAATTTCTATATAAATTCTGGATAATAATACCCCTATTTATTATTTTATTTGTGTGTATTTTTATGTTTTATTTTATTGTATATAAAGTGAAAGCCCTCTTGAGCGGACATCGACGCGATTTTGTCCGTATAAAAGGAATGTCCGCTGAAGAAGGCTTTTTTCGTGGGACAACTAAGAATAGTTCCATTAGAAAATGTTAATAATTGAAACACATTCTATCTTCAAAGTATGTATTTAATGCACTTGAGTCCGCATCGCGCCATGAATCGCCTCATGATACTTATAAACTTCAAATGCAAAGAGCTTGTCACTTCTGGAAGGTTTTGAATTTTTAAGCTTCGCGGAACGATTAGTCGCTAAACCAATTTCGAGATCAACTGGTGGTAGAATGATATCCCATTCGATATCATGCAATTATCGCATGCAATTAATCGGTATGGATATGTAATTGATTTTGAATGACCATGACATTTATCAGATCACCCTTCTTGATCATGGAATAACCTTGTTAGCGTAAAAATCGTTGCCAGGAGTGCCCTTTTCGAGTTTAGTTCTGACACTTACGAACACTACGGAAAGGAATATTTTCAGTCTGCCTAACAGTAATTTTTCATACAAAAACTTTCGTGTCCGTACATGAGGGCATTTTAATAAAATACAGAAGTAAGGTTCTGTCCGCGTCCGGTTAAGAGGGCGTCCGGTTAAGAGGGCGTCCGCCTAAGAGGGCTTACCTCCTTATCAAAATAGTACGAAATGTTTGGTACCCAAAAATATGTCCATTGAATAGAGATGTCCGTTTATAGGAGATGTCCGTTTAGAGGGCTTTCACTGTATATAATATATATTCAACAGGATACCCATCAGAGTGAAACTAGTGCGTAAGATGCGGAGCAAGATAATCAACATAAATCGTAGCAGATTCGAAAATAGTTGGTAGCCAGAAGACCAACTTGTCGAAACTCTGCTACGAGCCAAATCTGTTATCGTCCATAGCAGAAAAATCTGCAATTTTACAATTTTCGCCAGAATAGGCCCCATTGATATTTCAGTCATGGATCAAATATGAATTTGGGGCGCCCACTTGTTATCGAAAACTTAAATTTAGAAGACAAGGTTATTGACGTCATGCACTGTATTGGGGAATTCCCATTCGAATGATAATTTCAGAGAAAAACTTTCGAAATGATTTATCCAAATCAAGTTAATTGTGGTTTTTATGTGTACGGCTCTCAAAACATGTATCAAGTCATAATAAGATTAAATATAGATTCGCAAATAACTATTAACCTAAACTGAGAAACTGGTTGTCACCTGACATCGAAAACTCTGTGTTTTGTTTTGTTTTGTTTTGCTCATCCAATATGCAAATGTCATGTGACAGTCCAGAGGTTTGGTAACTTCATGTGACCTTTATCAGAGACTGTCTCCATTTAGACTGTGAGTGGTTGCTTGTGTTACATTTTGTAAACAACAAAACAAGAGAATCAACAAACTGTGAACAAAGTTCCATGCATTCATTACTTGAAGCTTATCACAAATGCAAGATAGCACCAGAACTTAATTATAATCTCAACGAGACATGATAAATATACCTAATGAGTAAATTGTTTGATAATAAATCTAATGATAACTCATTTTTCAGGTTTCATAAGGTGCAGTCAGACTGAGAGGAGATGAAGCTAGAAGTGATTGAGGAAAGATAGTTGTCAATTTCAGCACTATGTGATAGCAAGCAGTAACAATTTTATTATTTTCAACCGCAACAAGTGCATTAGCAGTAATTTTTATATTTTGTGAAAATGTGCAGTCAACCTCAAGTAGAATAACTTTCACAATGTTTACCATTAACAAAGCTTTGATTCCAATCAAAGCTCATTATTTCTTCTTTATGGCTGGTAATGGAGACAATTTTGGATTCTTTAACCAAACTTTATCGTACCAATTTGACATTGCAGCGATGGGACCAATCCTACCACAAATAAATGTGTTTGGAAAGCAGTTGGGTATATCCCCAGATGTAATGGGCCTTATCACATCCGTCTTACCCATAATGTATGTTCTAGCGAAGCCCACTGTCGGATTTGTAGCGGATTACTTTTCGGTAATGATGAATAAAACATTTGAAATTTGTCAATTTTTGTTAATTTAACTTTCAGAGTTTGAGAAAATTCATATTTGTGATGATTTTGTTAACGATGAGTCTGTGCTACGCCGGCTTCTATTTCATACCACAGCCGAATGAACATTTGATAGATTCACAAGTGGAACTTAATGTTTCTGTGAATCTGGTTGAAGTATTGCCATGCAACGAAGAAGTAAGTAAATGTAATAAATTTTATTAGTTACATAAGTTAACTATTGCGATTCTAGTTCACTTCACATCAATCCCTGTGTACAGCAACACGTCAGATGCAATGCAACACAGAAGACGGAACAATTAGTGTGTACGTGAAACGCAATTCGGGATTCAACAGTGATGAGGTGCAATACACTATTTGTATACCGGATAATGAAACAGACATTCGAAGTGAATCCTCATCAAACCTTAGTTGTACAGTTGATACTCAAAAAGTGCCTGATTGCCTCTATAACACATTGACATTTTGGTTGTTCCTCGTGCTCATGTGTCTCGGAACAATTGGTTTTAATGTTTCAAATTGCATTAGTGATGCAGTTTGTTTTGATATGCTTGGTGAATCACAAGAAATGAAGTATGGAGCACAACGAGTGTTTGGCACAATCGGTTTTGGGATATCTGCTTTGATAGCAGGTGTAGCTGTAGATATGTCAACGGAGAATGCGATTAAAAACTTTACACCAGCGCTGATAATCATGTTGGTATTCAGTGGTATGGATTTACTGAGTGTCAGTAAGTTGAAAGTATGCCATTGTACATAGTTGAGGCTATTCTGTAATGTTCTAAGTGAAAAATCCTTTTTTAGCTACCACGACTGTCAACCGACTCAATTCTACATGATGTATCGAAACTTCTGCGTCGCAAAGAGATACTTACGTTCTTGGTATTTGTCACAATTGCTGGAGTTCTCGATTCATTCATTATATACTACATGTTTTGGCATCTGGAGGAAGTGGCAGCTAAGACAGGTTACATGGAATCAATCAAATTGATCGAGGGTTGTGTCGTTGCAGCCGAATGCCTCGGGGGTGAAATACTGTTTTTCATAATAAGTGGGAAAATTTTAAAACGTATCGGTTACGTTCATTGTTTAAGTTTTTGTTTCTTCACCTACGCAATTCGGCTCGGGCTCATATCGTTAATCAACAACCCTTGGTGGTTGGTTATCATTGAATTCTTTATGCAAGGATCCACGTACGCTCTTTGCTACACGTGCATTGTTGCTTATGCATCTGCTGTTGCACCACCAGGAACATCTGCTACAGTACAAGGTCTAGTTGCTGGTGTCGATGATGGTCTGGGATACGCAATTGGATCTCTTATTGGTGGGCAGTTGTACAAACGTTTAGGTGGCACAACGAGTTTTCAAATATTTTCACTTGGAGCAATACTTTCTTGTGTAGCACATGTGTTGGTCCGGCCGGCTTCTAAACACGGATTGGGTTCTCCTCACGATGGATACGAACCACCTGTCGAGCAAGCCAAAATAAGCATGACCACGTAACAGTTTAGAATTATTATAATTATTGTACATATGTTGATAGTGCTAAGTTTTGATGTTATATTTGAATAATATAAATAAATTATATAGAACAATTTCGGCTCCAGACCAACTCGCTCAATGGAACTCAAACTAGCAAAAGTGGTCCAATACATCCTTCAAAATAGACACTCATCTATGCAGACAAAAAAGCAGGAGTTCCACCTGTACACTTTGAGGTGACACTTCACTTCATACATAAACAGACTGACGGAATATTTCAAGACCTCACAATTGATAATGAGACCATAAACGTAGAATATGTTATATAAAACCTTTGAATATAAAAAACAAACTTCTCATATACAAGCAAATAATAAGGCCAAGTCTGCATTAAATTCAAGGTGATATTGATAGGATAACAATTTGCATTTTGAAGTGCTATTGCTCGTTTTCAGGAATATTCCTTTGTACAATCTTTTGCGCTTTTCAGTAGTTTTTGATTTTGAATAAGTTTTTACTTTACAATATACATTTAAATGTTAAAATTGAGGGATAATTATGAGGAAGTAACGTAAGTATATATGATGTAACATCATGGAAATTAAAGTTTTTCGTCATATTCCGTAAAATAGATTATCAAGTGGGTGGCTCCGTGGCAAAAATGTATTGTACGGAGTGTCTACAGGGGAAAATTGAAAAGCAAAATTAAACTTTGTCAAAACCAGGTAAGAAACCCAGTTTCCAAAGAAAGTATTTAATATAAATTCCAAATTCAAATAATTCATTCTCAGGAAGCTTGTTTAATGCTACTCTGGAATGGGCTCAATATGATGCAGATAACAGAAGAAATCTGTTTTATGATTTAGCCCAAAATATTTCCACAAGAGGATTGAGAAGATCAGTGTCAATGCAGAATTTGACATCTCAACCTCTTGTGGGGGAATGCAGTAGTTGGGTAAATCACAGGTTTACTGACAATGCTGTGTTCATGGCATGTGCAGGGCAAAATAGCTCCTGCTCATTGAACATTGCTTCAAAAGAACTAACCTTCGTACCTCCAAGACCAAAAGATGTAAGAGGGTTTTGCGTCTGTTCCCTCAAGGATAATGTTTTCTTGCTGGGTGGAGAGTACGAAGGAAAAGCTTATGACAAAACAATGAGAATCAATAGTGCCACACAAGAGTGGGAGGAGCTTAATTGGGAATATGGTCGGCGTGATGTTGGGGCTTTCATTGTATCAAATAAAATGTATGTAGTTGGGGGGTACAACATCGAAAGCCAAACAGCGTCAAGGGCCTAAAGGGGGAGAAGGCTTGGGGGTACTGTCGAGGGTTGGTTTTCTCTCCAGCAGATCCCACCGTAAAATCTAAATCGATGGAGATAAATTTTGACGGAGGACGACGGCGACATCGAATTATATGCGGAGAAAATTCTACGGTCAAAACCCAGTCGTGTTCAATTTATAAATGTCATTTGAAGATGGATTACTATTATATCTGATAGATAATTGTTTCATCTTTCAGGAAAACATCACAAAACTGTATGTTACAGAACAAGGTTTTCGGTTTTCGAGACTGACTAATTGAAATTTCGATTTCAAATTTGGATTTCAAATATCCAAAATCCAAAATCTGGATTTCAAATGGATATTGTGCAGTTCATATACAAGACACGAGGTAAGTCAGCTCACCATCCACTCCGGAACTTTATTTTATATGAAATGAAAACTGATACATGAATTTTGGCTCAAAATCATTTCAACAAACTTGAGACAATGAGCACTTGTTGGTCCTCCAGAATTATTTTCTTAAATAAAAGTCGGAAATTTTTATATTTATCTGTCAAATTAACCACAAACTCAAATTAACCACTTTCCTCCAGCAACTTTACACTCGACATTTCGTTGCACGGTGTTTCCACGCAAATGTTCATTTCGGTTCCACTCACTACCACGAGGTTACGGTACGAAACCATAGATGGCCACGGCGGATGTCGCGCCACCGTTTTCACTCAGTCATTTCCGGATTTGCTAGGAAAAAATAGTTAGGTGCAAGTGGACTCCAAGTACAAGGAACAAGTGGACTCCAATTACAAGGAGAGAAGTGAAGAAAAACTTTCAAGGTTTTCAAGGAAATGTTCAATTTTCTTAAGACTAACAAATGTTGAAGAACAAAGAAAGAAGACTCACCCAGTTTCATGGTCCGGACGACTGCAGATCACTACACTCATTTTCCATTTAAGTACCAAAAGTTATTCACGAAAATGCACAAAATGAAAATGCATTTAATTGAATTTTGAAAAATTTCGAATTTTGACACTCAGTGGACCTAAAAATTAAAAATCGCACTAAAATTGAAACATTTTTAAGAATTTAACAGGTTTTTAAAGTAACGTATGCGAAAATCTGTTATACAGTTTATAAGACTTTGCAGTTTGCCGTGACATCTAGCAATTAGCAGCGCCAACGAACTGTCAAACAAAGTGACGTTTTGTGCAACAACGAAAAGGCGCTTCAATCATATTCCGTTAGTTTGTACGATCAGCATAAGGTGATTTAGATGGCTCCAAACAAGAAGGAGTGAGTACTGAAGCATAGTTTGCAGCGCAATCATTTTAATAGAAACATTTTTCCCAGTTTACACAGCAGCGCAACAAACATTTTACCCACTGACGAAGATCTTGTTAAGAGATCGAAGGATTGGGCATCGATCATAGAGGTTGAGCTATTGAGTAATTGGTTAATGAGATTTGTGAATTGAAAAGTTAAATTTTCCAACAGAAATACGACGGAGTCGATGAGAAGGACGAATTTTCGTTACTCGATGTTTGTGGGACCTACGATCTAGAATCAACAGACACAGACACGATAGAATCAGTGGACAAAGGACATTTTGTGGATGAGAATGAAGGTGAAGGAAATGAGATTGGTGAGGAAGAATTGAAATTGTGCAAGGAAGCTGTTAGGAAACAAAGGAACAGATTTCGTGAAAGAGGACTGGACCGTGTGTTGAATACATTTTGTGTTAAGGAAATCGAAAAGGTCGAGTTGTGGCTACAGAGACACGAAGAAGTCTTTAGTCATAATGTTAGAAGTTCTGATGGTAGAAGCGAAAGCGTTTTCAAACATACAAAGTGTGTGAACATATGCAAAACGACCAACAAATATTCCGATGAAGATTCTTTGGAGTCTGTTGACACAGCAAAGTACATTTTGTCGAATAGAAAGAAAGGTGCTTCCAGTTTAACATTAGCTTCCATCAAGAAATATAGATTCAACACGAACACAATCTTCAAGGAATGTTCTAGTAAATTGAAAAGCAGTGCTTTGGCCAATCTCCAAATTCCGTCTAGTAAAGATTTTATTACAAATTCACCATTTTGGGATAAGCGTAAGCAAGCTTCAAGTGGGAATTTTTCAAAACGTCGTTTATTGTCATCAGACAAATTTAAAACCCGCAACAAACAGGACACATCCTCCGATTCTGACATGTCAGAAACGCAAAGCCAACGACATAAGTATATGAGGATGAAAAGATCGAAACGCAGACAAACCGTAATGGATCCATCATTCGTCAAAAAGCGTCAAAGATCCAACCTTGATTCATCATTGTCAAGTTTTTCAGCAGTTGGCAATAAGTCATCTAATTTGGGTGTCAAAAGGTCAGAAGAACCAGTGCAGCATGTAGACTATGTAGCACCTGACACTCGAACTCAGCCTGATTTGAAGACGGAAAAAGTGATTCTGTATACACCAGAAAATCCTGAAGATTTGATTCGAAATGGAAAAGTTGTGATCACCGAGGAATATCTTGAGAAAATGATTGGCAAACAATTAAAGGACAAGTACCTCGAAGGGAAGAAAGGATTCACCATGGAATTCCATCCCACATCAACAGTGTATTTCCATTTACCAGACAAGCTGTCCTCGATGGACAGTGATGATGATATTCTGGATAGACTTTCATACAACTGGCGAGGATGTATAATAGAAATTGAACCATTCCCACCGAAACACCGCAAGCCGTAGTTTAATAAATTTTTGTTAATTTTTCACCAAGACACAAGGAAATAAAGTATTAGTATTATTTTGTATTATTTACTAGATTATCTTGTAGATAGCTTGCAGTTTCTGATCCAGACAAAACGTTTTTGACTAACAATTTTTGAGGGCTTAAAACAATGTTTTCATTAGTAATACTATCTTCGTTCATATGGGACTTTTGATGGCGAGTCAAGAGGGATAAGGAGGAACATTTCCTACCACAAGTACCACAAACATAAGGTTTCTCTTTAGCATGTGTCCTCTTGTGGTAGTTCAGTTGGCTGGACGTTGTGAATCGTCGGGAACATTTATCGCAGCTAAATGGTTTCTCTCCAGTATGCGTACGCATGTGACTGTTTAAACTATGTCTAGCAAAAGACTTGCCACATTGTGGACATTGATAAGGCTTCTCTCCGGTGTGGGTACGTAAGTGTAGTGTTAATGTTGAGGATGAGGCAAATGCCCGGTCGCAAACGTCACATTTGTATGGTTTTTCCCCAGAATGCACTCGCATGTGTAAATTCAAATTCGAGGATTGTATGAAGGACTTGTCGCAAATGTAACAAACGTAAGGCTTTTCCCCGGTGTGAGTTCGGATGTGCGAGACTAGAGTACTGTAATGGGTGAATCTGAAACATAAATGAATCGTTTTGTGTTCGCAATGAATAAGTTCATCTTCAATACTTTCTGTCACATTCATCGCATGAATATTGCTTCTGTTCCGAGTGAGTTTTCAAGTGCGAGTTCAGTAGACGGGAATCAATGAAAGCTTTGTCGCAATGATTGCAAACCCATGGTTTCTCACCGGTATGTGTCCGCATGTGAATGGACAGTGAATGCGAATCGTAATAACTCTTCGAACACATCGAACAAGCATGCTTCTTTTCACGTTCCTCGCCAGTGTGAAGCCGAAAGTGTCGTGTTAGGGCACCCATTTCAGGGAAGCCTCGACTGCAAACTTTGCATTTGAATGGTTTATCCTCGAAGTGAATACGGACGTGACGTTTTAATTTGACAACATCTGTGGAAGATTTTTGAATTTCTTATTCTCGCTAACGGAGATATCTGACTGTTACCTGTAAAAATTTTTTCACACTTTCTACAAACGAGCTGGGCTCCTTCGTCAACATGAATCGAACCGTGAACATACAAGTCTTGTTCATTTGTGAAGGAGCTGTTGCAATTGTCACACTGATACTCTGCATCCTTGTGTTCTGATACTTGAGTATGACATTTGAGATGGGACTCCAGTGTTGCACTATTCTTCACTTGTCTATGGCAAATTGGACAATTCACTTTGGTGGCGTTATCCACAGAAGCAAGTTCTGAAGTTTCAACAACATCTCCAACTCGATCGAACTTATTGCTAAAATTGTTTTCTTTCACAACTTCATCACAAAGACTGTTTCTTTCGAAATCATCCACATTCACTTCGGTTTCCTTAGTTTCAATTGATTTATCTGAACTATCTCTAGATTGCTCAATAACTTCCTCTTTAATGCAACTGTTTTCATGGATGAAACTTTCCTGCTCCGAATGACCGTCTTTGTGCAGTTCAACTACAGTCGACGACACACTGTAGTCGGTGTCTTGCATATGACTGTCCAGAAATAGATAGTCTGCAGTGTTATTTGGATCGTCGTCGTTATTCTCTATGTTGTATGCTGCTGGTTCGATTTCTTCAATCTTTTCCATCTCAATTCGATTGTCATCCGACCTGAAAATTTGGAAATTGTTATGAAAATTCTTATAGCTAAGCAATCTTACATAGTTTTTGCCAGCTGTTCAATGTCCATCATTTGCAGTTCAACACCTTCGGAGTGACCCTACAAGAAATGAGCATTTTATGAAATATAAATTAGTTCCAGTAACTTTAACTTTTACCCACCACAGCAATGTAGTGCCTCAGCGACATGTCGGCGTTTTCGATTTGTTGTTTAAACTGAACAGAACTGGAAAGCAGATCCAAGCATTCCTCACAAATATGAGGAGGAAGTCCATCGTTTTGAGAAATCTGCAAAATTTAATTCAATTTTATATCAAGGGAAACTCATAACATAAACAAAAACGTAAGTCGAACGTTATGCCAGAATATTGTTTACAAATCATTGACAGTTCCGGTGCACTCGCCTGGATTGGTGACAGCATGAGCAGCATCGATAAAATACAATTTTCATCTTCAAATATTTGTTTTAAATTATCATTTTCCAGCAGGCAACATCTGCAAACTCGCATCATTTTCTCGAATAACTCGCTATCCTGATCATCTTGGGTCAGTGCAGTTTGGTTGATCAGCATTTCGCTTTGGCTGTTCAAGTTGAAATCAGACACTTCTGTGGTTTTTGGACATTCAATAACGAGGTGGTCATGGGTGGAATTACAAATCACACCAGATTTACTATTGTTCAACACAATTTCCGAACAAATTCTCTTATTATTTATTAGGTCAGACATTTTCGACAAATCAAAACAATCCACGGAAATCCAAACTGTCATACTGTCTCGTGTGAAGTTAGCTGCAGTGCATTTTCATGCTAGCGGATTTGCGGCGAATTCATGTTGAAAATTTATTAATAAAATAAATTAAACTTCTAACAACAATGTTTTCGGAACAAGAAAAACGCAGAAATGTTTACATCCACGCTATATTTCCAGGAGAAAATCCAAAAATTTTGAATAAATACGTTCAAGGAGGTTGTATATTCAATAACTCAACTGATAGCAATGAAAATATTTAATTTCAGCTTTCAAAAACACATCGAAATCATACAGTAATGGCACATGGAAGGATAACAAGTTTAACTGGAGTTATTGCTTAGGATATAGCTCAAAAAGCCTGAAGAAACTCATTTTCGATATGAGCGACATGGGAGCAAATGTTGACAGCAAGTTATTGGAGGCACTGTGTGAAAAAATGAAAAACAAAGAAAACTGCTTTCGCTCCATGAACCACTATAGGATTGTTCCAAAGTATTGAAAACATTTACTAAATTTGAATAATTTCATGGAAAGGAACCTTTTTCCAGGTTGAATAAACTGATCATTGAATTATGTGCAAAACTACCAGACTCACAGAGTTTGATGGAGCACGCCTTGGACATTTTAGGTAATTTCAATTCTTTATTATACTGAAACTCTTTAATAACCTTAAATCGTTGACAGAAACTATTGCAATCAATTACTGTGGAGCAACGTCGATTTCTGAACATGAGAACCTTCTCGAAGCTTTGTACGACCTTATATTGAATAACGACATTCTACGTTGTAAGGCAGCAAGAGTTCTGAAGGAAGTATCGCGACATTCCAATGGTGCATCTTCATGAAATACATGCATTATGTGATACTCAATACCTTATTTCATTTCAAGTATCGAAAGCAATGGTGGAACGAAAATATTTAGAGAAATCTGTAAAAGTCTTAACGCGAAATGAAGATTCAAGCGATGTTCTTGAGATTATCTTCAATTTAATCAAATCAAATCCAATAGAAGCGTTGAGCCAAGGTTTATTTGAATTGCTTCGTGTTAAAGCGCTTGAAGAGTTTCCAATTCTTCCCGAATCCATGAAATGCTTCGCTGTACTAATCAACAACGAAGAAGGGCAGAAGCTATGTGATCGTCATGATGTGATATATAAACTATACAAAATCCTACGTGACCAGAGAAAGAATCCGCAAACACTCCAGTACACAGTATTAGCACTACAAAACGCAACGTTAAGCACCAAATCACTTTGGCGTTGCAGGGAGTTGTGGGATTTGCCCTTGTTGTTGATCAAAGCAGCTTCTTCCACTGAGGATGATCTGTTGCAATTGTATGCTCTGCAGGTAGTTCATGAATTACGAAAATTACAAAATTTTGATCATTTTACCTTCAAGACCTTGCACCAAATCACACAAATGCCCGCTGTTAAGGATTTTGTTAGAAAAGTGTGCAAATCGAAAATAACGAGGATTCCCTGCCGCAAATTGTACTGCGAGCAGGTCAAGCAGAGACTTCTAGTGTGGCTCAGAAGGAAGTCATACAAAAATGTACAAACAGATTCAATGTTCAATTAAAAATTTAAAATTATTAACAATTTCGACCATCCATCGTGTTTCATTTCAACCGTCACGTGTATTCAGCCAAGTTCCAACTAGAACGGAACGCAACGGAATGAATCGCATGTGTCGAACAGATTGTTTTGACACAAGGAGCAGTGGTAAAAATCGTGAATTGTTGACGTTTGCTGGAAAGCAAATTTTTGTTTCGGTAATTTTTAAGTGAATTTTTAGTGAAATTTATATTATTTAAGTGCTAAAGATCTCAAAAAGTGAAAATGTCGAGAAATATACCAGCAGGGTTAGTATTTTCGTTGATTTCTGAATCAATACTTTCTTGTAGTGATTCTGGGTACCGCCAAATTTTAGGCGGGATCAAAATAACATCAGCTTAACTAACTTAACTATCGTTTTCAGATGGGAATGCTACTCTGCAATTGGGAAGCGAATCGAAGGAACTCGATTTATCGCATTCAAAACGCCATTGGATTCAGTAAGTCACATATCAGTATTGAAATTCTTGTTTAATGGTGCGTGCACCTGTAGCCTGCAATTATCTACGAAATTAACAACCACATGTTGCGTTCATTTAGCTAGTTAATTAGAATTTGATCCTCGTGGGTGTTCCACGATCATTACAAATCCCGATTGTCGTAGAATTGAAAACTAATTAAATAAATTCAAAGAATTCAATTACAAATTATAGAGAAATATTAACCAGAATGTAATGAATTTACATCTTATTCACCTCGTTCTACAATCACAATCACGACAAGAGTATCTTCTCGAAAGTTGAGGATGCGTGGGTTATGCATCGTGCTTTTAGGAAAAGTACATTACCGACATCACGGCACCTTTGGTTTCTATTGTTTGATATTGAAAACAAGAAGAAATAGTGAAAGATTTGTCTCAGTGATGAGTAATGATACTTCATCCAGACTGCTCAAGTCACAAACAAGACGAAACATTATTTCGAAAGTAGGTTTGCGTAATTTGGTTGCACGAAACAGTTGGAAACAGTTGGAAACTGACAAGGGACAAGGTGTTGAACGAATACTTTGCATTTTAATTACGATTTATTTGGTTATTGTCGACACCGTATTGTACAGAATCTTGCTTCACTGGTGGCGCTACAATTGCAATGCAATGAGACAGTGCAGCAAGATGGTGTAGGTGGTGTCGTTGTTGTGCAGCATCCTCGTGACTTTGAATGATTTCCGTGCTTAACATATCGTCATAGAACATCATTCGGAGTTCCTTAACCCGATTTCAATTAATAACCAGCAAGATCAAAACAATGAAGATGATCTCACGAGATAGTCATGTTGTTGTATGGTTGGGAACAATTTCATGTTTACATCGAAAACCTTCTTAAGAAATGCCCTAAAGGGCAGTCAGTGTTCAGGACAAAATTCTTCACATCCATTGGTGAGAAATCCGTTTTATCTCATCCAATTCATCTGGTTTTTTGGTTGAAACATTTTGAAAGTGTCGGCATTTCGCACCATTCACAACATTTGTAATTAAAACGAAAATCACAATCGATTTCGGTGGGCGTAAATCGAAGAAACAAATATTTGATTTCGAGTTCGTGAATCGTTGAGCGATTTTTATCAATATAATTTGAACTCCTGAAATTTATAAGATGAAATTATACACTTTCGCATGATATAGTGGCTGCAAATATTAATTGATTATCTAATTCATGTTTTGTGGTTTCTTAAATGAAAATTTGTAGTACCTTCAACAATTATGGAAATATGTTTGTCGGCCGGATCAAAAGCTTATGAATTATGCTAATCTACATACATCATTTTAAAAACGACTACGTGCTCTTTAATAAATTTACACGGAAATGAAATGGTAATGAAAACTTTTTGCTAGAAACTAGAATCATCCTTCCTTCTTTATGTAATTTCAGTTTGAGGTCAGTTGAATCACCTGTTTCATGGTTGAAACACTTCAAGATGTCTTCTCCCATAAATTTGTGATAAAATTCTTCAAAATTATTCTTGAATATGAAGTGAATACGAAATCAGTGTAATAGATTACTCGGATTCGTGAAAATATTTTGGCAAAACATTTTGAGGTTATGTACTCATCATCATCATGGGATTCGAACTAGAAATAGAAATAAACGTCAAACTGAACTGAATACTCGGAAATTTTGTGGACAATAAAAGATCGTGAATCTTCACTTCTACAAAATACAATACGATTCACGTAAAACCTTCTTCCTGGTGCAGCCTCTCATTGTGGTTTATGTACTCGATTGAAAGAAGCCTTCCTTCGAATTTCTCAGACAATTCAAAATTTAATAATAATTGTTGTTGGTGTAATCTTATCTCAGCCATCCTGCAGTGCTGACCAGACCAGACCAGAATTTAAGGATTCACTGAAAATATATTTTGGAAATTTTTCTTGTAATATTTTGATATCGTGGCACAAAATATACCGGCATACCTTTTACATGCGTGCGTACAATGCAATAACGAAAAACGCTTCCTGCTGGGAATTGTTTGATTTATTGAATGCATTTCACCCGATGTGTGATTGCCAAAAAGAAGAAGAAGAACATTTTGGAAAAAATTATAGGCGCCTTTCATGAACGATACTTTAGTTGGTACTTTAGTTTGGCATCAAATTATAATTTGATTTATTAGAAATGACGGGTAAACAAATGATATTGTCCATTGACATGATGGGAATCATTGAGTTCAATGAGACCAATACCAATTATCACTTCACGATTTGTTTGTTTTGCTTCAGATAAGATTCAACTTACTGTCCTGTTTATTTGTGCAACGTCAGCATACTGGCCACAATGACCACGATGACCACAATTCCAATGTGACCGCATGGGAAACCTGAAGCGTGTGTGGGGTCCAGCTTTGTGATTGCATTCCTTCCATGGTTGGGGGATGTTGTTACCTACAAAATAGAAAATTCGTTTCAATGTTTATTGAGTCTTCTCTTCTCGGTGAGATTTGTTTCAGAGCAAATGGTAATTACAAGTCGAGTTACACGTAAACACGTTTTGCTTGTTTGTAGCTATAAATTATAGTAGACGAGCTTATTGCACTTTTGGTGTCTGTACTCTGACTGTAAACTCTTATAAAAGTTTCTCATGGTTTATGGATTTGTATTCGCACAAGCATTGTCATCTAGGAGGAAACTTCTAGTTCCATGGCGCCACAGTGGCAGGTATTCAATTTTAGTGCACTTCTGTTGTTACCCTAACCGCTGGAAGTGGGTCAGTCTCTTGATCCCAGATTTGAATTTATCCTGGAATTAAAAAACCACATGGTGTTATTATTTGCTCAGAATAAACAACAACAAATACAATTAACTTTGATTTATTATGAAATGCACGAGGCTTACATTGACAATACAAAATTGGATGTGTGTGTGTAGAGCTAATGCTCTGAGTGTGTTTGTTAGTGATTGGACAACAAGGACTAATAAATTTCACTTATTAACTAGAAATTATGTTAAGAACCCTCATGAACCCACAATCAAGAGAAAGCAAGGATAATGAATCGAAGATCCTAGTATCAGATATGAAGGACATAAATTTCTGTGATAGAAATCTTTCTAATATGCTGGTTCTATTGCATCTGCTTAATTGTATTGACATTTTTTTTAAAAATCATTTAAAAGACTTTCCCCGAAATGAAACGAGATTCTGACCAGAAAACACTTAATCCATCTTTCACGTATTCAATGGCGGCGTGGCGTGTTTTTCACAAAACAAGGAAACCATTTATTAAATTATTTGCTTTTGAGTATTTTCGAAAACTTAACGCCATCGACATCGCCATCGACATGTGTGCAAAGAGGTGGATCCGATATTGAAGGATTTATGTACGGAAACCTTCACTTCAAAAGGTTGGTCAATAATAATGAAGAAGAAGAAATGAAAAATTTTTCAACGAAAATGTGCAAAAGCCATAACGACGTTGAAAGTGCATGAATCGGTTGGAGTAAACACTTTTGAAACCTTTCGCCTACTGCTGCTCGTCTCAATATTGAATTTAACCGAAACCTAAAATGAAAATAAAAATAAATTGATTTTATCTTTTGCAATTTTTTTGGTGCAACGTCTTGCATTGCATCGTCTGTGTGGAAGAGGTTTCACCGAAGAACCTTTCGAATAGAGATGCATCGTTTCGTTGGCGTGCGTGACCAGGCGGTCGGATAAGCCAATTTCGGTGACAAATTGCCGCTTGACACTTCCTAGGTTTCGTGACAGTTTCAGAGTGACCTGCAGTCATTGAATTGATAACTACGGGAAGAACAAGCACTTGATTCCTTCAAAATTCCATTCACCAAGCAATAGTCGGGCGATTCTGTCAATTTGACATTTGTTGAAATCGGTATTCTGGTGGCAAAAGTTAACGGGTTTTCTGTTAAACGTCCGTTACTGGAACAGTTGACAAATTTGCTTCCAATTAGGTTTCGAAATTAAAATTTGTTCCGAAGTGACAGATTCGGAATTCTGTTAAAAACCAAAACTGTTAACTTTCTCAACAGAAATCTGTTAACTTATTTAACTTTATTGCAACTTTTGATTAACTTGCAATGCTTGTATTGTGCGTGTCAGATCTTGTAACTGAATTTTGAAGGATCGTTCACATCCTAAAGTGAAAGTGTTAAGTGAAAATCCATCTGTTGGATTTTTCAAGAAGTACTTTTTCAGTTCGAAAACGAGAATGTGATGAAATTTTGCATACACGTTTAGTTTGGATGACAAGTGACGTCATTCCAAATCCAATATGGCGGAATAGTTATTTTTCGAATCACTCCCATGATATGGGTATCAAATGAAAGGGTCTGCCGAGGGGAATACGAAAATAAAATGACTGCCCAAGATCCCATTCAAGCACATGAAGTGCAATTTGGCTAATAGAGACAGTCGTTTTGACATTTCAAAATCCAACCAATCAACACATTTTCCTAGTACATGCAAGTTTTGCCTCACTCACGTACAGTATAGACGAGTGTTAGTGCCATTCCTTTGTAGTCAATTCAAAGCTTGGATTGCAGGAATGTCAAGCAATCAAGAAGAAAAACAAAATTGTTGTATCCACCTGTAAATGTCGCAACGAGAACTGCAATTAATTATACAAGAAACAAGCACGTTTGTTTGGCTTCATGATAACCGAATGGCGCCTCCAACACACAATATTTGCTTAAAACTATCGTTATATTGAAAAATTTTATTTACTAAATATTATTTTATGTTTATATACATTTTGTCGATATACAGATACGGAAAATATTCGAAAGAAATAAAAAATTACACACTCATTGAATTGAAAATTCTCTAAATGCTATAGAGAAAATACCCAGAACCGATGAAATATCACACTAGAATGCGAAAAATCACAAAAACCCGATTTGTAAATAAATTTCAAATGATTTTTGTTTATAGAGATTTTTGTTAATAAATATTTGAACATTAATTTTAACTTTATGTTTTGGAAAATTTTCTTGTTTTGAAATGCACAAATCCCAGAAGGTACACTGATATGATGTGATATTGAGAACAAAGCTATTCGTATGTAAATCAGTTTATATGACGAAACATGACTTGTTGATCCTCGAAATTCGGAATTGTCGGAAATGAATCAATTAAAAGTTTCACGACGATTCCTCGAAACTTTCAATCTTTGGTCCGTAGTGGGAAAATTTGACATCTTCCATGGTGCCAACTGCCAACTGCCAACCGCCAATGCCGACATTCGGCAACATAAACGTTTGTAATGAATGTTGTAAAGTAATAAATTCAAAGTATTAGTAGTGTATCCACAAGGATGAAGGATGTTCTAGTCAATTTCCGATGGGATAAAACCAAAACCAAAACCAAAACAAGTAAAACCTCTGTCGAGACAAATTGACTATCGGAAGTTAAACCGACCGTAGAGCAAAGCTAGAATCGTCTGAATAACTTGACATGGATAAAAGGAATCGAAGAGCGTAAAACGATTTAATAATCTCGGGGATAAACCCATATCTCATGGATTCAACTACATACTACCTACTGCATACTGGTAAAATTTTGTTCAAGATGAAATTCGTTTTAAAATTCACATCATCATGTCTGCTTGACCATTGGTCAATTTATGGCCAAAACCACCAACCATTCAAGTATCTCTCTGACGATGATGGATCGGTAAGATGAAAATATTATTATCAAAAAACGTTGGGTGTCCTTAGAAGAGGTGGAGCTCTTAGTGAATTTTTACCGAAAATGTTATTTGCAAATGGCCACCAACGTTGATGGACTCATTCAACTTTCAAGAGATGAACCATAAAAATGATGTTAACTTAATTGAACATCACCTAAAAACAATGTTTCAACTGATAGCTTTCTGGGTGGCACCATCATCGTCATCATTCCAGAAATTGATTTATAAGCGTCTCCTTCGATTAATTGGTCGTTTATGATAATTTCTTTTCGAATCAATTTACGTGAAAATTGTAACCGAACCAAAAAATGTTTCTTCTAGGAATGGTACGAGCAGCAGGAGGAATCAACAGAAATTGATTGGTAAGTGATAAAGTAGCTGCAAAATGAAGTTCCTCACAAGTTTCCTTTTTATTTCAGGTTGGACTGCGATAAACTTCTGGAAGAAGTACCAAATCTCGGCTTAATAATTGACTTGACAAACACCAAAACAAGGAAATACTACTGCCCAATGAGGTTCACTCGTAAAGGCATCCAGCATCTGAGTATACCACTTGAAGGACACCAAATACCTTCCAGATACGTCCTTCGTGGGTAAGTGCTACACGACACGTCTCATTTCAACACCGATTAATCGATTTTATCATATCCACGTCCATGTGGCGAATATCCAAGTCATCTCTTAGCCTCAACTTCACAGTATCGTAAATTTTGATAATTCGAAAGAGTCTTAAAGTAAAATCGAAGAAGATAATCGATTCCGTCCTTGATTTATTGAATCTGCTTATGATGATAACATTAAATATAAATAAATTTAATTGAGTGTGTTAACGTTAATAAATTTAATATCATTTGCATGCGACTCAACTCGATTCGTCTCTTTTCATTCTCAACAATCGAAGACCGCCTGTAGCTTCAATTGAATAGCACTTTGCTGGTGTGTGATAAGGTTGTGTTTCGCAACGTTATGCTCCTACTTCCAAAAGGATTAAATTACAAAAGAAGGAGCTTCCATTCAATCCATTCAATCCTGGTTAATTTATATTTTCTTCTTTTCCAGAATGAAATACGACATTCTTGATTTCCTGAGTGAAAACAAAGATAATGGTGAGTGTCGTCTATTGTCGTGTATCTAAGATATTAAATTCAGTAAATTCACTTTTAGGTAATTATGAGTTGACTCTCATCATCCTTTAACATAACTATAGGTCTGTTCACGTACTCACTCAAAAAATTGTTTTGAGAGAATTTAACGAAAAGTAACGGAAAGGAAATATGCTTGAAAGTGCTAGATGTTACTCGAGAAATTTCTTCATTTGACAGGTGCATGTAACAGACGTTAGAAATTTGAAAAGTTGAAATGTCAAATTTGTTTATGTTCGTTCATGAAGTTGCTCCAGGTCACTCAAATGCATTTTTGTAACTCTAGTAAATTCAAGCTGTACGTGAACAGACCTAATGAAGAATCAAAGGCAAGTTAAACATTTTGAGAAAATTGTACAGTTGCAGCTGTCAAAATGAACCGACTTTTTACCATCACATTGAATATTTCTTATAATTTTTACATTATGTAGACATGTTGTTTGTGAATGTACTCCTTTCCTGAATATCTTTTCCGAGCTTCTACTGTATTTGTTTAGTTAATGATACCTTCAGGACAGTATAGCACGCAAAATGAAATAAATTGCGACCAACAAATTCAGATTCCATTTTAATTTATTGATTTTGTAATATTAATTTGAACACAATATCGCGTTGCAGCTTGAAATGCAAAACAAAATTTCCATCTTCTGCTACTTCGTTTTAGAGTAGATTTCGTTGTTGTTTGAATTAAGGTTTTAGTCATTTTCATTTTATTGTTAAATTTAGTTTTATCAAACAGAGCGAAACTTGCCCACGCCTTGTACAAAACAAAACCCCAATCCAACAATGACCAATGCTGCTGATGTTTGATCAAAAGAAAAATGTTTCTCGTACAACAAAATCTGTTCATGGATCTTAGATTCAAGGAGTATCATGTCTTTAAATGCTAAACTCCTGTAACACGATATCCATTCGTCGTTGAACAATTTCAAAAACCACAATATCACGCAAATCATCATCATGCTTTTAGATTTTTGACATGATCCTCATTTGTTTGAATTTCGATTTCTATCTTCCAGATAAACTGATTGGAATCCATTGTACACATGGCGTCAACAGAACTGGATATGCTATTTGCTATTACCTCATAACAGAAATGAAGCTATCAGCAGACACTGCCCTATCACGTAAGTTATCCTCACTTCCACATGTCATTAGCTTGATAAAAGATGTATTCCAGGATTCGAAAAAGCGCGAGGTCATTCTATAAATCGTGAACCGTACATTGATGACATTTACAGGATGTCAATTGTAATGAATATTCGGAAAAGACGTCATTCCAGTAGTAGTTCTGACAGTTGTGATAGTTCTAGCAAGATATCTGAAGCGGATGCGTTGCCTGTAAAGAGATCAAGAACATAAACGAGTTACTTTTATAAAACAGTTTGTCTTGTTATTTTGAACATCGTATTGAGGAGATATTGGAATTGGTATTGCGAATTTCACTTCCATCAAGCTCAGTTCCGATAACTTATGTTAGCGATTATCCTTACAGGAGAATATATATCTCTACACATATCTCGTTGCATGGAGTGGACACTTACCAAAGATTTTATCAAATCAATTTTTATGATATTCATATTTTAAAATGTGACAAGGATTCTGTCTGGATGGCAACCTTGGTGCAAACATAAATGAAGTCTCGATGACTTCTTCTTGGCTATATGCTCGGGTTCGTAGTCGTCTCCGTAACTAAAAATAACATCAAATCAATTTTCATATTTCATTAGGAATGGATTGAAGTTGAATCGGAAGCCACTATACCAACTATAAGTACAATGGTTGTAAAACGTTTGGCGCCAGGACTTTCGTATCCTTGCTTGCTTGCTTTTGCTTGCTTAGGGAAATGATAATTTTCTTCATATGTTCCATTGGGCTTTCGTCTTGTGGGATCATAAACGTTTGTTGCCTTGCCGTTCTAAGTGCTATATGCTTTCGAGTGCAATATTTCATTGCAACATGAATGAGTCTATTAGATTGGAGATATAGTGAAAGGTTATATTGAGTCATAGCTTCTTAATATGAGTTATACCAATTGTTTGTTAATATCATGTAGATTGTATAAGATTGAGATGCACCAGTACTAGAAGAAGAAAAAGAAGAATGGCAATTAATAACGTTACTCCTACCGTTCGTTAAAAGCTATTCAAACATGTTATCAGTCAAATCACATTTCAAGACCTCAGCTAAACACATTCATTCGTTCGAGTTGAAAATGCACTATTTACCTACCGCAAAAAGGTGATTTGTCTTAAGTGAAGTTCCGAATTCACTTCAATGTGATCAACAAGACAAATGTCTTCGAATCTATCACTTCGAAGAATGAGAGAAGACTGAAGAAACTTCCAAAGAGGTGAACAGTCAGTATATCTGTGAAACAGGACGCTGGACGACTAGCGTCAATCAAAATAGATCAGAGCATGAATAATTACCAGACGGGATCATGTGGTTGCCATTAAATGAAACATTTTTCACCTGTGATACCTGTTGAGATGAGGACAGAATGGAATGATGGGATTATGCAAATTCTCTACATGAGCGGCAAGTGTTTTACAATGGCTAAGAGGTATGGCAATCGTAATTCATAGTAATCATTTGATAAATTGTTAAATCGTTATTTAGTCACCACATTGTTTTACGTGGTTCCTTCAAGAGATATGGATTCATTCCCTGCGGGATGCTAGATTCATCTAATGATGCACCACATATCATTAGACGTTTTTGGTAGTATCTAGGTTTCCTTGTGTCCAAACTCGACAAATTTAACGCCTTTGTTCATGAGTTTTTGACAAATGACTTTTGAAATTATCTGAAAATGGAAGAAATGTTCAATATCTCAATAGGTCTGTTCACTTGGTTTTGTTGTACTCGTTCGAAAAATTGTTTTGAGAGAGTTTGACGAAAAGTAACGGACGGAGAATACTCGGCAAATACTTGCTCGAGTAACTTCAAGCTACTAGGAAAATGCGACTCATTTGACAATGTGGTTATGTCAAATTTGTTTGTGTTCGTTTATGACGTTGCTCGGGGTTACGAAAAGTAACTTCAAGCTACTAGGAAAATGCGACAATGTGGTTATGTCAAATTTGTTTGTGTTCGTTTATGACGTTGCTCGGGGTTACTGAAATGCGTTTTTGTACTATTTGAGTAACGAGAGGGAATTGAGAAAAATCCTCTCAACTTGCTCATTTACAGCCGACTAAACTCTCGTAGACCCAATCAATTCCAATTTCAACACTTCGTCGTTCGTGTTAAACAAGTATTCAATTCAAACGTTGAATTTATTTCCCGACTTACATGTCCTAAATCTGTCCAATTATTTGCATTATTTGCAATCGCCCACCATATTGGAAAATTTCAATTATCAAGTTTGTTTTTCAATCTCATTAAATTCAAGAATTTTATTATCCACCGCTCTAGCTACGGCCACTTTTCCATGACAATTATGACAGTTACAAGTGCTATCATCGCCATGATTGTCGCCATCATGGAAAGTCAGTCGCCATTCATGAGTGCAACAAATGTCACTTTTCAAATATTGCAACAAGTTTGTGGTAATAAATTTATGAAAAAATTATTTTCTTAAAAACAAGAAGCATAAATGAGCATGGCATTTGTCCAATGTTGTGAAAAATTATATCTAAAGCAACAGGTGGTCCTGTGAAAATCCGTTAGGGAAAGTTAATTTAACAAAATTCAAAATGACATAGAGATGTCGCTGGATTTCTGACGTTGCTAACTTATGTAATACTAAAAATTTCAATAATCCCGTTTTTAAAATTTGCTAAACGACAAATTTACGACAATAATAAAACTAACAAAATTATTACATTCACTTTACATTTCAATTAAATTGTTAAATTTATTAACCAAATAAACAAAACCGAAAACATATTTTTGTCGAACCGGAAAAAGGTTGAAATTTGATCTGACTGCCAAATCAAGATAAAAATTTAAATATTTCAATGTTGGCCAGATTGGCCGAATAATGACGGTTGTACCTATTTGACATGTCCTCCGTTCGGTAGTTCTTTACTGCTTGAAATACTTGTTAAACATGACAGAAAGTGTCGTCATTTTCGTGGTAATTTGTTCGTTTCTCAAGTTGTCAACACTTGTCGGTGACATTTTTTTTATTTTTATTTACTTTCTTTTTCGTTGAATGTGAATCGATTTGTTACTGTTATTGGTGGTGAACTTGCTAATCGAATTTGTCGGCCATTTTTGTGATAGCTGCAATTGAAGGAAACATGAGAGAAAATGCTTGCTGGGCAAATGCTCTAACCACTGATTTTGAATTTGTCAAAGCAATTGAAAAGTGAATTGATTCACAGGAAAGTATATTCACGGGCCATGAGGGAGAAGATGCTTCTGCTTGCTGGGCAATTGCTCTAACCACTGAATTCGAGTTTGTCGAAGCAATTGAAAGGTGAATTGATTCACAGGAAAGTATATCCACGAAACATAAGAGAGAAGATGCTTCTGCTTGCTGGGCAATTGCTCTAACCACTGATTTTGAGTTTTTCACAGAAATTGAAAAGTATTTTTGAGAAACAAGACAGAAAAGATGCTTCTGCTTGCCGGGCAAATGCTCTAACCACTGAATTCGAGTTTGTCGAAGCAATTGAAAAGTGAATCAATGACTCACAGAAGACACCATATTTATAAATTGCGAATTCCTCTGGAAATGAAAACCATTTCAAACAAACCGCAAAATACCGAAGCACAAAAGTCTGGCACGGTTTCGCAGCAAATATCAATTCCTCCCAATAACACGTCGGATGATCCGTAAACATTAAAACATTAAAGAAGACTGCTGGAAGAACATTACAAAAAGCCATATCCCCATAACGTCTCAAGGAGAATTTAGCCCTCAACGTAAATAATACCGTCACCACGATGGATGGACGATGGATATCATATCTGTTAGTGTTACACGTAAGGATATCGCGGTGAGACGCGCATTTACTTACCATTTTGCGGTTTCTCCATAACACCACCATGACCATTCGATTTCCAGTAAATAATATCTCCGAAATAAAAATAAAAATGGACTTTCTGGACGAATCATTGTCTTATTTTGCATGGATCGGTTCGGTTCGGTTCGGTTTGGCCTTTTATCTCCTCATGTTACAATGAAATAAATGAGAATTCATTAGTTCCACGTGAACCAGTCGGGTTTTTTGTGCGTGTTTTATGACATTCACGAAAAAATGTTTTTATATTTTAACCAGAAGATTTTTAAAAGTATCGATTACTTGAACATTGACAAATCAATTGCAGTTCTGTTTATTTCCCAACAGATGGCTCTGAATCGGGATCGACTTTTAATCAGCGATAAATCAGCAATTAGTTAAGGAAGATTAATAAAAATGAATTTATAATTTAGTGGTTATTAAGGAAAGCGACTTGGCACGTTTTGAAGTTAATTTCCTGATTGCAGCTCGGAATGAAATTTATTAATGCAACGTGTATAATTTATTGATTGAACATCTCGTTCTGCTACATTACGAGAACATCAAAAATGCATTTTAACCATACTGGCCTTGTGTCTTCTTGGGAAAACCTTCGGGAATTGTGTCATTCCCTTGCAAATTCGCATGTGATGATGTCTCAACAAATGTGAGGTAATTTGTTTTTGCACTATAACGTTGAAATTAATTTAAGATTGATGGCTTCCAATTTGCGCGTTGGGCTTTCCCTTTTTTTTATGATCTCCTTGGTAACGAGTAAATCTTACCCAGTTCTCGGTAAACCCTCCCACTTCAACAGTATTTCCCATAGGTTGTCAGTTCATTTAACTGGCAAATAATTATCCCTCACAAACTGTGAGAAGTAAAGCAATCCAGAATTGTACATTCGTCCGTCTCGTTACCAACTGTCAAAAGTTTTCGTTTTTAACAGAACTCTTCATGTTGGTACTGTCAGAAGAAATTTTAATTTCGAAATCTGTTAACTTTTGCCACCAGAATACCGATTTCAACATGAGCAAATGTCAAATTAACAGAATCCGAATGATGATTCTTTGGTAATGTCAAGTTGACAGATACAGAAGTGATTTTTAATTTAATATTTTAATAAATTTTACCATTTCAAACCAGTCTTTTCCATCTCGCCATACCTGATATCATGTAGCTATCATTTGAAGCTAGTTGTCGGCACATGGTAAGAGGATAAAGCCAACATCAAAGAGAAGGTATTGAATTAGTACTTTGATTACCCCATGGACGGGTGTCTGGAGGTACCTTAACGAATGTCATTAGAACACAGCTCCTATCATTGGATGTATGTTAGCATTTTCGGGATGTTGTTGCTAAACTAGTTCTAACATCAAACTATTATCATGTATTAATGCCAACTTCAATCTGCTTGCTGTAATCTTGAATGTTTCTTAGATGTTTCCTGTCTTGGTCGGTGAGTATCGTGTACAAACAGATATCGCAGTGGATGTTGTTCATTCAGTACACGCGTCTGGAAGTTATACTTGTACCACACTCGACTTGACTTGTTCAATTTACCTGGAATTTAGGTGAAACCAAAGTCAATGGGTGGTTAGGCATTTATTAAATGTTGTCTTTTTAATTTTCATCTAATCGATTTCGATTTAATACCCATTTAGACGTACTGTTTTTTTGCATGTTATTAACATGTTGTCAGGTATAGGATAAATATATCATTTTGAATGAAGTATACCGCTTTAAGTATTTCATTAACGCATGAATATTAATTAAGAAGAAACTTTTCATAAATCAAAATCTGCATTTTGTTGACGGATTGAATTTGAAATTTTGTATTGTGGGCGATATGGTATGTACTCGTATAGCTGATACAAGAACCGAGTACTCTCGAATTGCTCCACCCATTTAATTGCTTCGAAAACGTATGAAACTCGATGACCTTTAATTAGAAATCATTACAAATTGAACAAGGGGAGTGTAATTACAACCAATACAGTCGTCTGCTAAATGAGAGGCGTACACCGACCTGAAGTTAGCTTCGAGTTAAGGATAAACTTGATGACCTTCTTGTGATATCTCGTAATGACCTGTGTGCAATATAATTGCAATTGCATATTGTTTTCATTTTCCAGTTTTAATGCTTGGTGATATACGAGCATGTATACTCACCAGTATCTCCTTCGTTTTTGTGGATAAACACTCCGCCCAGAGATTCGTGATTGAGGTGATTTTCGAAGACTTGTTTTGAAGATTTTATTTTTAACAGCACAGTGAGTGGATTCATTGGCTCATTGTTTCGGCCAATTATAAAGTGAGTGCTTTATTTTTGGATACGGGCGAAAGTCTTAAAATCTTCATTTTACACGCACAAAAATTGTGAACTGCTCGAAAGTACTTCCTTGAAAATACCACTTCAGAGTGCAAATAGAAATAGATCAAATTTTCACCTTACCCTGAGCAAGTTGAACCACAGATGAAACATTTGTGGGAGTGGGTGGGTGCGAAACGAGCAAAACATAAAATTCATGAGAAACGAAACTCCAGAGTGGAAATGGGAATAGATCCAATTTTCACGTTGAACCACAGATGAAACATTTGTGGGAGTGGGCGGGTGCGAAACGAGCAAAACATAAAAAATTCAAACGTCAAAAAGTAAACTCCTGAGTGCGAATAGAAATAGATCCAATTTCCACGTTACACCGAGCCAGTTGAACCACAGATGAAGCATTTGTGGGAGTGGGTGGGTGCGAAACGAGCAAAACATAAAATTCATGAGAAACGAAATTCAAACGTCAAAAAGTAAATCCTCGTGTTTGAATGGATGACTGCCAATTATGTCATTGATCGAGCGATGATTGGAGTAAATGTTTACATCCAAAAACTAAAAAGAAAAACACGATCAAAATGTCGACGATCATGAGAAAGGAATAATTCAAAAATAAAAATTAATAATTTCTTCGTTCTGCTGCGTTTATGTAAATGCCAGACATAAATTTTAATTAAGATATGCCCGAAGGTGATTTATCATTGATACCCTCCTGTCACAAGAAGGGTAGGCGCTTAAGAAATTTTTTTATTATATAAAAACACATACTGTTATGCTAATCACGTGGATAATGATCGGATCACAAAAGAAGCATCACATCAGCTTACGATCATCTTCATTTTGTTGGATTCAATTTTGGGAAAAAATCAAAATTCAATTTATCAAACAAGATGGCGAACCTCTCGGAGGCATGATACCACAAAAATCAATTGAAATTAAAATTAATTTAATCAGCAGAAACTGATCAGGCTGACTATGCAAATGCAAGAAGACTGCAACCGCGTTTCCAATTAGGATAAACCCGAAAGATCGGATCGGATCAACTGCGATCAGTGATCATCATCAGTGATCAGTAGTTGTTGTCTTGTCCATCTCGATCATTGATTCACTTGTAATTGATCCTTAAAAACCGAAGATCATTTGATGTGGTGATCTTAAAAGGCAGGATGATCGTGTATGCCCTCAAGATGTTTTCCTCCATGTCGATCATATTTTTTGGGGTGTGGACCCATTCGAAGATCAAAAGCGATCGTAAAATGCTAATAGACATGATTCCTGAGAAATTAACGTTCTCAAGATTCATTTGATCCGAGTCAGAGATAATATTTTGTGCTGGGAGGGAGCAAACTTAATTAATCCCAATTATTCACGATCAGGATCACCTCTATTTTGACGTGGGAAATGATCATTCTCTGTCACAAGCCTTATACCACTATGCGTTAATTTGCACTTTTGGTTTCTTTTCAAATTGAATATCGAAGAATTCCTCGAACGTGATAAAAATGATATCCTTGAAGAATCTCAAAGGATACCGACCCAGAAACCTAAATAAATATGTCAGTGTCAAGTGTCTGTCTAGTCGATTCGACTTTTATCTCACAACAGTGGCAGCATCTCATCTAGACGATGAGTCAGGGTGATTGTAATCCTGTGATAAGGACGAAAAAGGATTTTCATTATTTCCAGGTAAACCAGAAAGTCGTGTTTGACAATTCTGTCAGCGGGTGGTGCCACCATCTTGTGTGTGTCAAGAATACGGAAATCATATTCATCCTCTTCAACATGGAATGGAGGTCACTAAAACAAAATAAAATAAATTAAAAATGAATCATGATCAGAGATTTCTTAAAATAACTTAAAAATGATTTTATTTTCTCAAGTGCAAAAGCTCACATTCCTCCATTATCAGTTTCACTCTCGGCTTCCTCAAACTTTAAACAAAATCGAGGTTCTGTCATTGCGCAGAAAACCGAGCAGGAGGTAAACTCGGTCTTTCTCTGTGATGAGTTCTAAGAACGATAAGCTACAAATCGAACAGATATTGATACTGGCATTCCTTTCTTATCAGTGATTGTTGTTTTGATTTGACTGTAACTCACGGTCTTATCACTTCGTAGCATCGGCCATGATTGAAAATTGGAAAAGCTTCAAATAACAAATTCAAGGAACTCTTCTGCGTCTTCTGTTTTTTTTCGGTTGGGAAAGTGTGTTTCGTTTCAGGGGAAGCACATTAATGTTCGGCAATGACAGAATGTGACAGTTCCTCAAATTCCACGTGGAGAAAATGAACATTTTGTTAAAAGAAAAATGAAAAAACTTTCAGGCTTCCTTTGACAATTTGCTGTCTCTGAGAAATTCAAATTTTGTTAAAAGAAAAATGAAAAATCTCTCAAGTTTCATTTTTCGTTCGCTTCATTTGACAGTGACAGCAAGAGAAGCTCAAATTTTGTTAAAAGAAAAATGAAAAATCTCGCAAGTTTCATTTTCATTCACTTCATGTGACAGTGACAGCAAGAGAAATTCAAATTTTGTTAAAAGAAAAATGAAAAATCTCTCAGGCTTCCTTTGACAGTTTGCTGTCTCTGAGAAATTCAAATTTTGTTAAAAGAAAAATTAAAAATCTCTCAAGTCATATCCAGGTTTCATTTTCATTCTTTTCGTTTGACAGTGACAGCAAGAGAGCTTCAAATTATGTTAAAGAAAATTTCAATCTGGAACAAAAGGAAAATGAAACAAGGATTCAGTTGTTTACGAGATTTTATGGAAATAGATTTGAATGCAATTAGGGATTTGTTTTTCAATAAATAACACACCGAGATAATTAGAGTGATCTGGCGGTGATTGGCCTCAACAGGTACTTGAAAATCATCAAAACAAAATGGCCAGACACTTGTACAAGTTAAAATATGAGGAAGACCGAAAGATATTGAGTTTTAAATTTAAATACGACTGAAATATCGCATCATCTACTTTTGAGAGCATAAAGCACTACATTTTCCGTAGAGACGCATGTTTCGATAAGTTTCGAGTGGCACTTTGTTTTCAGTCTGCAAACATGCAGAGATACAATGCGTTCTTTGAACTGCAATGGAATGAAACGTTCTGATTGGAATTATTGATAATCATTTCAATTCCCCTCATGATGTTCTAGATAGTTTTTAAACAAATGTCTGTGCGTGTGTGACATGAAACACACAAAAACCACACACCATACTACGTATGTTGAAATTCCTCTCTAACCGAATGACGGAGGAGAAAGTTTCTCCTCTAGATAGTTTTCAAACAGATGTCTGTGTGTGTATTTTTGATTTTTGATTTTCTCGTTTCACTTGTGGTACACATGGAAACGTTATTTCATTCATGGCGAATGAATTATTTTTAATTTCAGTAATTGAATGAACGTAAATTCCATAGAACATTTGTTATTACTCTGCGTTAAATACGTGCCGCACAAAATGATCAATTAGCATGAGGAATCGTGATACCGCTTAAATGTTAAACTGTTCACTAACAAGGAGTTATTGATTCACAATAAACGGTAATTAAGGTGTTTTAAGCGCATTAACCATAATTCATTGAATGAATAATTTCTATTGGGTTTTCTTAAGTGCTATTGAACGTGCTTGATTCGGAGGAAATGCTCATGTTCAAGACTGCCAATCGTGCAACAGGTGCAACATTCAACTAAACAATTTCCTGTCAATTTTGTTCATCTATTCCCATATTGAGATTTCTGCTCATGAATGTGTCAGTAGTGCGAATGTCAAAATGACTGAGATAGCAACATGACAATTTCACAGTTCCGTGGTTTGTGACGATGACTCTGTGTGTGTGTGTGTGTCACAGTTTTGTGGAATTGACAAAAACCGCAAAGTTTGCGCGACACATGATGTATAAAATTTCAAAATATCAATATCCAATTAATATTTTTATGAATTAAAACCGCATTATCGCGACGATGACTACGCTTTAACATAAAAGTGTATAACAATTTAATTTTAAAAACATTTTTTAAATAAAATAACGAAAAATTTTACGACTTTCTGAGAGGATTACAACACAACAAATACGTTATAACTTCTATAGCTACAAAGTAATTTCAATTACACGCTTTCCAAGGTGATAAACATGAATTTTTACTCGTGTTTTGTGTCATTCCTTTCCGGATTATTGTATCACTTGCTTTTGGGTTGACCTTCTTCAATATAATAAATGTGACGCCACTGTTGTTGCAATTGCCACGAGGTTATCTTAGAATCAAACACTCAACCTTCTCTCAGTTGATGTGATATTTGAGATGATTTTAAAGGACACTGATTGGCTTACGGCACAAAATATAACCTTCACTGGATCGTGTTTCATATGAGATTTATGAAACCTGATACGTTTTCTGCTCGGCATGCGTCGTATCCTTGTTAATCACCTTGTAACGATGGGCTTACAGGTGCTAGTCGATGTCATATTGGTGACATCTGAGGCTTTGTTTAAATGATACCTGCTATTGGAGTGTCGTATTATGACATTTTTGTCATATTTTCTAATGTGTGCGTCTCATACGACACGGACGGTATGAGTTTAGCCAGTTTAACCAACATCACCTGACAGACTGACTCCGGTTTATCTGTCAAAACCACTCAGTGAAAATAGATCCTGAAGCAACCAGTCACAAGTCTGTTTTAGAAATCCTTTAACCAGATAACCGAGATAAACCTTCAGCTTTAGTCAGCGACTTCAATCTAGTAGATTTAGTGAGGAGATCTAGTTTGACAGTTCGACATTTTGTTTGTGAAATTGTCTTGTTTGAAATCAATCAAAACACTTTTCTGGCCAGTAGTAAAATAAATTTCCAAAATCAAAAATCGCAAACGTCGAAAATTTACTGTTGCCACGATTACAGGCGATTCATTGAGAAATTTATTTCTCCCAATATAATTCGTAGTCGGATTCTGCTTCCGTGCGATTCAAGTCCTCAACCTTCTGGGCACTGACGATGGTGTTATATCCTTCTTTGATGGATTAACGCATCTTTCAAATTTGACAGAGAAATTAGGAGAAATGTTTAACGCGTTGTGGGCTACACACAACTGATTTGAATAACAATCAACAAATTAAGCTCGCTTCCCAATGTGATATCATATAAAATTTGTCCACAACAATCATCCAGTTGATTGTCATCTGTCATCTGCTAGTGGGTTTTCAACATCAACCAATTACATGATTCCAACAGATAAAATGATAAGAAAACTTAAAAAAAATAAAAATTTTTAATCCATGCTTGATGTGAATGACTTAATTTTTATTACCAATTCCATCCATACTTGGCAATTATATCGATGTTGTTCAATTTTGTAATTTTTATGATATTAATATCTGCTATAGTTTCGAGAAAATAACGTTAGGTTTCTTATCAAACCACAAACAGTACCGCCATCTTAGAATTATGTTAATGATAAAAATACCATAATTTTAGTCAAATTTTTAACTCATTTAAATTAAAATTATTCTCATTGTGTGGCATCTTAATAAGCTAACCTTCTTGATCGTAGTATAACATGTCATTGCTAATGTATGACACAAATACACGTTGCACAACCTGTTTGTTTTACACATGTTGTAGGAGGTTTTAACGACTCAATATCACCTTATTGGGAATTTCCATTGGCATGATTGTTTTTACTGATTTAATGACCATCTACAGAAACTATGGTTTTATTTTATAATCAAACATTTTGTCTGGAGACGATCGTAAATTTGTGAAGACAGCCATAAAACCGACAAGGCTCGTGCTACTTTATGTTGGGTTAGGGAAAAAAATCAGAAATAATTTCACAACTACAGGTCTGTTCCTTTACTTTTGTAGTCAAAATCAAATTAGTACAGGAATGGCAAAGTAGCAAATGTCACATTTTGTTTCGCAATAAGTTAGCAGCTGTCAAACGTCAAATACAGTTTCTTACAATTTTCGAGTGACGAAGTACGGGAATGGAAAAGTAGCAAATGTCACATTTTGATTCAAAACCAAAGTAGCAACTGTCAAACGTCAAATACAGTTTCTTACAATTTTCGAGGAACGAAGTACAGGAATGGAAAAGTAGCAAGTTCTACTACAAATGTCAGATTTTGTTTCGCAAACAAGTTAGCAACTGTCAAACGTCAAATACAGTTTCTTACAATTTTCGAGGAACGAAGTACGGGAATGGCAAAGTAGCAAGTTCTAGTACAAATGTCACAGTTTGTTTCGCAACCGAAGTAGCAACTGTCAAACGTCAAATACTGTTTCTTACAATTTGCGAGTAACGAAGTACAGGAACGGCAAAGTAGCAAGTTCTAGTACAAATGTCACATTTTGATTCGCAAACAAGTTAGCAACTGTCAAACGTCAAATACAGTTTCTTACAATTTGCGAGTAACGAAGTACAGGAACGGCAAAGTAGCAAGTTCTAGTACAAATGTCACATTTTGATTCGCAAACAAGTTGGCAATTGTCAAACGTCAAATACAGTTTCTTACAATTTTCGAGTAATGAAGTACGGGAATGGCAAAGTAGCAAGTTCTAGTACAAATGTGACATTTTGATTCAAAACCAAATCAACAACTGTCAAACGTCAAATACTGTTTCTTACAATTTTCGAGGAACGAAGTACGGGAATGGCAAAGTAGCAAGTTCTAGTACAAATGTCACAGTTTGTTTCGCAACCGAAGTAGCAACTGTCAAACGTCAAATACTGTTTCTTACAATTTTCGAGCGAGGGGATAAAACTTATATTTTAAGGGATTACCGGCCTCCATCTTCGAAGGATGACATGATAAGCCGATGACACTTACAAGTTAACACGTGTTATATAATAAAACCAAAATGTACGAGGCAGTCTGCCCACAACACGAACTGTGTTATCTCAATAATGCGCTTAAAGCGATTTGCATGTCAACAATAAAATAAAACAAATTAATTCCTGAAGCAGTAGGTACCAACGTTCGAAGCCCTGATTTTTAACGACAACAATATAATATTGTAGAAAAAGTTTCACCTCATTCCGAGGAGTGAAAACTAACTCATAACTTTTAACGATTATACGTGAGTATCAGGTGATATTGAGCTTGTTACAAGTATTTATATGTTTCCTAAACGATTTTAATTAGTTGATTTAAAAAATCAGAATTTAAAACGACCAAATATGGTAATGTCCGCCACAAGATGAAAGTGTTAAAAATGACCAGCTTTGATTATGATTTATTTAACACGTTTAAAAGGAAATGTTTGGGTTTTTTCACGGTGGAAATTTTAAAAAGTGAAACATGGAAATTATTAAAAAAATTAGAAAAAACATTAAAATTTTTGATTAATTACGGTAGCACTGGTCTTATGTTATTGTCTTACAAAATTCTCCTTTGAGAAATTCAACCGCATTTTGACGGACATTTTTCAAAACTTCACTGACCCACGCAAGAGAAATTCGACGAACCCACGTGTGAGATGCATCTATCGTCTTTGTGTAATTGATTAACTTGTGGCTTGAGAAATTTAAATTTATTGGTAATAACGGCGTTAATTGATTAAGAAACTTGAGGGGAAAATTTGAAAGAGAAAAGTAAGACACCGCCATTTTGTCAACGAATGCAAATGCGAATCGTTGTGTGCGTGATGAGTTACAGAGTCATTTGATGTTGGTCTCATCCCGACATTTTTAATTGCACTTGCATTCAATACACAAAACTATCGAGTCCAAGTAACTCAGTTTCTTCTGTTAAATATAATATTAAAAATAAATTGAAAATTAACAACTAATTACCTCTATAACTGGATTAGTATTCATGTTATACAGAAATTAAAATTTCAATTAAAATCAAGTCAAGATTAGATGGGAGGCATTATATGTAATACAACAGGAGCGTTATCTAAATGAGATTTTTAGTATCTTAATAGTTTTATTTTACTTCCATTGATACCAATCTGTAGTTAAACTGATTCAAGATAATCGATAATTGTATAGTAGAAAACTGTCATAGGAATATTGCTAATTTTGTGTACTCTAGATGTGATATCGCGAGTTGCTTATCATGTGGAGGCATCGGCACGATTGGTATGTTGTTTAAATGCGAGCAAATCTTGTCTCATTAACGTGTGGGGTACCATGAAATCCAGTCAATAAAGAGTACAGTCGGAAATGTCAGAAATGTCATTAGAGATCATTTCCTTCTCTTTCAAGAACAGTTCGTTCCTGGGAGCTCGACTCCAAACCAAGTACGGTAAGGTTTGAGGTTATATTATTATTACCCAGATGACAATTGCAGATCGTTGATTTAGTTAATTCTCATTGGTCTCAGACATATTTTCAAGTACCCTCAGGCCACGCCTCCTTATCATCCGTCATGAGTTCTGATCAACTCGTGCGAAGAAACAAACGCTTGAAGCGAAGAAAACGTCAGAACAAGCGAGAACTCGTCAGAACAAATTGGACTTTCAAATCGGTTTGATTTTTGACGTACTCGTGTGCATAGTAATCCTAGTCTAACTTTAAAGCTGTGGTTAGTAATCTAAAGGTTAGTGAGTTCACGAGGCTGTCAGTAAATAAACAATTAATTCAGACACACTTCCCGCAAATTGCCAACCATAACCTGGGAATCGCAGAAGACATGAAACGAACCGCACAGAGTAAATTGCTCCCTGGAATTTGGCCTCCAATCAGGCGATTTCCTTATCTTTATAAGGATAATCTCTTCGAAATGAAGCACAAAAACTGCCAATAAAAGTCACCTAAATTCTCATCTAGTTAGGTTTGTTCGAAAATCAAAGAACTGTCAAAGAGGCATTTAGTTAAATTAAAAGTATCTTCAACTCCGTGAAAGTACGTTTACCGATTTGCCACACGGAGCCAACCAACAAATTCGAGTTCGAGGTTATTTAATTAACCTTTTGCATTTAAACGCACTTAATCAAATTTCACCGAACAATTTCGAGTAATTTCGTGGTCGTATTGGATAGACATGACGCCTCCTCATTGCCTGCCAGTACTAAGTCTCCGCCGCTTGGTGTAAGCCACCTGTTGTGAATCTTTTGAATCGTAGTACCGTCACAGCTTCGTGGCTTGTTTTACGCACATTAAGCTGTACTTCTTGAGGTAATTAACGGTCACCATGAGATCAGACTCTTATATATTGTAGTATAAATCTAATAGTATATTTCATATCAGTTAATCTTGAGTTTGAATCTTGCCTTGCGTTGCGAGATAATCGGTCGCCATTTAAACCAGTGCGGATGCGATAAGAATGGGTTAAGTGACCACCTCATCATAATCATCATCATGTTGGCCATCTTCGTCATATCGTGAAGCTATATATAAGATCGAGAGGTGAATGCGAATGCGATTGCCAATGCCAATGGTGTACAAGATACAAGATATACAGGCAATTACAATGTCATAAATCAGAAGTTGGAAGCGGCTTAATCCGAAGTCTGAAGTCTGAAGTCTGAAGCCCGAACGTGCGCAAGTAAGGGCGTGTGAGTCTGGACTAAATTGAAAAATGAATAATTGACTTTTTCTGCAAGCCAGGAATGCCAACATGAGAAAAATGAATAAACGTTTAACTACATCCGAGTGCAACAATCCAATATCCAGTTGGAAACAGCGAAACTGAGGTAATTTTGACAGGAGATTTCGACTTGATTTTGTGTTAACTCCAGCATCGAAATGTACCCGTCTGTCATATGCAATTCGTTGCGGTTATTCACGAGTTAACAAACAAGGGTTAGCCTCATCTCGTTACTTCTCTGATTGACTGTTGACACCTTGACACCTCCGTAAATTCGATTATTTTGCCAAAATGTCTAAAAATACATTTAACACTTAAGTGTTAATTTAAAATATTTACATGTTTTTATTTACAAGTTTTTATTAACTTTAAGTTGTCCCTGGTCAGTTACATCCTGCAAAAAAGTGTCGCTAATTAACCACAGATTTGTTCGTAAAACAATTCAATTACCTCAGTGTCATGTTTAAATTACGTACGAAACCGAATATCCAATTGTCTGCCAATGGAGGATTCTGCTATATCCTTGCAGAGTGAGTCAACTCCATTCACCTGAATTGGGGGTGATTCTGTTGTCTGGCCATTACACCAAGTCGACTGAATTGAACGTATCAAGTGGTTCGTATGAATTATTCAGCAGATTGAAGCCCCATTGAATTAATGAGGGATTAAACGCCATGACACCCATGTGACTAACATGAGAATGAGGCTAGAGTTGAACTGGATAAACTTGCACTAGTTGAAGTTTAGTTGGTTACGTGAGTACCTGCCGTGAAGGCTTAATCCTACGAGTTGATAGAGTTGATTCAACATCACATGACAGTTGGACCTTAGAAGATGTAATTGTTAGGACGGTGAGTCGCTTCTGTTGTCTGTGTCATTTGACTCCACTCAGAGATAAGTAACGCACGAAGACAATAAAAACTTGGTTGCAATGTTGTGTGTCCGTGTCCATTAAGGAATTAATCGCCATGACACCCCTATGACCAACATGAGAATCAGACTAGAGTTAAACTGGATAAACTTGCACTAGCTGAAGTTAAGTTGGTGACACTAGCTGAATCTGTCAAGGAGTTTTACGTGAGTACCTGCCGTGAGGGCAAAATAATATGAATTGATTCAACATCACATGACAGTTGGACCTTAGAAGATGTAATTGCAAGGACGGTGAGTCGCTTCTGATGTCTGTGTCATTCGACTCCACTCAGAGATAAGTAACGCACGAAGACAATAAAAACTCGGTTGCGGTAGAAAAATGTTCACACAAATCTTTTGAAATTTGAAAACACTGAAAACATAGAGAGAAAAGTAGAAAAGTTCATTGACTCACATATAGATAAAGTTTGTTTTCACCGTTTTTCCCAGTGATTTGTTATTGTTGTTAGTGAATTTTCTTTCCTGTCACCGACAAGGCGCCATGAAACTTTTCAATTTTCCATGAAAATCTGACAAAAAAAATTCCCGAATGGCGGATGTGGAGGAGTTAAAGTGCGTTGCATTGCAATTGGAGTTTGTTTCCTTTTCGGTTGAAAGTTGAAAGTTGAAAGTTGAACTTCTCGTGACTTCCTGAACGTGAAAAGTTGGGTAAATTTAAGATAATTCGTCTGTCCATTAATCCAAAACTATTCAAAAGGGTTGCAAAAAACGCTTTGCAACTTAATATAGTCATTAAACGTTATTTCTCATCTTTGAAATTGACTTCTGACGACTTCAATTTTCTTCCTCACCGCCATACATCTTCACCTCGTCTTGCAGATTGCTCGGAATTACTGCACACTTCCCTTGATTCTTCACCAACTTAATGATGCACTTTAGTCGGCATGTAATGAAGGACCATTAATTCCTTCTTGCTCCACCACGGAAGGCATCATTCTCGGAAGGTGCAACCATATTCGGGAAATGTGCGTGAAATGAAACGTTTTTTGGCCCACGAAATTGCAACATAAAATTTAATTAAAAACCTAAAAACGAAATCAATTCAATATCACAAGGTCTAATTTATTTCAAATATAAGCAAATATGGATACCTTGATTTGATACTTCAGACTTACCGCGTTTCGTAATTCTAGGAAAAATTTTCATTTTCATGGTGCATAGGTCAACACCAGCTCCACACTGTATGACCGACCGCTGGACAAACAAAATGAAATGGAAAAAGAAAATAAAATTTTTCGTAATTTAAATAAACAGTATCGGACCCATACTGGTACTGAAGATTCACAGGTCTCGGTCTCGGCTTTAGGTTTAGGTTTAGGTGATGGACGTTCACTTGTTTGCCAACTCGAATACCTTAAATCCTTCATACATATTTATTACCCTGCTGAAGTACTTGAAAGTCATACTCGTATAGTTGCATCAGGTTATGTACTCGTATTTACCATCATCTCCATAGATTGACACAGTGATTTTCTTCATTCCATGATGGCTGCAGCCTAGTGACTGTGACTGTGACTGCAAATTGTTTAACAAAACGTTTAACAGATGCACCCCGTAACGGAATGCAAGTGCAAATACTCGAAATATATAAAATAGAACACTTCACCGACGAGCGACTCCCTGTTGACTTTGACATGTTGCCGATCTACCCGAAAACTTGTTAAAAAATTAATATTTGCACTTTCAATCAACGTTCAATGATCAATGAATTAGGAAAACAACAATCGAACGTAGATCAATGGCGGAATACGAGTGAGAACAAAAATAACATTGGAGATGTTAAAATTTTATGGTAATTATTTCTACGGAATTCGTTGGTGAACATCAAATAAACCTAGAAACGTAGATAAACCTAGAATTTTGAATTTTGAATTTGGGTTTATATTACGCAGGAAAAACTATTTGAATTTTTCACGAAATCGTTTGACGTGATCTTCATTTTTCACAAAATCTTTCGTCTCTCGGAGTGAAGGTCTGCGAGAAACGAGAGTCTTGTGTCAAATGGTACGCCACACACTTCAGTTTGCTCACGTCTTGTTTGTGATTCCTGGAAACCGGTTTGTAAGCAGTCACCCACCAGTGGACTGGCATGTAGAATTCTACAAACTTAGCATCTGAAATTTCTAATGAGTTTTGCTAAAATTGACAAATATGTCACTTCAAATGGAAACCTTATCTCCTTGTGAGTCAGGACAGATTCATCATAAAGTCATAGATTGAGTTGAAACACATCAAAGCTATGAGACAATGTCGCCATCAGTGCCAGGTGCCCGTTTCGTGGGCCATGTGTGGGACATGAGTGGAAATTTTGAAAATTTGTAAAATTTTTTGAATCATACCAATGGAGTGATTCATGCAGGCATGACATAGAAAAAGCACAGTTTTGTGGAAAATCGTTGAGAAATCGGGAGAATGTCATCTATGACTATGCTTCAATTGGAGCGGTGTTGGCTAAATGTTGGGCAATTCTCAATAATTTTATCAGTGGCGTGTGGCTTTCGACTGAGTCACACAAACTTGTGTCATCCCGATCAAGTGACAGCTAGCCTTGGATTGGCGCCATTCCAAAATCATTCCAATTGTTTCATGTAATTGATCGCACTCCACTTGATCTGCACACTGATCTCTCTCAAATCCGGTCGAGAATTGACCCCAACTCGGAGTCGGACAAGAGACGATCATGTCTCGGTCAGAGGTCGAACCATTGCAATGAAAATGAGAACATGACAGTTAGACAGATCCAACAAGATCGCGAAGGCTGAAGATGGAGTACATATCTGTATGTGGATATCCCCCAAACTCACACCTCACACAAATCGGTTTTGAGGTTATGAATTTCATTTCATTCCGTTCTGAATGAATTCCTGGAAACGTCGAGAACATTCCATCTTTACAAAATAATACCTCAACCATTTTCCCCAATAAGTATCTCAATTTCCCTAATAATTATTGACTTTCGATGAATGCCAAGAAATTAAAAAATAAAATCTCCCCGGATTTAGTTTCATTTCAGAGACATTCTTGGCTCTATTCGATTCCGGAAGATTCTTGAACATTCTTGAAATGAGGATGAATTGAAGGTACAAAGAATTTTAATTGATTGTCATGCCAGGCAAGGTACAATAAGGGATCGAATAAATGCCTTTTCTTCTCAACCTTTCTCGGGTTTCGACGTCATCAATGGAACCTTCCTTTCCATTAAATTTCCTCTCCGCATTCATAAAACCTTCAATTTATTGTCCAGTACTTTTTATAAATCTTAATTAGTTGGTTGGCCCCATTCGATTTTGAAATTTTTTTAAATGGAGGGCGGGCAGGTGCTTCGGGAAAGTCTTCAATTAGTTTTGTCCAAGGACTCTTGTCATAGATTTCACAAAAATTAATTGTGGTGCGATCATCGATCATGGAAACTTCAAAAATTCCTCGGCTTTCTGCTGTCAGTGACATTTTTCCAAGTTCGCACACTGAATTTAACTACGCACATACGAACGGTCGCGTCACACACGACGTCCGAAATGAATCCAAACTTGTTCGCATTTTTCGCACGAATGGCTGCAATTCGGGAGCAGAAAATTTTAAAACTTTTGACAGTTCGATGACTACAGAAGCGACTTGAGTTGCATGACTCGGCTGAACGCGGTTTTATCAAGAGATCTCTATTTCGAAAATGACTTTCAAACTGAAACTTTCCAGCGTTTGTGGTGCAATACGTCGCCTTCATTGCGGTGCGTTACGGCGCCTGTCACACAAAAAGAAAACAGGTGTCGCGATCACCTGGTCAACAAGCAATCAAAAGTTACGACCGAACCCACAGATTCACGTGCGATGAATCACAGAACTGCATACGTGGAAAATTAAATTTTCCAAATGTTTTCTTCAAATCAACATTTACCTGGAATTTGTTAGAGGGAGAGAGAAAAAATAAAACTACGACGCCACACTTTTGCTCAATCAAAAACGAATTAAAGTTTTCTTATCACGAAGGAATTTCGAATTTCTTATCACGAAAAACCGAAAAAATCTCTTATCACTTTCGTCATCACGTAAACAACAGTGGGGAAAAAATCACCGGCCCATTTGTGCACTTGTGACAGCTCAAAGTTTACTCTCCCCCGAGTAAATCCCACATGGATGTCGCCAAACGTACGCCATTTTGAAATTTCACAGAATTTTTATTGCCAATTAATTGGAAAATGGAGAAAATCGTTAATAATTTCCGGGGCTCGAAAATTCAATTCCGAATGCAGCCAACTTCAGGTGATTCAGAAGCTTTTCATTGAACGGATAATTGACTTGTTAACAGGTTTTCACATGTTGACAGTTTGATAACACATTCCAGTCCGAATCTATTAATCGATCAATCAATCCATTGGACGACGAATTTTCGGAATTGATTCAATTTCATTGTCACGATGTATTGTGGTGCATGCCGGCAGTCAATTCAACACGAAAAGGACTAATCAAGTAACTGTCTGTCGCTTTATACCACGAGCACATTTTCTTTCCTTTCATGTTCCCACATATTTGAGTCGCCACAGTTCCCCTGTTGCAGAAATGTCAAATAGCGATGTGTTCTAATCGAACTCTCTTTAAACAATCAACTCAGTGACCGTTGTCATAGCGTTCACTCTTTGTGCAAATTTCAAGTGTCTACCTATTATGGTTCAAGAGATACAGCCCTGTGACAGACGGACAGACAGTGAAGTCACCCCAAACAACTTGAGTTCAGAACGCAATGAAATAAAACTTAATTGAATTTCTAATTAATTTGCAAAAATTAAATGGATCCCAAGTCAATTGAAATTAACTTAATTATCAAAACAAAGTCAACAAACTCATCACTCGAATGTGGCAACACTTTTAACAAATTAAACGGAAATTGTTTCTCAATAAAATATTGTTATTAGGTCAATATAATTCCATTAATTATTCCTATACCAGTGTTAATTAATTTCAAAGTTTTATTCAATTGCAGATCATTTGATCAATCATGATCGTAAATCAAGATGGCGGTCTTGATAAACGTCATTTTGAATTTCCTCGGTTTACATTGTTGCTAAATTATTGAATGGCGGAAAAGTGTTCGTTACCGTTCCGTTTCATTCAATTTCCAAGAGATGTCACTTTGTGGCGACTCAAGTATGTGCTCGGGATAATTCAGTGGTTAGAGCATCTGCTCGGTCAAGAGCATTCAACATTTCCTCCTTTCATGTTTCGCACAATGTTGTGGCGACTCAGATATGTGGGAACATGGAAGGGAAGAAAATGGACCAACGACCGTTGACCTCATCGATGTGACACAGAAGAAGAACATGATGTGCTCCTTCCAGGACATCATAATTCAAAATGTATCCGGGGAATGGAATTAAAACAAAATTTCGGGAAAAAAAAAGCAATTAATCATTTTCAAAATGGCGGCAACAAGAAATTTCTCAAGTAAATTTTCGGAATAAATGAATTTTAAGTGACTCAACGAAACTGAAATGTCATTTTCCTTGTAATTTCAGTAACCCATCAAAAGGATGTACCAACAAGATGGGAATGGGATGAACCTATTATACATTTTCCCTGATTAAGTCTTTAATCCCAATTTATGGACAAACATTTTTGCATGGGAAATCGTCCGAGCAGGTTTATTTGTCTTTATGGCGCTACAAACTTGATCCGGACTCGGATTTGAATCTGTGGGCAAAGGCCATCATCTTCTGGTCGAAATGATAATTGCATTTTAATAAAAATGTAAGAAATGTTGTGCCCTTTACGAAACAGTAGCTTCTTATCAAGATCTGTTTATGGGATATCACCTTGAGTTGACTCGTCGTTAAATGGACGACGCTATACGAGTAGGTACTGAAATGAAATGATATGTCTGTATCTGTTGGAGGGACACGATTGGATCTGGGGGACTTTATGTCGTTGGTGAATGTTGATTGTTGCTCGAATCCAATCATATTCCATTCTATATTTCAGCACATCCAGTTTACCGTCCATCTTGATGATGGTCAACTGGTTACCACTAATTGACTGTAATGGACATGGCTCGGACATGATGCAAACCGATTGAAAATTATGTTCTGATGGCTTTTTGGACTTGTGCCGCTTCTTGTGTTGTTTATGCCCTGTGAAATGTTTACTGGGAAAATGTCGTTAAATATTATTATTTTGAATTAATTTCATTTCGTGTTGGTTTTGTTTTACATTTTTCTTTAAATATTTTTTGCATTAACGCCATTTTTCTGTCTTTATTCTACAGCAATGTCGGTTTCAATCAAATACAAAATGACGTACTGGTGAAATGAAGGTTTCTCTAAATGCTCAGATTGATTGTGGGCCGTTTTAAAGTGCATTTAATTAACTCAATGAAGCAATTTTATCTTGAAAGGTTTTTAACAGTCCGTCTTATGCGAATAACATAATTTTGAGGTTAAACCCGAGTGGAGGAGACCACCTACGTTGAATCAGTAGTAGATGAACTGGATTGGATGATGGCAATTCAATTCAATTCAAGTCCTGATGTTGTCCTGAAAATTTCCTTCCCAAATACTGTGAGTACAATTCTCTTCTGTCAAATTCTTCTAAAACAGAAAACTCAATTCAATTTCCATTCAAAATATCAAAATTTGACGTTTGTCATAACCCGTAAATGCGGTCGGCCATCTTGATGATTTTGGTGAAACAAAGTCCATGTTGTAAATGGAACTCAGCAAATGTCATGGTTGTCAGAATTAACTGCTCATTCAAGGTCATATTTGGTAAGCAATCCCAACAATTTGGTGTCAAATCCATTATTCAAAATAAGGCCACTGACGTGTTAAAATTTATTCTAGAAACCCTCAAACACCATCTCGTCTTAATTAATGACTTTAATTAATTACAATTTCAATTAGTCCCTCATCACTTTCAACATTCGTCCAAATTGATTCCGAGGAATTCAGTTCAATTCAGAGTGTTTGAAATTTTAAAACCGAAATCAAATTAAATATCTAGAAATTACAGGAATTACATAAAACAAAATTAAATTTTTCCGTTTTTAATGTGAAAATCCATAAATCGGTTTTGGTGCCTTTTGTGAAATGCCGCCATCATGGATTCAATAAAACTCCATAAATCGCAGACAACTTAAGTTGATAAGGAATGTTCACATGTGACAATTAGTCGTAAAACAATTATCTTCCACTCTCTCTCTCTCTCTCTCTCTCTGTCTCTCCAAAAACGGAATTATCCCCCTGTAATGGTTTTAATTTGTTGACAAATGTCCGTGAAATTGAACTGTCATTCGATTTGTAATTTTTTTCTTAATGCGAGTTTGAAAAATTTGACGCTGCGTCACAAATCTGTCGCCGTGTGTCGTGTGCAATGGCAACATGGAAGGAGAAAATGTTTGTGCTCCGTGACCGTGAGTCGCCATAGTGTTTTAAAGGAAACCTTGCAAACGAATCGAAGCGAGAAGTGTAAGAATATTGTTTAAATTTTATACCTTAACTTTGTGTCTTACTTTTTCTAGAGTTAATGACTGTCTTCATGAAACGAAGATTTTCGAGGTCTTCCACTCCAGACATGACATTCCGTCAAAACACTAAAGTAAAATTTAAAAAAATCATTAAAAATAATTTTTTCAACATGTTGTCAAATATTTGTCCAACTTGACATTGAATTCCCAACCTGCGACAGAGCCACACACTTGACCCCAACTTCCAAGTTACCAACGAATTTCGAATTTCGAATTTCGAATTTCTCCAAACTCGAATAAAAGTCAATTATTTTCCGTAATAAATCACTTCAAAATCGAAATGCAAATATTTGCTAATACTAATTTAATTAGAAAATTAATTGCAGGTAATAAATTCATAAATCCACATTGCTGTGAGCTACAGCTGTGTGACGCAAGACAGTTTTGACGTATGTACGTATATGTCAATCGGTGGGGGTTTTCTGTGGCGCCATATTTTGTTTCGGATTTTAATGAAAATTGACGTGAGTTGATTAAATGGGAAATAGACAAAGTTATAACATGGGCACGGCCGTGATTACGGAAAATTCACCGTAATTCCGGGCATATAAAAGTTTAGTACAATATCGGTTTGAATCGTTTGAAAGTCTATAACCTGTCAAATTCACTAGACAGTATCCATGGATCTCTGATATTTCATGTAACACAAGTAATCATTTATCAGAATCCGGAAGACTCAAACGGCAATCAGAAGGCGTCCATGTCGCGGTGGACTCTCTGACACTTTCCTGACTTTGAAAACACTATGGCCGTCGACACATGGAGACAGGGAGAGTAACAGATTAGGAACGCGAATCACTTGTCAGTTTACTTTGAGTAACTTCATGTGTAATCAAATGGTATGATGCACACGGCACTAATAATTGCAGACTTGTCGGAAACCGATTTGCAACTAGTCAGTAGATGACTTGTATGTGGTGTCGCCTAGTGATTTGAGTTTCGAGGTCAGTGATCCAGTAACTGGCTAGAGACAAGTTTAGTTACTTTTGAGGCTTAATATGTTTCAAGTACAAGAAATGACACTCCTAGCGTCCTCCATGATCCTGGAATTAATGTAGACAGGAATTTGATAAATACGTCATGATACGTCCATTGGTCCCCATGTCTCCCCAGAAATTATATTTCTCTATAACCACGCTGCCAGACGAAGAAGAAGAAGAAGAAGTAGAAAAAGACTGTCGCTTTTACTATAAAAATCGATTTATCGTTATCAAGAGTCGAAATCGAAAGACAAAATGAATGGAAAAAAAATTCGATTTCGAATTGGAAAAAACTCTAAATCCAATAAATAAAACTTGCACCATAAAGTGCTCCGAGTGAGTGTCATAACAGGTGATAAATTCTATTGCTCGGACAAATCTAGAAAAGTGACCCCATGGTCTAGAGGCGACACCCAAGAAAATCGATGTTAACTGCCTGGCATTAAAAACAAAAACTAGGGGGACAGGAGGGAAGTGTCCAAAAGCCACGTGTTGATAAGGCAACATGAATCCATTGATGACATCCGTGGCGGTGCAGATGTGAAGGTGGCATGTTCTGGAAGTTCCTGCCTAATGCATCTAACAAATAAAATGCATTAAACATGGCGGCCGAATTTTTCCGTTTTTGTTTTTTGGAAAGTCTCCACAATTTACAGAAGTGGGAATATGTTTTGTCGAAACAAAGTAAAATTGATAATTTGTCCGAAATTCGAAAGTCAGACCACCAGGGAAGATGACAGCATCATCAATGACAGTTTTGCATTTACAATACAATATATCATGTGCTTCAAATTGAATGCGGGTGAACCACTAAATTATACGTTTCAATCGCTGTCAATTGGGAAATTTCACCGAAGCTCTGATGACGAAATATCTCCTGACAGGAGAGAGATGCCATTGTGAAGTTTCAAATGTCAACTGAAGTTGGTAAGTTTGAAAGAGTTTGGCGTGACGTCATGGAGGGGAAACGAGCTCGAGATTGAAAAATGTTACTTGACAAATTTGTTCGAGTCAAAGTCGAGGTGCTTGAAAATTCTGTCACAACTGTCAAAGTTATGCTGGATGTTTCTCGAAAGCGTTTTCTTACTTTTCGACTAACAGAGGGAAATCGTATCAAACCCAGTGTGTTCTCGTTAGGAATCAGAAGCAACTGAACAATATGCCACTTGTGGAGCAGATGTCAGATAATTACTCCGAGGGAAATGGCAAAAGTTCAAGGAAAGCGAATTTCCAAAAGTAATATTTAGCAAAAACTTGTATTAAACTGAAATATAAATTTGGCGTACTTTAAGACAATGCATTCCGTGCAGAAGCTACCGAAATAGTCTCATATTTTTGGAATGTATTGGGCCACTTGTAATCCGACTGTGAGATACGTTTCAATTGCCCGCCAGGGGTCAATAAAACCATTATCGAAAATAGCATGACCGAAAGAATTGTATTGGCCAGAGATGTGGTGCCCCTGAGAGAGTGTGGCGTGAAACTGAAATCAACCTAAAAAAAAAAATGGTGTCTTTGCGTGTCAAACAAACACCTGTCATTTGCCCCCCGTCTCGGGTCGGGATTGCCCCTGCTATAAAATTTTACTTTAATTAATCGCAGCGTTTTCAGTCGTTTGTTCTCCTCCTCCGAGTTCTTTCAAATCCACTGGAGTCTCACCTTTACCCGTTAACCTCACGCGGTTATCGATAACCTCGTTTCTCTCATGAAAACATGAAGAATCAATTTTTAATCAAAGCCAATGCTTTTGTCGCCAAAGATCACTTGTGGCTTTTGATCGTTTGATCTTTAATTAAATTTGAAATTGTTTTCCACTCGAATGAGAAGACACTGAGTGGTGTTCGGTTACTGGTTCATGTTTAACTTGTGACCTTTATATTGAACATAAGGAAATCTTCAAAATTTTGTATCAATTCTTCTAACAAATTGTGGTTAATGAAAACACCGTTCATTTCCCCATGGTGAAAACGGTGAATTTGCAAAATTCATTTCTCCATACAAAAAATGTGCGTGGCCACATACACACACACACACATGTAAATTACACAATGTTCTCATGACGTAACTCGACTCGCATCCATCTTGTTGTAAATGTCGTTTCAACAACTCTAATTATGTTACACCGACAAAAAAGTAACGTCGTCTCATTATGAATTTTGAAGTGTTTTTAAATAATTTAACGACCCACCCTCGGTTGGATTCTAATTAACAACGATTAACAAACAATTTAACAAATCAACACTGAACTTTCACGTTGTTGTCGCTTGTTTGTTTGCTTGTTGCTGTTCGGTTTTCTTGGCCCACCATGAATGAAGATTCAATTAAGATTTTTTATTTTTGAAATTTTTTCCCAAAAAAAAAAAAAAAAAAAGTGTAGGACGACTGCAGTACATTTTCCTAACGAATTATTTCGTCATTTAGATCCAATCTAGTCCAGTAGGTTTCGGGTTATCAATAACTGCATCTTGCCCCCTTCTATTTATCATTGTCTGATTAAAATTTCCATCAAATCCGAATCTTTTCGAGATGAAGAAACTTTCACTGAGACATATGTCCATCTCAATCGGGAAAGTTCCTCTCAAAGTTTCAATGCGTTCTATCAATTTGACGTGGGCTGGAAAACGGTACACGAATTGTTAATTGAATTGTTTGGAGAACCTATTTCTTGACAAATTTCTTGTATTCGTGTTGCAATCACAATATCACTGTGATTTCATTCAGTGACACGTGGCAAATGTTTTGAATTCCAGAATTCCTCCTTCAACTATTTCCATCTATCGGTGGAAGACATGAAACCATCTACAGAATGAATGAATCAGTTTTCTATCTCAGAAGATCCTTTGGATGGTACCAAGTGTCTTCAATAAATGACCGCTCTTGTTCTGACAGTTAACCCTCGATTCATACTGTCATACTGGTATCACTGCTGAGAACAGCAACGTGACCATGCCGATTTCTCAGTTTTTCTTTGACTCCATTGCGAATTGACATGAGGAGAGCCCTAGTGGGAAGGTCTAGAACATGTTAGGCGATATGCAAGATTGAATTTAGGCAAAACAAACTGAAATGTTTCCATTAAATTACAAAGTAATGTCAGTTGAATGAGAAATGAACACTTCCAGTTGAACGTGTGCAAATTTCATATAAAATGTTGAAAGCAAAATTGAATCAACTTCCGTCAAAAGTTCTGAGAAAAAATTTGAGACTACAAGCTTCAATTTGAATTAAATTAATTGATTGGTAATAAAATTAAAAGCTTAATTTTGTAATTTTCCTTGAAAAACCGAAAGAAATCCGAAGAAAATTGAAAACTTCCAGCAAAGCGTCACGCAACGCACTCGAAAGGAAATCGAATTCAACCGGTCGACGCAGCAGCAGCGATTGACGTTAGTCCACATGTTGATATCAGAATCAAAACAAGAGGAATCTCTCTTAAGAGTCGAACATTTTCGTGTTTTCAAAGGAGAATTTGAGAAACTCAGAATGAAATTTAAGAGAATTGGAGAGAGAAATTAATTCTGAATCGATTGTGATTAAAAAAATTTGAGAAAAATTAACAAAATTTTGAAGAAATCGAGAAAATACTCGAAAAGTCACGAACGAAATGCATCGACGTGGAAGAGAAACATTTAAGAGAACGCAACGCATGGTAAGGGTTGAATTTTCCTCAGCGTGCTTGCACTGAGACCGATGCGATGCGATGAAGTTGAATCGAAGCAAATGGTTCCGTCGTTGATTTGGATTCGGGAGAATTCAATTTTCAACGAATTGAATGAATCACTCGTTCTTCCACGCTTTGTAATTGCGAACATTTCGGGGTTGATTTCCTCGTGAAAAACCAATTGCGATTCAATGCGTTGCACCACGAATCCAGCACCGAATCGCCACTCAACGTCATCCAACGCATGCGAACGTGCGTGTCACACTCGGCTTGCCTGCCGCTTGATACGAGCCTCAGTCGACTTTTTTCCTCAGTTTCGTATCAAATTCGATAGAGCGAACATCGTCTGGTGGCGAAGGTGGTGTATTTTTGCGGTTATTTTGAAAAAGTGTTAAAAATTTCATTAAATCAAAAAATCATTTTACAATTTTTCCACTTGAAATTTTATTTACTTCGAATTGATTCGACTTGTGTGTGAACCGCGAAATGTTTTTTCACATTTTTAATGTTTTTAAACGTTTTTTAATGTTTTTGAATTCTTAAAAACGGAAAAATTTTGATTAAAACTTAAAAATTCAAAATGTTTTATTTCATATTTTGCGTTTTCCTCCACTAAAATTCTTGACTGAAATGTGCAAAAATGTGAACTTGAAAATAAAATTTTTATATTTTTTTTTAAATTTAAGTTTTAAAACAAATTTGTGAAAATTTTTTTTCATAAAAATTAATTTGAATTTTTAGTTCTTGTGGTTTTTGAGAAATTTACCAAAATCAAACCAATACGTTAATTATAATTTTAAAAATTAAAAATAATTAAATTCCGAATTTTAGTGGTTTTGTTTTACCGAAACAATGAGTTGATTTCGAATTGAAATTTTTAAGATATTTTTAATTTTTTAACTCGAAAAATGTGCATGAGTGTTTTTATGATTTAAAACTTAATTGATTAAAAATGAAATTCACCCTGTGTTGCAAAAAAATTTCAAGTGTTAATTTTGTTTTAATTTTTAAATAATTTCGCCATTGTGTTTCGATTATATTTTGTGTTTGTGTTTTTTCTCAAATTATAATTTACGAAATTCACTAAATTTTAAAAATGTTTTCAGAAATATTTGTGATGAGACGACATTAAATTTTTTTTGATTTAAATTTTAAATAAAACTCAAAAAAATTATTCTACCGACAAACTGGATTACAGTCGGTTGTTGCGCTTTTATAAAATATAAAAATCAAAATTTGATTAAAACTAAAAAATTTTCAATTGTGAGTTTGATTTCAATTCAAAATACATTGAAAAATTAAGAAAATTAAGAAAATTAAGAAAAAATTCTTTTATATTTTAAATGAAAATTATTAATGTAATTATCGTGTTTCTTTCACATTCGGTTAAATTAATTGAAAAAGTTGCGAAAATTATTTTTCCTGTTTTTGATGGTGTTTTGCATAAAACCGTAAGCGAATGTGATTTATATATGAAAAATAAAAAGGTACAATGAGGCCAAACGGATACGATGTAAGTCAAATTTGTTTTATTAAATTTTTCATCACAATGTCCGTTCCATTGATTTTTGTTTCTTGTGTCCCTTTTGGATGATGCAATCGCATTTGTCTTTTCTTCTCTTTGAGTATGTACATTGATGGCCAGTCAAACATTCTTGTGTTACAGAATACCGTCCATATCTCACTCTTCTCTATTCTGTGTCCTAACCTGAAGTTTTGACTTTTCGCACTGCAATGATCTGCGACTTGATTTGCATACATTCAAGTTTAAATCAATCGATACCAGGAAGTAACCGATGTGGTATAGTGGAAGTATCCGATGAAAAAAACAAAAAAATTAAAATCAATAACATGTAACTAAACCTAATGAAATTATAAAATTCTATGGATGACTCTGAACCTTAAGTAGGTTTTTCATCAATTAGTCAGGGCATGTGCTTAATAACGTGGAAATAGAAAAGGTTGTAGGGAAAATCTGCTCAACATAACTCAATTATCACAATGAAAGAGTTGAGCTTCTGCGGTTCCTTGAGTAGGTTTTCGAGTAATTTAGTTTAAGTAGAATTTAGAGCCATGGGTACTGTGTTGCATAATTCCGATTTTATAGTACAACAATCACTTGTAAATTAACTTCAATTTTATTTTGTTTTATTTTAATTTATTTTATTTGATTTTGTGTCGCACGTTTAATGAGTTTCAAGATTATTCATTAGACAATTAAATTATTTAGTAAATAAATTAAGTCGCGTGTTATGTCATATGATTTGTCGCAAGTGATAACGAATTAAATGAGTTTTTGATGATTTTGTTTGTCTGTATGTCTGATGATGATCATCGGGAAAACATGTGACACAATTTGAGAAACAAAATTCACACGCTCCTGCAGACAAATTCCCCTGAAAGCGTAAAACTCACCTCACTGAGTCTAATACTGATTTTGTTCACCACAAGAGGGGAACACTTAGGACGAATCGGCGTCTTGTATTTCATCAAAGATTTGGACAAGGTATTGGACAATAAATAACACATCAACTACATGGATATGACAGGAGATAATCTAGATTTGCATATTTTACTGTCTGTGACAGATGATTATGGTTCGAGCAGAAGCTATAAATAATAATTTTACGACATTTTTTTCGAGGGGGATTAAGAAGAATAAATGTTCGCCATTATCATATCTTTCGGTTTGTGATAAAGATCTTCATTCATAATGATAACAGAAAAACTTGTAGTGATATCTCTTGAAGGAAACAGTTAAATGGATCTGATAAATTTTCTTTGTGATCGTATTTGATCTTGAACGTTTTAACATAATGTACAGTGAGGTATGTTGAGGAAGGGCAATGCTGGTGTCTTGTTTCATGTTGCAATGTCAACGACGTTGATGTGATCGTTGTTATTCAGATTGTGACTTCTCCATGTATCATGTATCCAGGGATCGAGTGATCTTCAGAAATATAAGATGACTTCTGTGATCTTGTGGTCAATGCTAGGTGATCTATTCAGGAGCCATGATCGTTAGTGACAAGATCAATCTTTTCAGATCAGAAGGCTTGGGTCATGATCAGTTGGGACCATCCTTGATTTGTGGTCAACAAGAATTGCGCACGATCGTTTTGACAAAATGTCGTAAATCGATTTTATTTTCCCATAAAATTCACACCCAATTTGTGACGATTTTCACTTGAAAGCAAATTGAATAATTCATCATTTCCAATTTACGAGATTTAACAAGATCGTAATTGACACGATCGTGAATTACAAATGTCAAAAATTATGTGGAAAAACTCAAAATTCTAGTCACACGTCGGTTTTATTCAAAAAATTCCAAAAATTCCTCCAAAAATCGAAACACATGACATGACATTTTTCCAATTTGTCAAGTTTGATGTTTTTCTACAGCAGCAAATGCTCGATCAATCGGCCTTGGATAATCAATATGGCGATATCAATTCGAACGTCTTCATATATTCGGTGGGGACTAAACAGTGGAACAGATAATTAAATTTTAACTAACATTGCGTAATGAGAACGAGTGAAGTGGAGTTTTCTGTCAAAACCACTCGACTGTGTTTGTTTACCTCTTGACAGTTTTGTCTGCGAAAATCAAGTTTTTGTTGTTTTCTGACATTAAATCTTCTCTAATACAATTAACAAGTTTTCACTTCAAGGCAACCAGTTCAAAGGTCAATTGAATTCTAATGAAAGACCGTCCGTTCATTTTGTAGTTCAGTGGTAAGAGCATCTGCCTGGAAAGCAGAACGGTTCCATTCTCAGTCGCGTTCCCGTGAAATTTTTCTAAGGTCTGATTTTGCTGGATTTTCAATATGGCCGAAAGATTGAAAGTGAAATTCTTCATTTATGAAGTGCAGATGTCGCTGCTATGAAGTAGAGACGTCGTTGAAGAAATCAGGTTCTTTGACATGTGGTTAACCTACATCTGCATGAATGATTTGTGCCCTGTAGGTGATTCTGCAGCAACTAGACCACTATCCCTTCTGGAATCAGGTAGAGATGAAGATGAAGTTGAAGATGCAGATATGAGAAAATAGAAGAGAAACTGAAAGTGTACTACCAGACAGACGTCAAAAAGACAACAACATAATAACAGAGGATATAACATTTTTTCATTATACTAACGTTAAACGTTGTCGGGTTAAATGTGTTTTTTATATATTCCTCCATAACCATTCACTGTCGGAATATCACTTCACACAAAAGATCAAATTCCGCGAAATCCGCATCGATAATAATTCCGAAACGATGATCGAAAATTAGTTTTCTCCGGTTTCGCTATTATTATACATATATATATATATCACATTATTTTTTACCATGTGCTCATAATCGTCGCCATATTGTATTCTTCTCGTAATTCTAGACGAGCGAAAACCTGGTGGCACGTGGAATAATAATCAATAACAAATCAAAACCAAATATAAATTTTTATTTTAGCTAGGGAATGAAAGTTGAGACACCTAACTCTCGGTTAAATTGGTTACATTCATTCGTCATTCATTGTGTGACAGAGAAAGCGACCTTATGTTTTTTCAAGGGGTTCAGTTTTTTAACCCTCTGTATCTCGCCCTACCTCTGCAGTCTTTCAGAAATTTATCGAGTAATCACACAAATACAATATCCTGTCTATCACCGGGTTATCAAGTGATAAACACGACTAACGGGAAATGTAACGTTTCACCCTCGGGGCGATTAACTGAAAATGCAAGGGGATGGAAAATCTGTCACCCGGTCTGACAGATTTAAAAAAACTTTTATGTAAATTTTAAAATACAGACACATGAGGCCTGACACATTAATCGGCCGGTCCTGACCTGAGTGGGTGGTTGGGTTTAAGAATAGTCATTCACGTAACGGCAACTCAACAAGCGAGTCAATGATGGTGTTTGGTCCATTTGGGAAATCATTCTACCAATCGTTTCGTGTTGACGTTTGTCACCGTTGCGTCGTAAATTCAAAATGAAAGCAATTGTTCTGTGTGTAGTGATAAAAATAGCACAGTAACGATAAAAAATTAATAATGGATGATAAAAAAATTTGTGGATTTTGGAATTGCGAATGACGTCAAGAAGAACTTAATATTGTTCAAAAACATTTTGGGGAACACCGTACCTTTTGTTTGTTTGTTTGTTTGTAGCTGATAAAAATGTTTCCTTGAATTTGTTCAACATTTCAAAGTAATTTAGATATCCGCCATTTTACATTTCATTGACCGACCTCATGGTGTATCAAAATTTTTTAAATATTTATCAGTTTATTTTGTTTATAATTGCCCCCTTGGGGTGATCTTGACACATTAAAATTTCCTCTTATCTGGTTGCAAACAGAATCACTTTTTGTACCACTTTTCCTTTCTACGGGTTGTTCTTGCTCGGACAGTGAAGTGTCCGCTCCAAACTAGTACAATCTTTCAAAGACCGGAGGTCTACTACAGAATAGTTCGTTCTCGTTCACTTATAGGAATTCATTGTACTACACAAGACTGGTATACAAAGTAATACTTGATGGAATGACTTTCGGAACCCCGTCCGTATCTTAGTAGTTCAGGTATTTGCAGTTTCAATTTCTTCTTGTTGAATTGATTAGTGTGGAAATGAGCCGAATCAAACTGGAAAAAATCTGTTTAAAAATTGCCAGGTGTCAGACACGTTTTTGTGATTCACCTGTTATAAAGTGGATCAATAAAATTATAAAGTGTTTATTAACAATACGAGTATTATCACCAAATGATTCACAAGTGACGCATTTTTGAAAAATTCCATTATAATTTTTTTAATTATCAAAAAATGAAATTTATGAATTTTTAGTGTTTTTATCAAAATTGCATTTGAATGAATATACATGGCGTGAATATGCATTTTATGTAATAAACGTTATCCCATCTTTATCACCTGATTTCTATCAGATATTCAAATATTTCAAATACCTCTACCCGCTCACAGCTGCATTACAGTATTCTGCACTTTGTTGCAAATCTGCACTTTGTGAAAAGTGTCCAGTAAGTATTTTGTCTGGAAAACCTACAAACCTTTTCGCTGACAGTTCAATTTTTGTCCAAACTACGCAGACTGTGACGCGACAACTACGTGACACATGTCATGTGCTTTGTTTTGATACATGGAAAAGTGCAGTGGACAGCAAATGTCGGAGCACGAACGTGGTAGACCTGCAACTTGAGCATTTCCTGTATTCTTGTTTCGTGGTTTCCAGGAATGTCGCTCGATACTCTAGCTTCTTCTTCTTCGAGTATCACCCACTCACAATGAGACAGACTGCACGGAGAATCGGTCCTCAATCTTGGATCAAAGTTACATCAGAACTTGGTCATTTCCTGTATTCCTGTTTCGTGGTTTTCAGGAACTCCACTGTCAACGAGTTGAGAATCGTATGTGCCGCACTAGGATTACTCACTTGAAATGAGACAGACTGCACGGAGAATGGGTCCTCAATCTTGAATCAAAGTTACACCAGAAGTTGGTCATTTCCTGTATTCCTGTTTCGTGTTTTCCAGGAATGTGGCTCGATACTCTAGCTTCTTCTTCTTCGAGTATCACCCACTCACAGTGAGACAGACTGCACGGAGAATCGGTCCTCAATCTTGAATCAAAGTTACATCAGAACTTGGTCATTTCCTGTATTCCTGTTTCGCGGTTTTCAGGAACTACACTGTCAACGAGTTGAGAATCGTATGTGCCGCACTAGGATCACTCACTTGAAATGAGACAGACTGCACCGAGAATGGCTCCTCAATCTTGAATCAAAGTTACACCAGAACTTGGTCATTTCCTGTATTTCTAATTCGCAGTTTTCAGGAACTACACTGTCAACGAGTTGAGAATCGCATGGGATTCACTAGGAGCACTCACTTCAAATGAGACAGACTGCACGGAGAATCGGTCCTCAATCTTGAATCAAAGTTACATCAGAACTTGGTCCTTTCCTGTATTCCTGTTTCACGGTTTTCAGGAACTCCACTGTCAACGAGTTGAGAATCGTATGTGCCGCACTAGGATCACTCACTTGAAATGAGACAGACTGCACGGAGAATGGGTCCTCAATCAAAGTTTCTATCAGGTTAAGCAAATAACACACAATCCTCTTTATAACCTTTCATCTCACGAGGGATATATCACAAATGGCCTACATTTCTCCCATTATATAAAACAGTTTCCTTTCTCCCTACACTCGTGTACCTACCAGGTTTTGTGACTTTTCCATACCAGGTTTTATTTAAAGTTAAAGAGGGAAAACCCGTGCAGAATAATCAATACTACTTTGAGCTTATTCGGCATTAGGTTCTATTTTCAGGTGCGTCAGGTCGATAAAAGTCCTCCTTAAAGCACGAAAACTCTCTTGCCTTTAATAGAATTTGAATGAAATGCGAAATCAAGGTTTTGCATGTTACTTAACACTACCTGCTATCAGATACCTCCTTTGTCTGTTTTATAAGAAAGTTATTGAATAAATCATTCCGCTTTTGAGTCCAACAAAAAGTTAATTTTGGAAAATATTTATTAATTATTTATAATTAACGAGCATGAGTCTCGATTGTGTTTAAATTAAAACCCAATTTATATACACTGGGCAAACTGATAAATATTTGTAATAAAAATCAAATTTCAAAACCCACAAAAGACGTGGTTTTTGTCAAAGAAACAAAAGAAAAGTTTTTTAGAAATTTTTATTTTATTTTTTAAATTTCGAATAAAGCTCACACAAAATGGAGGAATGCTTTTTAGTCGAATTTGAGTTTTTTGTTATTTATAATTTAATTTAAGCAATTTATGATGGACAATTTTTCTTTCTAATTGTGGCGTTTCATCTCTGACAAGTTGGACGCCATTTTGATGTCGGGTTGCTTACAATTTTTGTATTGCCTCAACTGGGAGGAATGTTAGTAGTTATCTGGTGTACAAATGTCAAATCCAACAATTGACAGAATAGAATAGTTCGTTCTCGTTCACTTATAGGAAATGCCATACATTTGTCGAGTGCAAATTCAGAATGACACTGACGTTGTTGTGCACCAATGTCCGAAGGTGTGTGTGGTCTCAGAGACACATGCACGAGGATGGGTCATCAAGATTTCGATTTCGCGAATTTGGAAGAATTTTTGACAGTTGTGTGTTGATTGCTGATTTCTCCCCGAAAGACATCCCGACGCCAAACCCGAGTCGAGGAACGTGAACGTAAACAAATGCCGACAATAAAAATGGCGAAATCATGTCATCCAGTGACAGCAAGTCTATGAAAACTTGGCGCCATTTTGTCGACTGACATTTCCCAGTGTGGCTTTCATGCTAAACAGAAATCAATGGGGGAGAAGGGAAAACGAGGGTACCGAGTACTGGAAGCATCTTTTCCGGGTGTGTACCACAATGGAGCTCATAAAATGTCAGATTACGCTCCGTAAAATGTTTATGGGCCAAATATATATTTCTTTGTTAATTAATCTGCGTTTGTCCGAAACACCTTGTTCGGTAACAGGTTGATCAAATTTCAGTGAAACCTTTTCCTATTGCTACCGATTATTTGTTGTCGCTGTGTTCACATGACAGCGCGTGATTGTTGTCGCCTATAAAAGCACTTAAACGCTGTCATTTACAAGAAGACATTCTTGTATTATGTCATAAAAGCTAGGATTGCGTTAGGTTTCCGAGATCATGTTGGAATTTAAATTTTTAATGTCATAAAATCAAAAAAATTTCTTATCACTCTGTATTTTCGAAAATTTTTAATTACTCAAGGTTCCCTCGGCTTGCATCACCATTGTCCCAGTGGAGCCCCACTGACTATCAGACACGACGAGGGGTCATGTGTCGATGGGGTCATCAATTTAATAAAAATTTTTGAAATCTTTCACCATTTCCAGTTTTCGGAGTTGCTAGCTTCAATCGGTTCAGGATAACGAGTTGATTTTGATAAATGACAGATTGGGTTCTGTTCACTGTTGACGTACCGTATCGCAAAGTGTTGCAAAACGTGATGTCATGGAGGGGAAATGAGCTTGAGATTGAAAGATTTTACTCGGCAAACAGTTAAAGTCAAGTGACAGCTGTCAAAGTTGTCAAAATCAGAGTGCATCACCATTGTCCCATCACAATTGGATTTGCACTGGCCATCAGACACCACGAGATGACGAATTGATTTTGATCAATGACAGATTAGGTTCTGTTCCCAAATATGAGAGAAATCCACGTGACGTCATGGAGGGGAAATGGGCTTGAGATTGAAAGATTTTACTCGACAAAGTTACCGAACCGACAGACTGCGGAAATACGCAATTCCACAATATGACACCCGACAAATGTCCACTGACGTTACGTGGTGTGCGTGCTCGAAGAATGTGAATGTGTCACAAAACATAAAAGACTCAGCAGATATGACGTGATTTGGTGCAGAGAAACGTTTCTATTGATTGCGACTCATTAGCGTTTTTAATGCGTAAGTTTGATGGAATTTCAATGAACTCGGAGGCACTCAGAGGCAGAAGGCAGACAGACAGACAGACGAACCCCAACCAACAAACGGAACGCAAAGTGAATACGAAAAAAGGCAATTGTCGTCGATGTCTTCATCGATTCGACGGGAACAAGTCTTGTGGAAGGAAGTAAAAGTTTCCTGGATTAAAGGACATTTTGACAAGAAACAGACACTGCACGGTTTTACTGCGTTTCGCTCAATTCACCCTGTCACCAGTCACCCTTCATTTCCGAACTGGATGTTTTGGTAATAAATCAATTTGACAGGAACCGAACCGAACCAAACAAAACAAGGACGCTAGCTGGCTTCTGGCATCTTAAGTGTGACTCATGTCAACTTTCCGATCAAGTGATGCTGATCAAAATGGCGCCTGATTTGAAAATTTCCCCGGCCACAGATTGTTGTCGATTTCTTTGGTGCATTAGTTGCATGAAATAATTGCATTCATAAAAATCTTCGTCGTAATGAAGATGTTTCAACTTTTATTGATCAAATTCCTGTTCAATAATTGAATCGTAAAATGAATAATTTTCATCTTTCCGTTATTACCATTTGACAGATTGATTTCCATCAATGACATTTTGTGTACATGCAAGATGGCAATCAATTACCGCATTCCTTGTGATTCGTTTCGCACATTTTCTATTTTACATTTTAAACATTTTCCAAATAATACAAATATATAAGTAACAGTTAAATGAAAATTGTTGCGTTCATTAGGAAATTTGAGTAACACGAACCAAGGCAACGCGGACATTTTGTTTTATTTCGTTTGTTCAAGAAAAACCCGAGAAACAGGTGTTAACAAAACATACGGAACGACGACTTTGTCTCGGTGATCTTACCTCCATGAGTCTTCATGACTCTTCGTGGAAGGTGGGACTGCAATACCTTCCAGCGAAACTCATTTGTGACCTCTGTGCCAACAATAACATCTAGTAGGTACATCTGATACCCACCTGACGAATCGGTCTTTTTGCCGTATCACAACTGTTATTAATTGGCCAATAACTTGGTGGTGCTGCTCACAAAACGGAGAGTGATTGCCACAGCAACGTCAGTTGACAATGTGAATGCCTCTTGGTCGGTAGTGGTTTCTTGTATTGTAAGTTTTCACTCACAGATGGAGTGTTGTTTTAGTTTTTTGGGAGGTTTCCTATTTAAATCCTTTGCCAGCAACACTGGATAGAATGACTTCATTAGAGTCCGTGATGCATGGGTCTATCCTCTACTAACAAGTGGTTAGGATGTTTTCCTGTACCACCAGAATATGTTTCTGGTGGCCAACAGCACAATTTCCTTGTCAAGAAATCCTCAACAATCATGTGCGACGTGGCTTTGTTCGCGATTACATTTTATCGTTTCGTGTGTCTTTGTTGCCGGTGGCATTTTATGGTCTTGCAACATTGTTGCCGATGCGTAAATCAAACATACGCCATACTGCCATTGTGCCTCGGAGTAGTTCTCTTTGAAATCGATAGATTTCCCAGTTGAGATTTTTGAAAATGAAATTTTTGCAAACTTCAAACTTGAGGAATTTCATTGAAACGAAGTTGATCAATGCCAAAAGGAATCCGGAATTTCTTGTACATTAAAAATTCACGTCAAAGTCTGTTAGAAAACCATCAAAAATAGAAATTCCGTCAAAATTTGAATTAATTCCAAAACGGAAAAATATTTCGAATTAAAATCGAATAAAATTCGATTTTACGATAAAATCGAAAATAAAATATCGAAAATCAACAAAACATTTTGAACAGATTTTTGTGATTCTTGTGAATTATTGCGTTTTAATGACAGCATTTTGATTTTTCAAAAAAACCGAGAAATGCATTCAATATCGAATAAATTTGTTAATTAACTTTAATAAAAAATAAATTTCGAATATAAAAATTTAATCAATTTAAATAAAATATTTTTCGCGTTGAATTGTTCCCCAGTTTTAATTTACAATCCAACCAAGAAACTTTTTATTTCTTTGTTCAAGACGGAATAAATAAAATTATTAATAAATGTTTGTTAAACACTTAAAGTACAAGTATTTAATTGCATACAATAACTCTGAGATTTATTTTTATATTTTTTGACATTTGTTTCAGGTTACCACAGCTTACGGTCTATGCCAAGATTTTGTACCTCCTGATGGTAAGTAAAGGAATGTTTTATTAATAATATTAAGTATTTCATTTATTGCAAATGAATATGTTTATTTTTAATTTATTTACTATGAAATGTGATCGTTTGACTTAATGAACATTTTCTTCTCGTTAGTTGCTGGATGATTTATTTTGAAGTAAATTCTCGTAAAAATTTTATTATGACAACTTCATAATTGGTGTCTATGGCTTCATTTCAGGCGCCATTTTTGCTTCATGCTCATAGTCCGAATTGGTGCATTTCAAATTCAAGTTTCTTTGCAAGTATGCCACGGAGACGTTTTTCTTTTGAACTCTTTCTCTAAGTCCTGTTGCATGTTTCGCCATTTGAGAGATTTTTCGTTTTTCTTTTGAACTCTTTCTCTAAGTCCTGTTGCATGTTTCGCCATTTGAGAGATTTTTCGTTTTTCTTTTGAATTCTTTATCCAAGTCCTGTTGCATGTTTCGCCATTTGAGAGATTTTTCGTTTTTCTTTTGAACTCTTTCTCTAAGTCCTGTTCAAATGCGACAGAGTGTGTGTGTATATGGGAATACATGTGAATGCTTGCATGTTTCGCCATTTGAAAGATTTTTTCGTTTTTGTTTTGAGGATTTCGCTCCAACTGCATTTATGGGAAAATATTTTTTGGAGTTCCACTAAAATGTTGATAAGATCGCAAAGATATTTTTTCAGATTCAACCAGTTCAAGATGTTAATCTGAAGTCCATGTGGTCGTAAAAATGAAAAAAAAATAAAAGTGAAAATGGAAATATTTAAAACCTAATTTTCACGTTTTATTTGGCTTCGGGTGTTAATATACCCCGATAACGATAGGAAAAACGTTTGATACAATAAAAACAAAATTATCACCTAAAAAAAAATGTTTGTCGACATTTCTCAGACACATATTTTCGTGTGATCTTTTGAGTTCATCTCTTGTAATCAGTTAGTGATAATCTTGTGTGACATATATAACAAATGTTTGTTTACGATGGGTTTTTGTTAACAACCGTGCGATGTCGATATTAAGGAAGTGCTCACAAAGATCACAAATATGTGGCAAAGCTTCCTCGTGAATACCGGCGTCGAGTACGTAACGATCATCTCGACTTGAGTAGGTGCAACGTACGTGCTTTAGTTCAAAATAAAGTTAATAATACTGAAAACTGATTCTATCAGTTCAATTTATTTGTGATAAGAAAATAATCGAATAAGGTGAAAAAATATTTCGTGATAAGAAAGTTTTTATTTTGAAATGTAATAAATCGGAACCGAACCTAGGCTGGCTGGCTGGCAGGCGCTTAAATGGTTGAGTTTTTGTTTTATCTCTATTGAGATATTGAAAAGTATAGTAGACAAACACACAAACTGGGAATCATCCAATACTGTTACGGATTTCAAAAGCACTCATGTGGCCCCTACTATCTCTAAACTTAACGAACGCAGCTTTAAAAGGAAGCGCCTCATTTGTCTTGTCTTGTGTTTGAATTTAAATTTACTTAATTCATTCAATATTTGCCCATCTAATGTCTTTCTAAATAGTTTTAATTGATTTTTGCTTTGTTGTTGTCACTAGCTGTACTACCTTCGTGGCAGCCATTTTGTTTAACTCCTCTTCACTTGTGACAGTTTGTTTGCACGGGAGGAAGATTCGTGCTCTTCGTTTGTTTATCTCATCGTAAATCTGGTTTTACTGGTGGTTTTGTGCAACACTAGCTCGTATCCATAACCTCATTTCTTCTAGTTCAACTTCTGTCCAAGCGGGCGGTACTCTCGTGCGTCATTCACGGTCTGTCAATGCTGGTATGTGGTATGCTGGTATGTGCCACAATTTGGCAGCTTATGGCCGCATTCGTTTAAACTGACACTCCCCCCAGCTGACAGTTCCCTCGTCTGACAGCTTTCAGTTCCATTTCCACCAAGTGACAGCTTCCTTAACTGACAGTCTCCCCAGCAGATAGTCCCCTCGTCTGACAGCTTCCAGTTCCATCGCCACTATCTGACAGTTCCCACAGCTGACAGCTCCATCAGTTGACAGTCCTTTCAGCTGACCTCTCCCTTATCTGACAGCATCCAGTTCCATTGATAGCTGATACCCAACTGATAGCTTCGTCAGTGGACATCTCCCTCAACGGACAGCTCCTACAGCTGATAGTCCTTTCGGCTGACAGGGCCCTCTTCTGACAGCTTCCTGAACTGACAGTCTCCTTAGCTGATAGTACCTTCATCTGACACTTTCCAGTACATTCCCCCAACTGATGCTCCATCAGCTGATAAGGCCCTCAGGTGAAAGCTTCCAGTTCCAAATTTATTTCGCACTCTTCCTTTTAAAGACTCATTTCGTTCTCCGATACCTTCCCCCGTGGATATTATATATTCATTATCACTGTGGGACATCTGTTGAATTTTCAAAATACACACTCATCCACAAAAACCATTTTGTTCATGAATGAAGCATTTTCAAAAACCTATTATCCTGATAACGATTTAATTAAATTGTAAAACAAGCTGAACATCAAAATAATTATGTTATAAACGTCAGAAAACGGAGTTCCGAGAAACAGAAATCTTGAAGAACACAAAAGACACTCCGGGGAAAATGAGTACCTCATTAAAAATGTTGTGGTTTTTGTTAATAAAAGTTTATGCAAAACAACAATGAGGTGGTTAACAAGATTCTTTAGTACCTATTTTCTACTTACGACCTCTGACCTCATAACGTGCTCGAGAGTCACAAAAGGAGTTAGTCAATTTTGATTAGTTAAAAATTCAAAAGACTTTCCTCACTCACACACATGAGTTCACGGCGTGCATGTGTGACGCAATCAAATTGACAGAATATTGCGAAAATGGAATTTTGCTATCTCATATATGTACATACGAGTACATACAAGTGTACGTCAGAACGAGAGGAATTAGAATCAAGTGGAAGTGATTGCTTTCGTAATTCATTGAGTTTCATGAAAATTTTCTCAATAAATGAAAATTTTGAATAACACAAATAAGTTATGAAACATAAAGAGATAACCAAAGTAAATATCTCAACGACAAAATTCTGTTGTAATCCCAACAAGTGTGGATTTCCGTCAAACTGAAGAATTTTGAAATTTCACATTTTCATTGAGGTGTTTACTCTCAGAATGAACGACTCAATATTTTACGTTTTATGAGTAATTCAAGACGATCCACATTGATGCCTTCATTTCCCTATCGTAGAAAACATAAAAAATATATTTTTTCATAATCCTTTTTATCTCGTAATATTCTTTAAGTTTTTCCCCCCGAAATAAATTCAAGTTTTTAAAGAATATTTGATATTTTATTCACAACGTGATGGAAACATTTGTCAACTATAAAACTCAGAAGCTTTCAGTCTTTTATCTGTGTGCTACATATATTATTAACATAACATGATAAATATTTAAAAATTTTATTTATTAACATGGACACCATGGTGCATATTAAAGTTCCACATTGAGTCATTGAAAAAATTTAACAAGAAATGAGGAGAAATTGCAGTCGTTTTCTAGTTGTCCCTTCCGCAGCTGTAATCACTCACTCAGTGACTTGAAGAAAACTTCTGTGATCAGTGTGTCTTCTTTGTTAATTTTCTTCAAAAGCAAATCTTTCGTAGCGTAATAATTTGAAAAGTTAAAAACAAAAATGTCGGTAAAGTTGAAACGTGGTTTCCGAGTGGGTTTCAGAGCTGGCGCCATCTAGATGTCATTTGCAAGAGTTGAAATTCTTCATAATTAACACTTAAAATTACTTTAATTTAACAAGCCCCAATGGTATTTAATTTTGTTTGTTTTGTTGTCCGACCTGTAACAGGGTGATAATGATCTCGGAAAACAAAATAATGAAGAAAATTTAAAATGACATGTCTGGAATATTTAAAAAATTAATTTGAATTTTTCGTCTAATATCATTGAGGTACACCGTTTCTAAACTCACGGCCAACCGCTGTGAGTGGGTGCTAGTAACGACTTTTCGAGTGGATATTGACTTCTGGATATTAATAAATAAGGATTCGATTTTATTCGATGACACGAGGTTGTCCGAGTTCTCGGTAGATTAAAGACATAAATCACAGTTTGGGAGCCACACCTCGGCGTCTGGTTGCGCAAAAACATGTCTTCTTCCTAACGTTTGTGACAGACATTTGTGACATTATACTCAGGTATGAAATATGAGGGCTCACCTGCAACACTCACAGTAGGTACTGACATTGTGGGAACCGTGCATCTGTGGATCATGAGTTTGTCGATCTTGCGAAACGCTACCCATGGAATCCATATTGGAAAACCATTTAAAATTCAATTTTTCTATCTGGCCCTTTACCAAAAACAACCTCTGCAGACGGGAAAAAAAGGTTTTGTATCTGATAAAAAAGGTTTCATTGATCTTAGAATTCATTAAAGCGATCGTGAGACTTTAAAGCTTGTGTCCGGCTCAATATTACCCAATTCCAGCTCGATAGCTCATCATTGGCAGGTAGAATGTCGACGTTTTATATTATTTAAAATATTCCTGTTGTTGTTGTTGTTGTTGTGTTGCTTCTCTACTTAATCGGATTAGAATCTTGAAGAAGGTGAAGGTGAGACTTTACGTTTGAATTAAAGTGAGTGATCGTCATATCGGCAAATTGACAATATATTTTATGTGCTAAATTAACCCATCAATGGGGATATGCTTATCTAAATCTGGTGTTACACAATGGGGAAATGTAGATAAATGGATATCTAATATAAATCATGAGACATTTTTACTTATTTTTCCTGGGAACATTTGTGTCGCAACACCAGACTCTAATAATTATGCTGAGCTGCTGTCGGGAATTGTCGTGATTTTTGGATTTGGAAAATTCAATTTGAAATTTTCGAAATAATGAATTGGAATTCAATCAAGCGACACTGACGACACAAGCGGCGATTTTCAGCAATGAACGCAATCAAATAAAAATCATGTGGAGAGCTCAGACATAGAACTGACGAGGAACAGACACGACACAAGCGGCGATTTTCAGCAATGAACGCAATCAAATAAAAGTCATGTGGAGAGCTCAGACATAGAAATGACGAGGAACAGACGGAATTCAGTCGGAAATCAAACGTAAAATTTAAACCAAACTGGAAACTAAAGTTAGGCCAAACGAAGCAGTTAGAGCTAGAATTTGACAGTTTGTCAAATTTTAATTGTAGCCAATGACAGTTGGATGGCGCTTCTATCGAGTTCAAGAACGTGCCAATGCGACAGTTTCAAGAAGAAGCTACTAATCCGAATGGAATGTCTCGATCGATTCATTCGCGCAATTAAGCGAACTTATTAACGCCATAAAGACAGTAAGAAGAAGACGAAGAGTCATCCTAGATTTCTATGGCTTCCATTGATCTTAGCGGCGTGTGGATCATCAAAGAGTCGTCTTTACTGTTGACCAGTATTGGTCATTACTGCGTCAAGTGTCAAGCAGTGGTCATAAGTTCTTCAAAAGAAAAACAACATGAAGAACAAGAAGAAGAAGAGAAATGGGAATGTGTGCTATTTCCTAGAAAGTCACAGACCGAAAAATGTCGTCTGGCTCTGGGCTACCAGCGAGCTGTGGAGGCAACAACGCCTTCGCAACTACATATAACTACTATGCTGATGATGATGAATCAGTTAACGCAACTTGATGTGAAACAAAATGTCAAGATCAGTCAAGATCACAAAGGAGGAGGACATGTTTGTTTGCGTGCCTTAAGACATAATCGTGTAATTAAAGATTATAAGTTTTCTCTCAAGCAGTTTGCACCACAAAATCCCCGATAATCATCATCAGGTCACGTCTACTGAAGTTCCACCAAGATGTCACACCATACCACCATCGTGTAACTGTTCACGAAATCACTGATTGATCATAAATCAAAGCCAAGCTCAAAATCAATATGGGGGAACTGCCAAAACCGCTGCCGGCTGAGACACCACGCGATCTTGAGTTGTCGAAAACTAGTTAATGGGATTTACGACGTTTCAAAATAGAGACAAGGCAGGCAATTCATCGAAGGTTAAATGAATTGCTCTTTAATTTAAAAAAAAAAAAATATAAAAAAAAACTAACAGTAGGGGACTCTATGGAGCTTAACAATTTCTGACACTTGCGCGTGTACCTCCCACTTCAAATGGATATTTCGATGATTTGCAAATTCCATAGTGAAACTCAATGAAACTAGTTCCCTCTGTATTAAATCGTGTAAATTATTTAAATTTCTTAAATAAACATTAACCATTTCGTGTGAACTGATTTTTAAAAAATTGTTCATAAAAAATGTCAATTCAATTTGTCAATTTTGTTTATTTTTAATGAGAGATTTTCTGATTAGTTTTTCTTCAATTGTCTTCTTCGTGCTGTTGTTGTTGTTGTTGTTGTTGTTGTGGGCAATGACCCAGGCCGATGTACTGTACTACTGTGGGAAAAGCAACAAAATTAAGATTTCTTTTCTTGCTTTTCTTCTAACCAATGCAAACCAATCAAATGACGTTTGAATAGCAAACATATGATGAACAAGAAGGGAAAGTGCAAATTGACTAATAGAGACAGTTGTTTCGATGCAATTTTTGCTTCACTCGCGTTCAGTATGGATGAGCGTTAGAGCCATTCCTTCGGTATTGATTCAATGAACAAATGTGAACAAAAACGCACTTTCAGGTTGTGGAATTGTTAAATTTTGTTTTTCAAATTTTGTTTTGACAACTTTTTTATTTTTCCTAATTTACGTGTCGTCATCATGAAAACCCAAAACAGATATATCAATTTCTGCCTTTATTCTGTCAAATGGAAACTGTCGGACAAGTTCCATTAAATCGCACAAATAATCAGGTCATTCAACCCCCTGACTTGGCATGCACTTAAAAGTCACATTTTCGAGCAAATAGCAACAAAGCGGTGCACTTAGAAGAGACATTAATTTGTCGCCGCCATGTTGCCGGAACCGAAGTCGCAGACTTTTAATCAGTTATCGATATAAATGTTATCGACAATTGACAATTGACAATTGACAATTAAAACCTAAGAAATATTGGTCAATAATAATTGAATCCGAGTAAATCACTTTTCATTTTAAAAGTTATATAACAGTTTGTGTTAATGATATTTGCTTTTGATGGAATTCTTGTTACTTATATGTACGTGACACTTGACGGTTTCATTTTCTATCTGTCCAAGACGACGAATGCAAATATTACTGCTATTTTTTTGCATATTTTACAAATATTTTTCCAGCTACTGTTTTACGCCATTTTGGAATTTGAAAAGCTCATTTAAATACTTCGAGGCGTGTTGATTCGAAATGCAACTATGCGCTGTGCTGTGAGTTATATGGCCTCTACTGGTTTTGTTTTGCAAATGGAAAATGATCATCTGCTGCCTTGAGTTGGAGCACAGTGCTTCTGGGACACACCTGTGAATCGGTGTTAAACGTCAAAACAAGAATTTTGCTACAAGGATTCATTGAATCGAACAAATTTCAAATAGTCGCCATATTGTTTCCGAGCAGCCGGAATTGTCTCATGCATTTATGGAGCACTATTGTTTTGTCTTCCATGTAGAATGCAAATGGATCCAACATCGGTCCAACAGTGCGGAAGCAGCAGCAGCAGCCACATTGTTGAGAAAAAAAAAAATGGCGACATTGCCCACACACTAACGTTGAGAAAAGAGTAATAGAAATAGTAGAGTCACTACATTCTTTGACTGAATTTGACGAACCGTAAATAAGTTTCATTTTACACAATGCAACCAGGCAAGGAATAAAACAGAAACTAGGTACAGGCAAATAAAGGTATTAGAAGTGAAACATATCCGTCAAACTAACAGTGCACCTGAACTTGTTTTGTCCGCACCTTCACTTACCGTGGCTTATCCAGTGATTTCTATTCAATGGGAGACAAGGTCTGCTGTGATACAAAAGCCGTTGCGGTTGCAACTGAAAACCGAAAACTGCACGCGTTCTTGGAACTCAAAGCCGTGATGGCGCCTTTACAATGTGACAGTTTGCACTGGTTAAGGTCAAGTCCAGATTTCCTTAGAGAAAGCCCTTCCTGTAATTTCATATCATGAGTTGACACTTTGCGACGTCACTTCACGTCACTTGACTCTGACGTATCTAAGTGGCTCATGCCATCATACTCGCCACAACACGTGCACCTGACAGAAGTCCTTCATTTTATCAGCATTGCTTGAAACCACTTGCAAGTGTTCTTCCTTTGAGTGACATTTAACCACGAGTAAACCCTTATCCTTTTCTCGGAGAGAGCAATAGCAAAAGGCTTATGACAAAACCACAAGGGGTTAGTTTTTGGTTTGCGGTGAATCAGATATAAAGGATTCAAGCAAACTTCAGATAATGGCATCCTTAAGGACACCCACCCACACGCAGATGTTATATTCAAAAGCATATTTTTAAGCTCATTAGATATGGCAAACAACAATCAACAAGGAAACCCGAAAAAATAAAAATTTATTGTTAGAGGACTGTTGCACGGCAGAAGGGTGAATTTTGTGATGTTAGGGGCGGATGTTGGTAATAAGGTCCTGAAAGGGACCATAATAGTTTGGAAAATGTTTCCGAATCTCTGAAAATCTGATTATCTTAATAAGGAGTATGCTGGAAAACAGGAGGAAAAAAAAGAAAAAAAGGAATAATTTTTCATCCCTCTTACGAGGGTGACTCTCACTCAACCATTATGGCGGAATTCAATAAAGGATTATAAAATGTTTTCTATTTTGTGGCGAATTCAAATTCAAGAGATTTGGAGCAAAAACCCTTTTAACTTTAATAGGGAAACTTTGTCAATTGGGTTAAGTGAATGGGATGTCCTGGCGAAATTTGTAATTAGGCAGAATTTTTGACTGGCAAAATGTCAAATAGTCTGGCATGATTCCTGTGAATCATGAACAAACTAGGTTACAGTAGCAAAGTAGGACGTGAATCGCAGTATCAAGGTAGACTACGAATTGAATTAAGAAGCGATATGCCTCATATCAACTGTCAAAGTTTCTTCGATATGTTTTCTTTCAAAGATGGAGGCTGATTGTGGAGGAGAAACTTGTAGAAACGGTAAAAGAACATATTGCCAACTATGGTGTTTGTGGACTTAGAATGAAAACTGTGAGGAGGCGACGTTCTGCATTCAGTTGTGAATCAAAGGTGACAATTTTCGACTGGCAAGTTGTGGGAAAGAGGAACTGGTTCCTGTCAATTGTCAAAGTTTCTTCGATATGTTTTCTTTCAAAGATGGAGGCTGATTGTGGAGGAGAAACTTGTAGAAACGTAAAAGAACATATTGCAAACTTTGGTGTTTGTGGACTTAGAATGAAAACTGTGAGGAGGTGGCGTTCTGCATTCAGTTGTGAATCAAAGGTGACAATTTTCGACTGGCAAGTTGTGGGTAAGAGGAACTGGTTCCTGGGTCTTTCTTCAGAAATCTCCCAAGAGGTGGCATTCAGTGTCTATTACGACACGATTAAGATAAGAACCGAAGAAGAAGTTCTTGGTCAAGGCGAGCAGATAACGATCCTCCCAAAGCGTTCTTTATTAATTAATGATGCAACGATACATGCCCATTCCAAATGGGATAACGTGGATACCCCCCAAATCGATATGCCCCATTAAATTTATGAAAGAGAGATAATTCAAAATGTTACCCTGATAAGAATGACAAGTGAACCGGGACTGATACGGTTCGATACAGAAATTGATCTTTGACATATTTTCGGTGCTATACTTTTAAATGTCTTGACAAATTTATGGACGCCACCTTTGTTTGTTTGTTTGTTTGTTTGTTTGGTGGTCGGAATGCGATGATAACTTGATTTTAATGAAATTTTTATCTTTTAAAAATCACAAAAACCATGAAATTAAAAACATTTTTTTCACATTTTCCTCATTTTTCTGTTTTTCCAAATTGAATTTGATCGTAAATTACGTAATTTTCTGACCCCATTTGTTTCGGTTTCAGTTTCGGTTTTTTTTTTTTGGTGTCCATTTTGTGATTTAGACAAATTTTAAATGTTCACAGCGCCATCTGGCACTTGGAGAACACTTCAAAACTGCCATACAAATTGTGACATTGTTTCGGTTAAAAGCTTTTGACTCACTGCTTTCAACTTCCAATACAAGAATGGCGAAATGACAATTGAGGATCTGGCAAATGTCACATTTGACATTCCTCTGAAGGGGAAATGTGTGTGAGAGTAAAGTGAGACGTAGCGATCACTGGATCGTGCAGCAATGCAATAAATTCACGTGGAATTTAAACAAACAAACATGGAGGAGAAAATATCACAGCAATGGCGGACAATCACTGACAACAGGTGGAAGTGTCAGAAATAATTTGAGCTCCCCCTTGAATTTATGTAACATTATCCGTGAAAGTGTGTCGGAGGACATCCTTGTGTCATAAATTTAAGATCATGACAACCCAACAGAAGGGTGGCAACGTGTCAACCGATCGTGTCGTTCCAGACAATGCGAGAGATCATCGAATTTTGGGGGGATAAAAATAAAATGAAACAAAACAAAAAAAAACAAGGTAATCGATTTGCCCGTCTGCTCTGCGATCGTCTCGAAATGGACACAAAGTGGAGCCGATCGTCGAGGTGTTTTTCGGCGTGTTTCACCTGTCGGCATTTTTGCAAGGGTCCGCAACCACCATCACCATTATTTGTTTTTATCTGATCATGTTAATCGAATAATATCTACCTGAGCTCCAAATTGATCGGTTTAAAAAAGGTTTGCGCCTAAATTATAACTTAATTTGTCAGTTAATTTGCATACCAGGCCAGACGCGAAAAGGGAAAAAATAAATTTGACGTTACCAATAAAAACAAAATGGCGATTGATCGACATTCTGTGATTGACTTGAAGGTAACTCCTCGGAAATGATCGTTATCATCTACTGATCGACAAAATTCTCCTTGTTGTGGTAATGATCTTTGATTGGTGGGTTCTGATCGTTGCACTTGTGCAAATTGTCAGTTTGGCCGTTTCCTGATTTTCAAATCGTTCCGGTTGCTTTAACTCTTAACGGTTTCTTGCCGTGATATCAACTTTCGATCAAACTTATTGCAAAAGCCAAAATCAATGATCTAGAACAGGCGCCATTTTGAAAGTATAAGAAATGTTAAAACAGCTCTTATGTCGGAGCTGTCAGTTTGCAATAAACAAATGGAACCAGGTCAAATGGAGAAATTCAGTGAGTTTCAGTTCCGAATTGAAGATGGCGCTTGTGCAGTTTGATTTGTGGCGACTCTCAACATTTTCTCCTTTCATGTCCCACAGACTTGTGGATGGTGTCTCTTTATTTGTATGTATTCGTACAGTAACTATATCAATACACAGCTGGACTGACTTGACCACACCACACTAGCACTCACTAGAAGTGAGTCGGTATTACTTGATTGTGTGTGTGATCCATACAGATTGAAACTTGCAATTGTCATTTACAAATTTCTGTTCACCATAAATTCGGATTCGTGAATATTCAGATTTGAGTCATTTTCAGCAATTAAAAATTCTCATATATTTACGTCAACAGACACATTTGACGTAAATCGGTGTCGGAGAAAAAAAATTCAAATTATTCGAATATCCTAATCAAAGATGGTAGCTGAGATATTTAAAAAATTCATAATTAAAATTTGAATGAAATTAATTTAATTAGTTGGAGAGAAAATTTATTTTTTGTTTCCTTGTAGCGATCATCGGTTCTAGATGTTAATCAGGATGTGATCGTATAAGACACTTCGTAAACAAAATGCTGCCAATCGCATGAATTAATTCAGCTCGGCGCCATTTAATACAAGATACAAACCGCAAAACGTCCTCAAATCAACATTGGAAATAATTTTGTTAAAAATGTCACTAAAACATTTTCTCTGTTAAGTTATTAACATAACAATTAATACGTCAATAATTAAAAGTTTTATTTATTACCTTGACAACAATTGAAATATCATTTCTAAGTTGATTTCTGATGCAAAATCGAAAATTTATTTTAATCGATAATGGAGACAAAAATTTCACGGTTTTTTGAAAAACTAGTTATGCAAATTGTTGTTAAAAAAATGTTCAAAATTTGCCGCCACACCGGGTGGGTATAAATCAAATTGACACTGGCTGAATTTTGAAGGTGGTTGTCAAATGTCAGGATACCGAAATGATGAATCATGAATCCTGTTCCCTTGCAATATCCTTGACACAGAAAAACTTATTGGCCAATTCATGGCACGTGCCAGGACATTCAAAGGACATTTGAATTGCTGTTTTACATTTGTGCTCCAACGTCAAGTGGTTGCACGGGTCAGTTCCCATGAGGGTTATGTCATTTCAATTTGAATTCAAAATGGCTGTGCCCATTTGCATAAAAATGGAACAAGACATTTCGTCTCCAAGTTCTAGCTTTATTTGTTTGTAATTTACGGAATCAAGCATTTCTTGTCTTCACTTTCGCAAAGAGAGTCCTCTCATATTGGCGCTGACTGTTGACTGTGTGCAATTTGATTGCAACTAGATGTGTTAGTGTCATGGCGTATTGCCTACGATTTTTGCGTCACGCCCAGTCAAGCAAGTTTAATGAACTTATCAAAAATGACTTGTAACCGACATTGAATCGAAATGAATTTGTAATGAGTAACGATTATAAAATTTGAAATTCAGATCAATCACATGGTGACATCACCATCGACACAAACCCGAATCGAAACGCCACAAATTAAAAAATCAAATTAAACCAATTTTAAGAGGTTAATAATATAAAATTGAATAATAATAAATCAAATTGACTTTTAACTCCTACACGAGATGGCGCTTGTTCGAGTATTATTGCCATGTGTTCGGTTAACAATTTTCGTACAAAAACCCACTCCACTCATTTGTTTCTTCATTACTATTCTTCGAAAATCAATTGAATATCGAAGACGCCATTGTTACTTATTTTGTTGTTTTCATCTTAAACGATCGAGAAGTTTCGAAGCTTCACAGAAATTCTCCTACTTTGACGTTTACTCGCACCAAAGAGAGAGAGTTGAATCGGAGGTGGTGGTGGAATACGTTAAGCTGTAAGTGCAGTAGAAAATGAATTTTCCTCCCATTCTCCGGTGAATGAAGTTCATTTCCAGAAAGATCTACATAAAATGAATTTTCCCCGCTTTCAGAGAGTGATTCCACTCATTCTGAAGTTGGCTTCGAAATGAATTCCTTGAAGTGATACAAGAAATCGATTACGAACGCATCTCCTCCCAGATTATATGAAACCGAGTGTGTGTTATCAACATGAAAACGTTTTCATTTCTCCAAATATCCCCCATGGAATGCGTTCTGATTAACTAACTGCAGCACACCTACAAAGTGAATTTGTTGACATATTGATTACAGCCATCTTAGAAAAATGGTGGACAGTGCAATTGATTTTATCACGATTATTCCGTGGCAGTGTAAGTTCTACCAACTGATTAAAAACACAACAAACTTTTCTGTTGATTGATAAACGAAAAGGAAGTAGAGCCACACACGTTGTTACAAACGCATTAAACTATTTGATAATGTGATAAAGCATAGGATACATTACGATAAGGTTAATGACATCAAAAGCAAACTGATAAGATTCACAGGAAAACAGTTACAACACCGCAGTCAACCGCTGTATCTGGGTCTTTGCCCTGTTGTGTTCGGGAACTTTGATGGATTTTTGACACATATTTCACGGGAACAACTGATCAGCGCCATCTGTTATCTTCCGTCAAGTGGGTTGATATGTACAATATCTCAATGGGTAAAAGGATATTCTATTTTGAATAAATTTATTTCTGTTATTAAATTTATTTCCCTACACATCCTACAGTGTAGCTAATAAAAGACAGAATGGAGATGTTCGAGATAAGTAAGGAATAACCGAAAAAGGACGAAAGAAATGAGGTTAATAACTTTCTAAATCACTGAACTGAATATGAATTAAATAGTTTCAATACACTTTATATACAATACACTTTACTTTATATGACACTAATAAATATAAAATTTGTCAAAAACCATGGTGGAAAAAAGCTTTTAGATAAATACAGAAATGAAAGGGATGAATCCCTGTTCGTCCTGCTGTGTGGAACTAATGAAAATTTACCGAATCGAAATCATTCGGATATTACCAGGAATATAATAAATTCAGATATCGACATATTTGCCTTTTAGCGAGATTAACCAATGAAAGATTCAATGGAATTCATTTTGTATGGATTCTATTTTTCATTACAGTCACGTTTGTTTATCCTTTGCAATCATAATATAAACAATAATAACTACATGAAGCTTCCGGTGTTATTTAAACAATTATGTAAAACAAGAGAATTCATAATAATAGCTAGGGACACGCGATAACACTTCAATAACACGTACGTGAATCCATCATAATATGCTTTATTGCACTAATAAACGAACACGGTTTCTAATAAATCTAAACTTCTTATAGTAATTTGCAGGAATGGTATAATAACTTTACACCTCACTGTACCAAGTGACAGTTGAGACGGCGTCACATATTGCGACTGGAAGTTTCATTGCGGAGACAGACTACAGAACTTGAACCGGTTGTAACTTGTTTTGACAGATACTTTTGACAGATTATCCGGTTTGACTCTAGTCTGTCTGTCAAGGCTAAAGGAGTGTTTGCTTCCAGTGTGAAATGTAGAATGTCATCCTACCTTCTGACAGTTTCTAGGCCAAGGGCTTCCTAATAAATGTATCTGTAACTCCTGACAGCAACTGACCGTAACTGTACCAAGTGACAGTTGAGACGGCGTCACACATTGCGACTGGAAGTTTCATTGCGGAGACGGACTACAGAACTTAAACCGGTTGTAACTGGTTCCTTCAGGACCCATTTCGTTTGAGTTGTTTTGACAGATATTTTTGACAGATTATCCGGTTTAACTCTAGTCTGTCAAGAATGTCATCCTCGACTGTACCTTCTGACAGTTGAATTGCGTTCTGACAGTTTCTAGGCCAAGGGCTTCCTAATAAATGTATCTGTAACTCCTGACACTAACTGACCGTAACTGTACCAAGTGACAGTTGGGACGGCGTGACTTATTGCGACTGGAAGTTTCATTGCGGAGACGGACTACAGAACCAGAGAAACCGGTTTTCGAAAGCCTGTTTTATTTAAGGGATTAGCTGGTTGTAACTAGTTGCTTCAGGATCCATTTCGTTTGAGTTGTTTTGACAGATTACCTGATTTAACTCTAGTCTGCCAAGAATGTCATCCTCGGCTGTACCTTCTGACAGTTGGATTGCCTTCTGACAGTTTCTAGGCCAAGGGCTTCCTAATAAATGTATCTGTAACTCCTGACAGTAACTGACCGTAACTGTATCACGTGACAGTTGATGTGTAATGGCGGCATAATGTTAAATTGCAGAAAGGACAAATGTTCCCTAATAAATTAAAGTGTAGTAATAACTTTAAATCACAAACACATGGGGAAAATGTCGTCTGTGACTGTACCATGTGACAGTTGGCCTGGCGTGACATACGGCCACCGGAAGTTTTCAAAGTTCTTCCACTTATAGTGTAAGGGACAAAAAACACATTCATGCCTCCCCCTCCATTCTACACGTACAACCACCGCCATATTGTCGTGTGCAGGACGAAAAATCAGTTTTGTAAAATTTATAGCCTCGTGTCATGCAAGCCTCTCGTGCTTTGGCCCCAGAAGGGCAACACCAACTTGCTCCCTCATAAATTAAATTTCATTGCCAGATGCTATTCTCGACGAGGGAAGCTCCCCTTTTTTCCACATGGACATTTTTGTCCTTTTGCCAATAATTTTGGCACGCGCCATTTTAAGTGATTTGTCCTGTTACGGGAAAATTTAAGTTTGACATTTTTCAAAACTCTAACAGCAATCAATCATGTCGATTAACTAAATGCTGTGATTAAAACTGAAATATTTCAAATATTTCGAATGTAACATGGCGACAAGTGACGACTCCTCGTGTCAAGATAAATAAAAAATGAAATAGTTTTGTTTCGCGATTGTTTACTTGGAAGAATGATTGATGAACGGGTTTTCGGAGCGTATCAGTTGGTAGACATGATTGATTCAAACATTCTTGTGCCGCCATTTTGGTGATGCACATTCTGAAGTGCAAGTGCACTCACATTTTTTGTATGGAGAAGTTTCGTGTTAATGACTCAATTACTGCTGCTATTAACATGCACGTGTCAGATGCGATGTGATCAAATGTCAAGTGATTGACGGAATCCGTCTTTCGCAGTGCTGCCAACATTTGTCTGCGCTCTGAATGTGACTTGAATCGGTAATTCCGAAATGGCGATTTTGTAGACAATCGATACAATTACTAAAAATAGTAACTAATTTGGGTACTAATCGTGGTAATTCACTGGAGTGTGATGTGAATCCGAAACAAAATGGCGCGGTCAAAGTCTTGACGTTTATCATAGAATCACTTGACGACAGAATTTTTTTTATTTTTTCTAGAGTAATAAAATTCCAAAATGGTGTCGATACACATATCGCCATTTTGAACAATAACACTGTCCAATCTATGGTCGCAATTGTGTTCGATTTATGTCAAAGAAAAGCCGGTGATAAGGATTTGATTTTAATCAAAAATGTATTTTACAAATTAAAATCCCCATGGGCATCTATGGGCAGCATAACAGGAGCATAAAAATCAATTCTTATCAACACTTTGTAACCTGTCCAGATCAGATCGTTTGCTGCTTGTCGAGTGGCTCATTCATCATAATAAATCATGGTTTTATTTTATTTTTTCGCTTTTCAACGGTCAAGTTGACATTTGCTCGAGTTTTTGAGAAAAATGTAGAATGAACTTTGGATTGAAATCAATAGTCCGTCATGAGTGGAATTCCTTGTTTGTCTGACACAAGTCACGCAATCCATTTTAATTGTGACACATTTCCTACGAAAGTTGGCTTAAGGACCTACTGTCACTGACGGTGCGGGAACGTCTCTAGGTGAACATATGAGGAAAAGTGTCAGAAAATTCCGAAAATGAGGTTAAATTACCAGTTTTTGATTCAATTGGGTTCGATTCCCGATGATGGTGTCATCCTTGGATCCCTGGGATAGTGATGATTGCAGCAATGTTATTTCACTTTATTAGGAACTAATAGTGACAGTAGTCTCTTCAGGAACTAAAATTCATCACGTTTCTCAATTTCACAGTTTGTTCCTTTTCAAATCATTCAGAGTCTCCGTACCGTGTTTCACGGTTCTTTCAAATCTAATTCATTGGAATTTCATTGGAATCGTTCCAGACTGTGCGAATTGGTTTGCTTGTCTAAATTTTGACAAAGAACAAGAACAAAAGAACAACAACAAAATGGAGACTCCTGGAATGAGGTTTAGCATGCTCGAAAAATCGCTAAATGAAGAAGTACTAGAATTAGACAGTTCAGCTTGAATTAGACGGTTTCGCACACGCGCCAATGCTGCAAATGTCTTCCAAATCTGCTGTCGCCAAGCCCGACTGCATGTGATCGTTATTCGGTAACATGAACTGCTGCTCGCATTCGGGAAATAATTAATTGTCGGTCACAACAAATTCCATCGATAAATTTCAAATTTAAATGTCATCCACGTTGAATGAACGAATGATTGGTTATGTAAGTGAGATCATTTGACCATGTGAAGCCAAATTTTCCTCTGGAATTTAGACAAATTCCTAAAAGACAATTATGGAATTATGGATTTAATGGACGCCATTTTTATATTTTCATATCAAATAAAAAGAAAAATAAAAATTGAAAGTGAATTTGAATAATTTATTTCCCAGATGAATCTCCGCCCGAATGAATATGTGAATGAACCCGAAAGTATGCCAATCTGACAGTGAAGATTTTTGGCGGCAACATGTCTGGTTGAAGCTTTTGCAGCTTTTTTCGCTATAATTTGTTTTTTCCCCATCATGTTTTCAACATGTTCTCGGCATGTTTTCAGCATCAAATTCAGTCTGTGGGTCAAATGTGGTCAAGTATCGGTCGTGGATTGAGATAGTCGCCATCTTGAATGCCATTAGCTTGTGAATTTGATAACTCCGAATTTCGTAAGTTGATAGTCTTGAAATAATAAACGAAAGCGAAATTGCTATGAGATGGATGAAAATTGCTTCCACTTCCGTTCGATGAAATATGAAACATGGCCGGCCGGGGACCATTTTGTCAAGGGACGGAAATCAATAATCCTTCAGACAATTCTAGTTTCCTTAATTACACTCATTTCTTTCAAGTTTATTTCCGAATTTCTTGAAAATGGCGTCATTCATGGGCTGTAGTTAACGCAATTCGAATTTCCATACGAATATAACCAACTCAATCAAAGGCAAACTTGTCAAAGATTAGAACGATTTGCTAAACGTGAAAGTAATAGAATTAGAATGGAATGTACTAGATTCAGAACGTTTTCCCACAGGCATTTTGTGAAGGAACGGAAATCGATATTCCTTCAGACACTCAATCAGAGGCAAACATGTCAAAGGTTAGAACGATTTGCTCAACGTGAAAGTAATAGAATTAGAATGGAATGTACTAGATTCAGAACGTTTTCGCACTAGCCTTAAATCGGAGACCAATTTGTGAAGGAACGAAAATCGATATTCCTTCAGACATGTCAAAGATTAGAACGATTTGCGCAACGTGAAAGTAATAGAATTAGAATGGAATGTACTAGATTCAGAACGTCACAGGCATTTTGTGAAGGAACGAAACTCGATGTTCCGTCAGACAATCGTTTCTCTCAGGTTTATTTCCGAACTTCTTGAAAATTTTCTATGGACAAAATGATTAAAATGGCGTCATTCATTGGCCGCAGTTAACGCAACTCAATCAAAGGCAAACTTGTCAAAGATTAGAACGAATTGCTAAACGGAAAAGTAATAGAATTAGAATGGAATGTACTAGATTTGGAACGTTTTCGCACTAGCCTTAAATCGGAGACCATTTCGTGAAACAATGAAAATCGATATTCCTTCAGACACTCAATCAAAGGCAAACTTGTCAAAAATTAGAACGATTTGCTAAACGTGAAAGTAATAGAATTAGAATGGAATGTACTAGATTCAGAACGTTTTCGCACAGGCATTTCGTGAAACAACGAAAATCGATGTTCCTTCACACACTCGTTTCTCTCAGGTTTATTTCCGAACTTCTTGAAAATTTTCTATGGAAGAAATGATTAAAATGGCGTCATTCATTGGCCGCAGTTAACATGATATTCTCCCTAATACCAATTTGTAGCAACAGCTCCATGGAAATTCATTTAAAATTCCATAAAACGTTTTACCCCCATCATGATGGTGTCGCGTACCAGCGTCGTGAATTGCTTCATCTGTTGCGCCAATTAATTAAACCAGGGAAGATGATGCTGACGATCATGAGTTGTCCCTGTTGTGAACCTTTTCGAGGGTCATTTGGAAATGTGGGCTGGACCCTGTGGTTAATTTTGAACGATGCCGCTCATCATCATCATGCTGATGGTGTCATCCTTGGATCCCTGGGATGCATTCCAAAAATTACATCTGTTAATGAAAAAAAAAAAATTTGTTCTTTATTAAAATTTTTTCTTTATTCTTCCAGGTGGTGATTACGGGTGCATTATGTACAGTACAAGATGTTGTCCTGATGTCACAGTGTGCACAGAACAAAGCCATTCACATTGCCGACGACGGGAAGATATCTGTCACCGACATTCCAATGACACGTAAGTAAAGAAAATACCTAGTCTAGGTTTAAGGTATTTCTTAGTTTAGGAATTAATAGACAACTTGCTGTTTGCCTTCCACATTAGCATGTCAGTGTGGTCAGGTTATCATCACATTGATCATCCCCATCATCATTGGACAATGATCACGAACAAACCGAAACCTGAACCTTAACTTTATTGTCTGGTTCAAAATTTTGTGTTTAGTAGGGGAACAACAACATGCACAACGGAATGATAAAGAACGCGGATAGGAAAACGTAGGGAAAATGATCGTCAAATATTTTCCACTAATTTTCCTTCTCGTAAACTTTCTTAAATAACACCAAGGCGATTTGAAAGTTCAATTTGTTCTGACGTTTTCTTGGCTACCAGTGTAACCACCCGCATCGCAAAGCAAGCGTTTGTTTCTTCGCACGAGTTGATCAGAACTCGTCACCAATTCTCGCGCATAGTAACCCTATGATCGGTGAGTGCTGAAATTTTCTCAAGATCTGCAGGACTGAAGTCAAAGTCTGACGATCGCCCAAGTTGAAAACGATCTCCTCAAAAGAATCACTCAAAACAGTGGCGAGTGGTCAGTATATAATTGACTGTAATTGTTGGGCTGGACTGATCTTTAACAAAAGAAGAATTGATGCCATTAGGCGAGCGAGAAGAGACAACACTTAGCGCCAGATAAAAAAAAAAAAAAAGAAAATGGATGAAACAGGATTTTTCCATCAATTTCCCGATCCTGATCTTATCTAGACTGGGACGAGATGAGATGAGTTGTGTTGTGTTGGGTTGTGTCCGAGTCCGAAACCTGGAAATGGGTTCCAGGTAACCTCTCAAGGGTCATTTGATTTGTGACACAAGCACAAAGGCACCGATCACTTCACCAAAATTCCAGTATCTATTGATGATCGTCAACGGAACGGAACGATCATGACGACTCAAACGAATCGAATGATGACGACGATTTGCTCGCCGTTTACGATGTTGTAATCCATTGTAACATTGTCCCAATCAACAATGGCGATCGTGCCTCCGGTACAGTGGATGGAATCCATTCAACAGGTTGCTGTTGATCTCTAGTGGATAATGATAGTGCACTTCTCGTTGTTCTTGACGCGATCGACCATAATCATGTTTTCATTTCTCTCAAGTGGGGTTTTGTAACGATCGATTAAATACTCTTCACAAGGGCGTCGATCATTAAGTCATTGTGGCACTTGAAGATCACCTAGCGCCATTTTGTTCATGAATATTTCGCCATTTTTCATTTGCGAGTATGCGAGTTTGAGGAGAGTCACGCGATCAGGAAATTTTTTCGGTTCAATTCATCATGATCGTGTTGTTGTTGTTGACTTTTTGCACCTTCCAGAATTTCTCACCTTGGAAATTGTTAAAATAAACAAAAGAGTGAATTTTTTCGGGTTGCATTGCTCTGCATGTGATTATCGGGAAGGTAAACTTTGGAAGGTTTCGTACAAACCCACGGACAGGATCACACGCATCGATTTGTTTGTTAACCCAAAGGTGATCATTGTTTGACACGGTACCTGGAATCGACTTCCAGGAATCCAGCAAGTCTATACTCGTGCTCAGTGTGACTTTCTATTTTTCTTCTTCCTAGTTTTTGTGTTTGTATTGTTTGCAAAATGATCTTTTGTTTTTCACAACTTCCACCCTCAAGGGATGGAAATCTCCAGTCCTGTCAAAAGAATTTGCCGAAATTTCTTGTTAAAATAAACCCCGTCATAAATCTATTTAACAATTTTGAATGTAAATCATAACGAAAACCTTTTTCGAAAATCACCTCAAGGTAAGTTGTTTCAAGGTTCCGCACGACTGGTGGAAAAAAATTCTTACAAAAATAACCGCGAAAAGGGAAAATGAAATTTTTTCAAATTTCACCTCAATCGTGAGAAGATAGCCGACGACGCGCTGTCAGTGTGTGAAGGGGAAAATTGCATACGCACTTTTTTTGTATGGAGAAATGAATTTCACAAATTCCACCACGGAACGCGGACGCCAGTGGTACATTGTTTCGTTGGATCCGCCATTAAGGAACAATTCATTTTTATCTCAGCTGTAAATAAGTATTTTTCAAAAAAGAATTTTCTGAAGTGGGAAATTTTTCATGTTCAACACAATGTCAGGTTGAATGGGAATCCTTCGTTCGTGTCATTTACCAAATGAATGAAAGGGTATTCATCACAACAGCAAAAGCAGCAGCTACAGCTACAAATCCCGGAAAGGAAGTGACTCATAAATTCTTCTTCTATTTTCTGTGGCTGTACCTTAATCCGTGTCAATCGGCTTTCATTCACGTACAGTATGCCTTTCTCTCCTTTCACTAATAGTCAGTCCTCTACTGTTCTTTAATTCTAGTGATTCTATTCACTTAATGGGCTGCATAAAGACATCACACGGTCTGAGTGTGTGTCCCAGTCCAGTACGGAGTAATCCGGGTACAATGAAATGTTTGAAAATGAAAGAAACCCACTTTGTCGTCGTCGTCGTTGTTTTCTCTCCCTCGGAAAAAAGTGCAACGATTCCAAGTTTCTAGAACCGCAATGTATTCGATTTCATTCAATGGTGATAAACTCACTACGTTATGAGGTTAACTTAATAAAAAGGATTAAGGAATTTTAATTTGTCTCTCATTGAGACGTTCACATTCGATTGGAATTGAATGAAATTTTTCTTGGGAAGCCTTAGAAAAGAAAGATGTCAATGCAAATGTCACAATGATGTCCTTAATAGACAGGATCAATAAATTGTTCCTTTTCAATTCGATTCGGGGAATTGTTTGAAGCTTTGTTCGATTCCGAGACGTTTTAGAGCATAGAATCTGCTCCATTTTCTTTTATGTTCCTCGGATTCTCCTTAGATGACTCACAGGCACTATCACCGCCCAGTCCCAACGTCTTATCAAGTCCACTTTCACTGCCCTCACACGGCCGAATCACTCTTCCTTTTGACGGCTCTCGAACCGAATCAATATCACCTGGACCTTGATGTGAACGGGCCACTAAAGGGTTATTAAAGTTCTATCAGGAACGTGACTTCATCAAATGTACCTTGGCCACCAACGACGATCACCTCGGATCAATTAAAAATTTAATAAACCCTTAGAACCTTTAGAACATTTCCGAACATTCCTTTCATCCTATTCTCCTTGAACCGAATGGGGCCAATACAGAGAAGAAGTGTGTCTCATAACCTTCACAGACTTCACTTAAACCAGTTTTCAAGTTTAGTCACCTGACCCACTAAAATCGGTTTATCTGTCAAAACAACTCAAACAAAATGGATCCTGAAGCGATCTGAATTCCGACTCTTGCAACATCGTTATTCTTTTCCGACTGGCGTTCGCTCCCTCCGATCGATTTCCGATCGGTTGACGTCTGTCTCTCTCGAGGCAATTTTCGTGAATTTTTTGTTACGATTGTTGGTTGGTTGTTAACCGGATAAAGTTCATTCTGACATTACTGAAGTTCTCAGCCGAACAAAACCAGAACACGAATCGTTTAATTAGTTCGTGAAGAATTCCAAGTACTAGGTACCAACAAATTCCAACTGAGGGATCCTTTTTCTCAGCTACTTGTCTTAGAGATCGATGCACCAGAGAGATAACCCGACCAGAGGTTATCCTATCCCGACGATCGTTTCGTGGAACCTCAACGCAACTGTCAGTCATAAAACAATGTTCCCGTGCTCGTTCTGTTCCTAATTAGATCGTTACATTCGTTAAGACGTTAAGATCAGTAGAACTGATTCGGTTAAAGCGAGTAATCAAGTTTTATTGTGGGAGTGGAATCTTCCAACGATCACGATCACGATCACGATCACGATACCATTCTGATTCTGCTCCTTCCACTGACATATATGTAAATGCGAAAATGTCAACAAAACTCGAACAGTTTGAAATTATCCCTCAAACGTTAATGAAAATTAACCGAAACAAATTATACAACAATTACTTCCAGTTGACACGGTTTTGTTAATAAGATTTTGTTAACAAATAATAATAAAAAATGGAGAAATACTTAATGAGGAAGACATTTTGTGAATGGTGTAGTGTAACAAATTGGCGGCACGTGTTTTTGTCACAAAGGTATAAAGTCAGAAGACATTTTTAAAATGGAATAACGACTTAACGTGAAGTCGAGTTGAGTTTATCATGTTGCATTTGTTCGAGGGACACAAAAAATTGTTTCATGATTATCGTTTTGTTTAACATCGACCTATAACACCTACGGACATGTGTGTTGTTTTCATTTGGTTAACCTTTGATTGATGCCGTTTTGTTGGGAACTTTGTTCGTCTTAACACTATCAAGTCATGACAATGTGACATTTTCAGAAATAACAAAATTAACAAGTATAACAAACTGATTGTGATCGTGTGATTTAGTGACAAACTCGGATACATTCTGTTTGTTGCATCAATTAAATAATAATTTTTATACGGTCTATCGTCTGACCATTTCGGAGAATAATTAAATTGTTTCCGAAACATTGCAAGACGAGGAAATGTCAACGCCCACAAAGACGCACAAGACGTCATAAAATGCCGTCGGCGACAAAGTCACACGAGACGATAAAATGCAACGTCGAAGTTGAACAAACTCGACTCTATTGAAGTCGACCTAAACAGTTACTGAACTGAATGTCAGAGTGTCATCATGTGATCCTGGCAACAACTTCAAGGATATCTTTACTATTACATAAAACTATCATTCCGAACTGTTAACATGAATCGTTTCCCAGAAGAAAGGATACGCGTGAACTAGTGGCCTCTACTGGATACCTGTCAAAAACAGTATTTTCTCAAGAAAAATTCATCAGCCATTTGGAGTGCATCCAAACCTTACACTTGATTTCGAAAACTTTTAAGCCCATCGACAAAATAAACATGATTTAAAAAACACACTATTAGTAGTTGAAAATGGGCTGCAATCTACATACATTGATCTCTCTAAAAATTGAACAACTTTCTATTTGCAATTCAATTAAATGGCGGACAAAACCCTAAAGAAATCTTTATCTTCTGTTAAGTGTCGTTCAATTTGAATTTTTTCAAAAACACTTAAAAATGCATTTTTATTTGTTTTATTTAATGAAAAATAAAATTAAAAAATTTCACGGTGAAAGTTCGTTCTAACAACGATTTGCGTCACATTATTCAGTTACAAGAAATATGACATTTGAGTTGAATGGTTGATTGATTGATTGAACGCGATGACAATTGAATCAAAGTTGACAACCAGATCGTGTTGATCAGATTATGGCGCTTTCAATGAGTCACAAACGATGTTCGTGTCACAGTTCGAATTGACGTCACACGTTGAGTCGTTCAACCAGTCGAAAATGGCGTCAATTGGTTGATTGGTTACGTGCAAATATGCCAAACTTTAGTGGAGTGGAGTAATTTAAACCAAGTTATATCGAGAGCTAATTTGCTCTTGGTTTGGTTATTTTGCGAACCAAATGTGACAATTGGCGTGTAACGCGTGGAAATTTCCAACCGGTCGAAATGGATTTGATTTGACAGTTCTGCTGTATTGGAGCTGTGAGCAAAAGAATGCAACAATATACCGCAAGAATTGATTCGTGCTGTCAAATCATTTGACAGTTCATCTACGTCTCTGTGGATAATCCGTTGACAGTTTTTGATTGTGAACAAATGGGCCTCATCACTTTCGGATTGTTCAAGACGAAATTAAGACATTTTCATGTTGTTTTTGTAAAGTTTAACACCAAAATAAACACGTTCCCATTGGAATATTTTGAATATTTCACGATCTTGTTTTTAAATCACAATCGAAATTATGAAAACATCATGTAAATTTTCATGTTTTCCACGGATTTAGTCGCCCTGTGACAGGGTTCACATGAATATTAAGTTGGTTTTGTTTAATAATACGATGAAGTGTTTGAAATCGATTGACTTGCTTCGGAACATCGATCATGAATCGACAAATCCTCGAGTAACTAGTTCGTCTCAAGGCTAGTGATTACTTGATTCTGACAGATACGACACTAGCTCCGTCTAGTGGTAATGACATCGAAATTGAAAGTTATCGATGTAAGTTGGATTTATGGTATTCGTTGAAACTCCTCAACACATCGTTTCCAATGAGATAAGGAAGTGGTTATAAATACACTTGCTTATTACTTGCAGGTATCACCCATTAAAAAGTGACTTTTAGAGGGAATAAATTAAGAGATATAGATATCGTCCCAGTTTACCTAATTCCACAAAACTGTTTTCAAAGTGATATTCCACTTGGTTCTCGCTCAGTTCAAAGATCGAAAATGTAGTTTTTATTATTTACGAGTCGTTATATTGGTATTATGCAAACTTATTATGCGCTTTAACTGATAAGTTAAGAAGTTGTGATTTTAGATGAGCATGATGTGTCTTGTTTAACGAGACTGGTCATATTTGACACGGCTATAAATTCGGTTTTAATGGTTTCATTATTGACCGGAAATTTGACATATTGTGGTAAGCGGAGAACATCTTGTAAATTTGCAAAATTTGCTTCAGAACTTGCGTCAATTGTCATTCTCTCGTGCACATGGTTTCCGTACAAACACATCCTGGGTGCTCTTACCCTTCTGTCAATGAATTTCCGTCGTTCTTGTAAATTCACAAAATTTGCTTCAGAACTTGTGTCAATTGTCATTCTTTCGTTTGCCTTCACACACACATTGTTTCCGTTTACGCTCTTGTCAGTGAATTTCCTTCATTCGCTTGAGTGAAAGAGAACGCTTGATTAAATTCCTCTGGAAAAAATTTCCTCGTGGGTGTAACACATTTTCCTCTTGTAATTCTCATAACAACTGCTTCATATATATACAAGATAACAATCAACAAATATCTGAAATATCTCAAAATATTTACTATAATAAAATTAAAAAAATTTCATATTTATCATCATTTAAAAATCGTTTTCAACATGTTCCAGTCGGCGTTTTTGGAATATTCAAATTAATTATGAATATTAATAACCCAACATGTATTTAAAGGAATTTAAAAACAAATAATCATAATTACAATAAAAATTATCATTATCATCATGGAGAACTTATCTCTGGAATCTCTTCATAAATTCTCCCAATGAATTGACTCGAGCTGAATGAGGAAAGTCCCTGATTTCATTTTAATTTTGATCAAGATGAAAGCGATGGTTGTCCTAAAATTTCGTTTTATGTAACTTTCTTAAATGTCTGCTTCTGATTGGCCTACATTCGTTTTCTGGTTTCCACAGTGCAGCAGTTGCACTCAATAGTAACTGGGTTAAAAACTGCACCACTCGATAAATACTGCAACAAATGTATCAAGATTGCGGCAGCATGGCGGAAGTATCAAGTACGGAAAGTGTGAGGATCACACAATCACTCAATGACACAGTGAAGTAATAATGTGTGGATCGTGCTAGGCTTCAAGCACGCGCCAGCTGTGTATTGATATAGTTACTGTACGGATATCTATGTATGAATAAAGAGATACATCATTATCCTCAAAAGAATTGTATCGTGGTAGGTCCCAGTGACAACTGCATTCTGCTCCAAATCACTTCCCATCAAATGTGTACATTCTAACGACATCTTTACGATCACAGCAATCACAAACGAACATGACTTCGGGTGTGATCGAAATTAAATAAAAATGTCACAAGAAATGTCCCTTTTCTCTTTATCTGGAATCAACGATTAATCATTTTGTTCCGTTATCACATGATTCCACGTGGAAATGTGTTTTATATCGTCTTTATCACCAAACAAAAAACTGTAACGATCTTTTAACGACACTAAATCAAGCACATATTTCTCCCTAATTTCGTTCTCATAAAATTTCATGGATTTCTCGGAATTGATTTCGTTTGAATTATGACAAAAAAGTAAATAAATATTTTTAACGTTCTCCGTGAAAGTTCAATTAACACACAAATGTCACGAATGCAACGTGAGTTTGAACACCGCCATATTGGTCTTTGAAACACAGTGACACCACATCAAACCGTTCAAATGTGTTAATCAGAGATGTGCATTTGAAGTGCATTTTGTGAATTTCAATTTGTTGGGATTTGACAATTTAACAATTCATTGTACAGTTGGCAGCAATGTCAGTTACAGTTCTTCAGTTCTTCGATAGATTTGAAGCAAAACAGAACCACAAAACACTACAATTTCACATGAAAAATGTCGAAGTGTCAAACTAAATCTCCTCACTGGCAATCTCACGAAATATACTAGATTTTGGTCGGTGTAAACGCGGTATTAAACAAACGTCAGAATTGGTTTGGAGAAACCTGAAAATTTCTTAAAGAAATTCGTCCGTGTAACCTTTTGACCTCAGAGCGTTCCTTCATATTCAATTCAACAAAATTATGTCCCTAATAACACGGCATGCGACGAAATTATATACGATTTAATAAAAGTTTCAATAAAACCAGGTGAAAGGATAATTATTTCCCTCCAACACGCACCAAGTACTGTTTCTCAAGATTATTTTAAGGAATCACGCAAACAAAAGTTATAGAACAACATGACAGTTGAACAAAGTTGACACATAACTCATGCACGTGGCATTAATCAAACGTCATACCTTTGGAAATTGATTCCTTACGATTTGAGATAACGAGACATGATCGATGATCTTGCCATTGTGGAGGAGTCGTCACTCGACGCCAAATGAATGACAGACGTCAAATGTCGGAAACTCATAAAGACATCTTTCTCATGAATGAATCCTTTCACCCTTTAACCTGTTATTAAGTAAAACCTTTTTCAAAATAATGATCGCGCGTGGCTTTGACGTGCAATCTGCCTGTCCGAAATGCGTCAAAACAAAACGCCAACAAAATACAACATAATCATCAGACGAAACCGCCTCGAGTTTGTCGCCGCTCACTTTCATCTCGTCGACCTGAGAGGGTCAGATCACTCATGCACGCGATCATTTGATTTGACAAGCAGACTGACAGAGACAGTCTGCCATTCTACCACACTCACAGATTTGCAAATACAAGTAGTCAGATTTCTAGTCTCCATACAATGAGTTGACAAATTTTGTAGGTTAGGAAAAGCGGAGTACACCAATCCAAGGGCTTTTTTGCGAATTGTATGATTACAAATTTGCATTTCACTCGTTTTATGTTTGAAGAACGGGGAAAAGCATAAAACCGAGCAATCAATCACAAATAATTCAATTTCGAATTAACCATTTGACCCGTACTGACCCCGGCTGGATGCGGAGTTCAACGAGAAGCAAGCGAGACTAGCAACGAATGAAGACGCCAATTCATGGCAAGAGTTTATAATTCAATTTGGTACTGTACTACCGGTTATTGAGGAGTTATTTGTTAGTTAACGTGATTACCAGATGAAGTTCATTGGAACGTGTTGATGAACACTTTAGTCAAGGGATCACAAAATAGTATAATAAATCACGAAACCCTTCCCTCTGGCATCATGAGACGTTGCAATTTTCATCTAGAACTATGTTTCTGGTCGTATTGTTGTTTGCATACCATAAACAGACCACGATATCTCATGCCTCTGACCGCAACATCATCATCTTGGAGAAGTTGCTGTTGTTGTACACTTTGTGCTATATCAGCTCCCTAGTTCACTGGGATAAAGTTTAATGACAGCTAGGTGGTAGTTAGCATAGCCGTCAGCCGTTTCGCACTTCATATACATACTCAGCTCCTCCTGGTCGTCTCATCACGTCTCGTTTTTAATTACCAGATCAGTTCATTACCCTATTGGCAGCTACTTGTTGTTTTGACTCATGTACAGTCGGAGAGTTAAAGATTTACGACCAGTCACTGAACATCACTACCAAACGATCGTCCATCGTTCAATGTTCAGGTCTCAAATCTAGGCTACCATAACCTAACAAGTTAACCTGACGTCCGACTAATGAAAAACACCCGCAATGATGGCAAGACATTCTTGGAAAATGTTTTTAATGAAAAGTAAATATTTAACACTCCGTAACCAACTTCACCAGCTCCATCAGCTCCATCAGCTCCACATTCAAACATAAAACCTTCTTAAGATTGAATTCCCCTTAGGGATAAAGTCGATGCGATCATGTAACCAGTTCAACAAGTGTTATGTCTCGCATGTGGCAGCACTAACAATTGCCAGCAATAGTTATTATTAAAATTTTCAATTTACTGCTTTCAATTTGACTATAACCAATTTATTTGATTTTTCAGAAAATATAACAATAGCCGGAAAAATGGATTTACGAAACTTAGACGAATACAAAATAACACTTTTCGCAAAAGAGACACAAATGTTTCTCTGTTTCAACAACCATTGGAAGCTTGTAGGAATGGTAAGAGAAAATTCTTTAAAATTATTAACAAAAATATATTTCATAATTCAAAAAATTCTGTCCAATCGGAAAATTGAAATTGAAAACTCCAGCACATTTGAAAAAGGAATAAACGAAGATGACGCATTTTGTCTCACTGTTTCTCTACTTTATCAATTCTTCGTGATTCTTCATACAAAATCGAAAATTTGACATTTCCAAAGGTATAAGGATGACTAAGAAGATGAGATAAGTAAACAAATATGGCGCCTGCCTTACCATCCGCAAAGTGACATTTTGTCCCACTGTTTCTCTACTTTATCAATTCTTCATGATTCTTCACACAAAATTGAAAATGTGACATTTTTAAACGGATAAAGATGACGAAGAAGATGAGATAAGTAAACGAATATGGCGCCTGCCTTATTATCCGCAAAGTGACATTTTGTCTCACTGTTTCTCTACTTTATCAATTCTTCATGAAAATTTGACATTTCCATATTGAACACAAGAGCCAAAGGGATGAATGTATTATAATTGGCTCATTTGACAAACACTTGCCCTCGAATCGTCTACAAGATCAAATCAAACTACGTCGAAATTCCACAATGGCAGCCATTTTCGATAAATCGTCCCCACATGAAAAAGTGCCGAAATAAATTAAAAAATGTCTTCCACTCGAGTGAAAAGCTTTTTGCCGATTCACTCCATATTCGTTTTGTTTATTTAGTTTCGACATATTTTTGTATAAATTTAAAATTAATAATATTGTTGTGAGTATCTGATTCTAATCAACTTGGAGCACTTTTAAACAATGAACAGTGAATTAAAAAATTTTTGATTCCACGTTAACCAGCAACAATTTCTGAAGTACTCTTCAGGCATTATCACCTGAAATTAGGTTTGATTGAAAATTCATTCTTTATCATATCCAAAAGCATTGAATTGTGCCGATGTTAGCCAATTATAGAATAAGAGGGACATGTGTCATGGCACATGCCATTCGCTTTTTTTTCGAAAATGAAAAAATTCTTTTTGAAATGATAAAAATTTTGAGTTGAAATAAAATGAAGATTTAATCGTGGACTTTTTGAATTATCAAAAATTTCGTATTTTTTCAAAAATACCATTTCCATTTCGTTCCACTTGCATTTCCAAGGAACGTTCACATCACAGAGTGAAGGTGGGTTTGTATTGCCACTTTGTCCGTTCCCATTTAGTGAGGAACTTCCTGAAAATTCGGCTTGATGCTGCACTCCATATGTGAGGAAGGGATAAAAAATCACTCTCACGTTGTCTTTGTACCAAAGAGCGAAGAGCGAAGAGCTTTCACTTTGGGATGTGAACGTTCCTTTGTGATTCAAATGTGAGTTGCTATTCACGTTCCACTTTTATTTCCGGTAGGTGACTCTGTATCTTATCAGGGACACATTCCATTCTCTAAATCCCAACAATCCGTCAGGAATTTATTGCGCTCGCTGACTTATTTAGGATTATCGATTCTAAAGTTTTCGTTTCGCGAATTTTTTCACATTTCATTTCAAGTGCATTGTGAATCACAACTAGTTTTTGGTACTCGTAAGTTGTAAATTGAACACGCTCTCTAGTAATTTGAGAAATATTAGATTTAATCTTATCGAAAATCAAAAATACCATTGTGATTTGTTATCACTTCCTTAGTGCGTACTCTCAAAACTGGATTAACTTTTAATTGCACCGAATTCCTCAAAATAAAAACTATTTAATATTTTAAAAACAATTTCATTTAATTACCTATTGGTTTTTGAATATTTTCGCACAGGAGTTGCGATTGGAATCAAGTACTATTTTTCACAATTTTTTGGCCTAATCTTTCGCGGAAAATCTCAACACGCTCCAAAGATAACTTTTAATCACGCTGCCAAATAAGTTTATTTAGTTTCATGGAAGCCATCTTGTTTTTCATAACGTCAAAGATACATTATGACATTTCAAAGATGGCTTCCTGCTGCAGGCATTTGAAGAGAGTCTTGATTGGGATGTGACAGATTGATGATACGTCATCTGCTGGTGTTCCCAGTTGTTCCTTCATCTCTTTCCAAAGAAATGTCATAAAGAGCGAACGCTTTCGAGTAACATCAAGCAACTTTGACAGTTGTGACAGAATTTTTCAACCAAATTTGTCAAGTAACATTTTTCAATCTCGAGCTCGTTTCCCCTCCATGACGACACACGAAACTCTCTCAAAAATCATGCTTGAGAAATATCATGCTATTGTCCTGATGAGTTGACACCAGTGGTTCTTAAATAGTTTATGATTGAGTGGAAGATTCCGAGTTTGTTCGCATTGACGTATACGTGATGTGACAGCCGATCTGTGACCGAAATTGATTCGGCAAATTTGACATTTTATAGCCACCCACACTGGAAATGCGAAGAATTTAATTTTTCGTTTATTAAAAAATTCTCTCACGTTCCATTTGTGGAACGAACCGAAATTAGAGACACGAACTCGCATTGAATAATAATCAAAAGTCAAAAATCGAAAATCAAAAAGTCAAAAAGTCAAAAAATTTAAATTTTCTTTTTTTGGATTTGTATTTTGATTTTTCATAATTCGATTGTGATAATCGTCACAACACACAATACAACATACAGCACAACACGGACATGATGACATGAAACATGATAATTTATTGTCATTTAATGGATTATTAAATCAAGAAATTGAACGTGACAGTTAATATTATTATTAACAACAATAAAATAAAAAAGAAAACTTATTTATTTATTTGTAAATTATGCAATTTTTATTTTTATGTTAATCGTTTGTTTTAAATTCATCAAAAAGTTGCGGCCGCTGCCGACATTTTTTCGTCGAAAAAGGGCGACATTTTTTCGGACAAATAGAGGATTTTGTTTATTATTTTGTCAATTTATTTATTAGTGTATTGATTGCGAAATAAATAAAACAATTTATTATTATTACTCGCTATTAGTACGTTGACAGAGCGCTAGATGGCGCACCCAATTCATTTTCGTGTCTTATTTGCATATGAAAACAAGAAGTTCAGCTTAACCCTGAAGTGTTGTAAAATATTTTGTTGATTTTTATTGAAGTGCCATAGACAAAAAATTCAAGTTTTCATTTTGTTTCTACTGTATAAATGAAATTTATATTGAATTATTTTATTTCATCTAAACAAATATTTACTTTTTTGTCTACATATTTTGAGAATTACCACCCGCTGCGTTTGATTAATAATTTAAGACTTCAGGAAGACAAACGTGAACTTTACGAACATGACAGCGACAACACGACAATTTGTCTCTAGTGCGAAACTGATATTCAGAAAACACATGACGTCAGAGCAATGCAAACGAGTCTTTCGAGTTGGAAACGTTTGACAGATTTTACTACACCACTCACAACTTCTCAACCACTACCAGCGCAGTGTGCATGATTGCATTGTTCGTGATTGACAACAGATAACAACATTTTCCTGATTTTCCAGTTCAGAACAATTTGTGAATAATTAAAATAATAAAATTTTTTAAATAAATTAATTAAATTGATCAAAATCCAAATAAAACACCCATGAATAATTCTTGCGAAATTGGCAGCTCCAAAAATTTTAGGGTTTTGTCAAGTGGTTAATTTATTATCTGCTCCATTAGAAAAGTATAAAATAGTTATCATGTGTTAACGACACGAAATTTGTCGGTTTCATTTGATTTTATTCGTTTTCAGCGCAACTTCTGACACATTTCGGTGGATTTAAATCAATTTTTAAAATATATGTGTTATATAAAATCGATTCTATTTGGTTGAAATGGTGTGCTATAATTTATTTGTTTATTAAATTATTTTTATTATCATGTGTGACTTTTGTGTGGGACGAATTGGATATTTGTTGGGTTATAAATTTTGCAGCTGTAATCGTGAAACATTTAGGTCAGTGGTCAGAGCATTTGTCCGAAAAGCAGAAAAAGCATGGAAGTGAAAATGTAGCATTCAACATTTTTCTCCTTTCATGTTCTCCTACAGTCCAACTCGTGTGCACGCCATCTGTTGTGTGTTAGAGGAAAATATTTGTTCACTCAGAAGCTGGAAAATGTTTACGACTCCATACGAATATTTAAATCCCATTCTTATAATACCTTAAAAACCAGCAACAGACGACACCAATAAACCGCTGAGTTAGGTTCAAAACATAACACCAGAATGAAGTTATACCTTTTCGTAATACTCTGATAATGTAGACATTTGTCAAATTTGTAAATGGATATCGGAACGCCCATAGATGGTAGCAATAAATTTCGTGGCTGGAAAGAAACGAACCTTTCGAAACTGAATTTTATTTTGGTCGTGTAACATCATTTAAATGTCTAATTCCTGTAATAGAGATGTCTTCCTTTTGGAATTTATGCTTTTTTATCTATTTCCAAAAATATATTATTAACTGAAAATAATCACTCTCTATGGAATCTGTAGATTATGAAAATTGAATCTATCCGCTTGACAACTGTCCACATTCTGGTGTTTGACACGTTCTTGAAAATTTCATATGCGGAATATTTCCCATGTTGGATTTTATTTCTATAAGCGATTACTATGCAAATTTGTAGTGGAACATTTTGTTGTATTTAGACTTGGATAGATACTTTGACAGATGCTTGGATGGGCACTTCGATAGATACTTCGCTGGACACTTCGATAGACACTTTGGTGGAAACATGAAGTCGTCCATCCAAAAACCACACATCTGGGGAACGTTTTCGAACCGAATAGAATGTCTTGCATTTGAATAAAATCAAATTCATAATGAATAATAGTACAATTTCTATGCTTATTACTTGTGCTTGAATGGAAGCGAAATGTCATTTTGAATTTTGATTTTTTATTTTTGAATAAATGGCCATTTTTATTCAAATGAATTAACGTTTTCGAATAACGAAAAAATGTATTGAGGAAATTTGTTAATTTAATGGAAAATGCTTGTTATTAATTTGAGTGACTTCCTCGATAATGTGAACGGTGCTGCCATCTTGTCTACGAATTTTTTAACATTTCCTTATATTTGTCACTTTAATGGTGATACTTTACTTCAGAAATTTGCAAGTCACACTGATTCGTTAGTAGGTCAACGACTTCCTGTCAAAATTATCTTCTTCTTCTTAATATATAAAATCCTAATGGTCGTGAAGCAGAAAATGAATTTCATTCACTGGAGAATGGCACTCACTCTCTGAAAGCGGGGAAAATTCTTTTTATGTAGATCAAACACAGAATGAATTTCATTCACCAGAGAATTCTCTGAAAGCGGGGAAAATTCATTTTCTACTTGACGTTATAAATATCTATCAATTTTTATTGAACAAATTTTCTTTCATTTCAGAAAACATTCCAAGACAGTTGTTATTTCACCGAATCCATGGTACACGGTTATTTCGAATTTCGATCAACATTAAATCGAAGCAGACGAATCGGTTTTACACCTCGAGGTAAACCAGTTGGTCCACGTAAAAATATCAGCGACGATGGATGCTTTCATTTTAATAAAATCCCAGCTGATGAATTCTTTAGTAATTATCCAACATGGCAGCATACGTCAAATAGATCGAATGGTGGCGGGGGAAATAAAAATAATAACGGCCGCAATTCGCATAGTAATAGCAATAATAATAACAGCAATAGTCGAAATCGAGGAGGTGGTGCTGGTGCAAATGGTGGTACAACTGGACGAAGTGGAGGTGGTGGTGGTGGTGGAAGGAATCATAGACGTCATCGCCATAAACAACAACAACAGCAATTGCAGCAGCAGCAACAACAACAATCCGAGCAGCATTCCCATCCACACCGCCATCATCATGGCGACCAACAGGCGGCTGTGGTACGGAGACGAGAACGCAATCAAAATCAGCAGCAACGGCAACGTAGATTGCGACAAGGTGTCACCGAAGCCAATACAAACGACAGTGGACAAAATCCTTCCGCAAGGGCTGCTACAGGAAATGGCGGCAGACGCAGGTTGAGGAAGAATCGAGAGAAGAATTCTAGTATTAGCAGCAACAACAACAATAACAATAATAACAATAATAATAACAATAATGGGACACTACGTCGACTAGCAGCACATCCAAGAAGTCCAGAGCATCGACGTATAGTTATGCAACAGATGAGAGAAGAAGCAGATGAAGAGAGAAGAGAGAATGAAGAGGACAATGATAAAGCACAATCGCATTTATTAAGCGACAGCATTAGTCAAGATATTAGTAGCACTAGCACGATGAGTAGCTTAAGAAATAGTATTAGTAATAGCAATAGTAACAGAATTAATAATGATAATAATAATAATAATAATAATAATAGTAGTTCTTCATTATTTGGCAGCCATATTAGCAGTAATATCGATATGATTATGGATAATAGTAGTAGTAGCTATCAAAATATTCAAGATGAATACTCGAATGATGATGCAAGTGCAATATATGTCTTGCCAAACAATTTGGATAGTTCGACTGAATACACAATTAATAATAATAATCATAATAATAATAATAACAATGACAGTAATAGAAATAAGTTTAATTTAAATTTAAGTAATAAAAGAACATTCAGTAGTAACATTCATAATAATAATAATAATAATAATAATAATCAAAATTTATATAATTATGAGAAACTTCATAATGCTAACAATAATAATAATAATAATAACAATAATAATAATAATAATAATAATAATTATGGTAATGTATTAGTATATGATGGTCGAACTGTGAAGTATTATAAAAAATCCACACCAGCATTAATATTAGAACCGACGATTTCAACAAATTATTTAAATAATAATAATAATAATAATAATAATAATAATAAATTGAAGTTATCAAATTACGATAAGTCGAACGTTGATAATTTACAAGTAAATTCAAATAACGACTACAAACCCAGAGCCATCTATCGGTCGCGGAAGAAACTTCTAAGGAATCCCGCATAAAGTGTTCAAACAAAAAAAAAATTTTATTTATTTATACAAAAACAAATTATTACCATGTAATTAAATTGTTATTATTATTATTATTATTATTACAATTATTATTAAGTTCAAAGGCAAATCTAACACGAATCAGTATTTAATAACTTAATTATTTCATTTCATTTTTAATTGAATGTGGCTTTATTAAAATAACTTTATTAATACTATACCGAAATATATTACAATAAATAAAATTTCAAATAAATAAACATAAATTTCATTGTAATGTAATTTATTCCATGTCTACTTATTATAAACCGAAATTAATAAATGAATTTTTCTCGAATATGAAATGTATGTAAAATAAAACACAAAAATACCAGTACTAATAAATTAATAATTGAATAGTAACAAGCCAAGCAATGCAACTAATATTTTTATTAAATTCAAATTAATATTGTATTTGAATTGAAATTGAAATTGTATTTTTACAAATTTGACAATTGTTATTTGTAATTAACAAAAAACGGAATGCAATGTATTGTATGTACTTACTAATAAATGTAATAAATGAATTATTATAAATATAATTATTTATAATAATTATTAAAAGTAAATTAATTTAAAATGAGCTTTTAGATGCCTTAATTGTTGTTCCGATTCAAATGAAATACAGTTTTTTCTACATCAATGTATTGAAATAAATAAAATAAAATAAAATAAAATAATATTTAAACGAATTATACACACGGAAGCTTGAAATAATTGACAATAAAATAGAGGAAATCAAAGCAAATTAATTAATAATTATTTTAATCAAAGCAAATAAACGAGTCGTTTATATAATATAATATGATAAATAAGCAAGAAGAATGTTTAATACTTTAATAAATCAAAATGAAATAAATCAATGTACCCTGTGCAACTAATATTAATAATAGGAATTATATTTTTCTTTAGTTATTAGAATTGTATACATAAATTAAAATTAATAATAATTTAAAATGAATTTTTTTTGATTTGTTAAATTTGTAAATTTTTTTTATTTAAACGTCAAAACAAAAATCAACACAACAACAACAAAAAAACAAACAAACAAACATCCAATAAATCCAAAGTTTTGAAATGAATTTATTTTATTTTGTTTTTATTTCATTTATTAACTAATAAATTAAACTCTAGAGCATCTGAGCCCTTTCGCCTAGTAGTCATGAATTATTTTCTACTGAAAGATGCTGATTTTTTGGGAGACCTAGGTACGTAGATGAATATAATAGCGAGAAAGTAATATCTAGTCATACCCCTTTAAAGTAGACATGTAAACGGACATAATATACTGTAATTATATGTATCCATCTTAAATTAAATTAAGCGAATTCATCAGAAATGTGGTGTCATTCTTCTTGCTTTTCGTATAAAAATTAAAAATCTGCTTGCATTTTTTGGCTTACAAAAGTAATAAAAACAAATATAACTCATAAACCATTTAATTTTACTAATAAGTTAAGGCTACTATCCAAATTGTACTAACAAATAACTGAATAACTGAATAACTGAGAAATGCTTCAAACATTCCGTTAGAATTAACGTTTTAAATGTAAATATAAAATGATTTCTTTTTCATTATTAAGTATTTAACAGTAATATCACTTAAAATTAACAATAATTTTATTTAAAAGCTATACAGCAGGGCAAACTAAATGTTAACAAGATAATTATTACTAGCAACAAAATAAAATGGAATTATAGAAGAAACCAACAATTAATTAATTTAATAATTAACTGCATGTGTGCCATTTATGAATAAAATATGTGAAATATTTTAATTATTTTAGTTATTTATTTTGTTTTTGTTATTTTTCTTTTTACTTCTTTATTATTAAAGTAATTTTTCCTTATTTATTTTCTATTTTCCTTTATTTTTCTCTCTGAATTGAATAAAGCATGACGGATAGAGCTTGATTGGAGCTTGAGGCTTTGCAATAAAATAAATGCCAAAAATATAAAAAACAAATTTGATTTAACCTATCCAGTGTTTTTTAATTCGCAAAATGCAAAATTCTAACCACAAGGAGGCTAACGTCAGATTGTAGATGCACAGATGCTGTTAATTTGACATCCCGTGCATTTTGCCTTGATTTGTTACTGAGACACTTGGCAGATTTGACTTCAAACAGGTTTCGAAAATAAGTTGTGCCCAGAATACCAACATAAAGAATGTACTTGTACTTGTGGAACTCAGTGAATGATGCACACACGAATAAGAGATGCAAGGAAGTGACAATCAACATGAGATCTGAAGCAAATCAAATAAATCCTTTAGCACTGCAGACATCTGCAACGCCACAAACTTCAATGCCGCAGAAACATAAATTCATGTTAAAAAGTTAATTTCCGCTTCATGTCATTGATCACGGCTTTATCAGTGATCATTAACAAACCGGTGAAAAATGAAAATCGTTGTACATTTTGTTTTATCTCTTTCCTGTCGCGTAAATCATTCGCGCAGTTTTTGTCCGTTTATCTTTGATCGGGTTTCTTGGAATTTGAAAAGAAAAAAACGTTGCGTTTATTAACTAATACTCGTAAATCCCATAATAGGGTTTAGCGCTATAACTGCGTTTGAGCTTATCACCTAGCATGTCAAATTTGAAGATTGCGGAGCACGTGTTGCGTGAATCTCCCAGCGACCAGAAATCAGCGCTGCAGGTTAAACTGAAAAGTTAAACCGAGCAACGCAATTTGGTATTTCGATTCAATCAGAGTATACCCACACGAGTTGTCATTGTCTAAGCCGAATAATCCCCGAATTTATTTGTAACTAGCCTTCCTGGTGTTTTAATCACAAAACCAATGTCTTATATCTAATCCATGTAAACATAAGCTACTATTTTAATCTGGTCTAGTTTGATATGTTATTCCAAAGATTTGTATCTAGTTGTGGAGTCGCACAAAACATGTGACAGTTTCCTATTTGCTACACGTTTAGCTATTATTAACAGATTCCTGTCTACAAAAATAAAAATTGTTGGACAATAAACACGTTCCAGCAGTTGGCCTGAATTATTATCAAAAACATTAAATAAAATATGAAATTAATTAACAAAATATTTACATAGATAAAGTCCACCCTCAATGGAATAACTAATAGTTATGAATATCTTCAAGCACGAATCACTTCGATTGCTATGAATATTTATAAAGTGATAAATAATAACTTATAAATAATATGAGGATTTTATTCAAATTACAAGTGTTTCGGTTATTAATCTGGATTAACTGTCACTTTTATGTCTGTTAAATTAACATGATCATTGGATGACGGTTACATGTTATTGGCAACGATTGATGCAGGAAGGGATAAAAAATCACTCTCGCGTTGTCCTTGTCATTGATTTACCAGCGGAGAGCTGTCACTTTCGTGCACTTTGACGTCTCGACTCGAAAATGAAGTGATTCCAGGAATTTGAAAATTGCTTCACTTCTGATTTACAACGCTCTCCACTTTGACATATCGAAATAAGATCGGGCTAAAATTAAAACAAAAACTATAATTAATTTTATATCGAAATTTTTAAAATAGAAAGTAATAAAATTAATCTCCGAAATGTTTTGTAATTAGAAATGATAAAGATAAAGGTACAACGATATAGAAATGTTCAAGATGGCTGCCCGCAAAATGGACGTTGTGAAAAGTAGTATATGATATATGATAATGTAGGGAGCACTTGAAGTTGATAAAATCATGTTTTGAATTTTTAGCAAACGCATAATCATTCTCGGAAGGGGATATACCGATTCGAAACTTGTGTGTAGTAGCTCCACTTGATGTTGATAAGGTTTTCGTATGAAATAAAGTGCAAATCATTGATAGCTTCCGGAGATAAGCCCTGGCACCTGGTCTGAAGCCGGTTGCGTAAGGACTGCGCTTGGATTGTGTTTTGGCGCCGGAAGTTTCTTATCAGAAACGTGAACTAGGATGATGTGGATTAGGTTATTGTTAAGGCTACACATGAATGAGGACTGACTCGAGGATTGACACTTGTCGTGAATGTTGAAAGTTATTCTCCATTTGGAGCTGATAACAATTTTGATGGGCTTCTGATAACAAAACTAAACGAAAACAAAACTTTTTGAGAACCTTGAAATCGTTTCAATTGTTTTATCTAGTCTGAGAAAACGCGATTTAATCCAACACTACTTCCTCCCATTCACTGCTACTCTTGTATTCACGCAAAACAGAACTATTCAGAACTCAATGACCTTCTAAATGGATTGAGGAATGTTGAACTTAATGCGCAAATCTCACGCGCATGCGCGAAGAACTGGAAATGGCATTTGAACAGCGAACATATGATCAGAAGTAAACAAAAACACGAATTTACTTTTCGAATTACTCGTAGAACAAAAATTGTTTTATTGGTGACTGCAGGAGAATGGTCTGGGCAATTTCAAAATGTCTGCTTATTTCTGACAGTTTTCTTCATTTGCAGAATTAATAAAGTTTATTCTGACGACGTAGGCATAAAATTTGTCTGCAACACTTTCGATAAGCAAACATTTTGAATTGGGGATTGTTATCTCAATTTGAATAGGATGCCCAATGTCTTATATACAAAATACCCTTACAAGGATTCCTCACACCAATGGAGAAGAGCGTTTTTAAACATCGTCCCATTTCGTGGGGATTTATTCAAAGATTGGCGACACTGCCACTGTAAGCTGTCCTCAATGACAGCATAAGCACACAATTTAATGGGTCATGTGTAAATCGGGCTGCTCGGAATGAGGCAATTCAGGAGGACAAACTAGAGGACGAAGTTGCTCCTTATCAATGTCAGAACGGAGGTGTTCGTGGCCTTGCATAAGTAGCTTGCTGTGAGTGTGAAATGAACTTAAATGACACTACAAGAACTACTCGATGAGATTCTGGTGTTGCTAACCATTTAGGGACAACGTCATACTCAGCGATTTGTTAAAAATAATGCACCCCAAACAAATGAAGCAATGTTTACGCAGTTAACATGTCAATGTGACATTTCTATTTGACAGCTTTATGAGGTCGTTTCTGTTTTGTGCCGCTTTAATCCGTGTGAGAGATATGAGGCACAAATCGATCTTCTGAAAATAGAAACGATTTGAAGGGGAGCTATTTTAGTGAAATCATTTAAATCGGATAACTAACTAGATTACTACTATATCTTGTTGGAATAACACCATCAGCGATGACACTTGAGACACCCATCATGGTGTCACTTAATGCTTAAGCCTGTAACTGACAGGTAGATGGCGGCTCCTGGACTTAAAGTGCCATCACCTGGGCACGCTAGAATCTTGCTGAGTCCATCATCTACTGGAGTGGTCACTTTTCTCTAAAGCCAGACCACACACGAGGCAATTTGTGTCCCACATTTCCCTATCACAATTACGAACAGTAGTAGGCCGATGTCTGTGATTGTCATAAATAAAACCCGGCTTATCTGTATCACATCAGTTCAGTATTATTCCGCTTTCATAAAATCAATTCACTTTGTTGAGGTGCAAGATAGAAGCCTTGATAGGTCACTTTCTGAAAGATAAATTGTAGACCGAATGACTGACATTAGGGAACCGGAACTTCAACAAAAAGCTTCGATTGTAAGTCATGACCACATTGAGATAATCCTAATCTTCGATTCATCAACTCAAATAGATTTCATTCAACAGATTTCCCAAATTGAAGTGACAAATTGTGACACAAATCAACGGCAGTGTTGTCAAATGTCAAAGTCTATACTAAAAGTTCAATTCTTTCAACTACAGCTGGCTCGACTGTACAGCGAATGATTGTGGTGAACATGAAAGGAGAAAATGTTGAATGCTCGTGACGGGGAATCGAACGGTGATCATGTAATCATGGAACACTTTGACAAATGCATACGTTCACGGTAGCTGAGTGTGTGTGCACAGTCCTGCGTTCAATTCCCATGTGGCCACATGATTAATCATTTCATTCCAAATGCTCCTTAAGGACAAATGAAAATTGTTTGCAAAATACCAAGTAATTGCCCACTAAATAACACCTAATTGTCGCAGAATACCTTTAATAAGAACGCCTTAAATCACATGATTTATAGTCATATCGAATCTCATCAGGCAATACCCGGAGGCTGAAAATAATACGATGTTGTATTTTAGTGATAACTTCATGATATCATCCGTGACATTCATGCATGCAAGTCTCTTTCAACTTGACCATTCTTCTGATGATCTTGTGATCGGGTTCCCATGGTTAAGACGATGATGATCGTAAAACAAGATGAGATCTTAAGACAACACCATCATGTTCTGAAAGCTTCTACTTGGTCCCGGACAATCTCTCTGTCTCTAATTTATTTTTATTATTTCGGTTTTGATTGATCATAAAATGAAATTTTATTTTTATTACATAAAAATGTAAGAAATTCTGACACTTAATTATTGAAATTCACCCGAATTTCGAGTGGTACAACGATGATCCTCATTCTAAATAGATTCCACTTACTTTCAAGTGCATATTATACAAAAGTTCTAGGGAATATAATATCCAGTAACTCGAAAAATAAACTTCCTTGGAATGTATAGTAGTGGTCTTTGGATTGAAGAGGAAAATTGTTTGCCTTGGTTGTCCCTAGTTCCACAAATATTTGCTGATCCAAAATTGATTGAGAATTAGCTATTGTCCCTTGTATCTTTAGATGTTCCAGAATTCCATCTCGGAGTACTCTTCAGATTCAGATTCCTTATGGTGGCACAGGTTGATGACTTGCATTTCTTAGACAATGATTTGGAATTGGGTTGTTCAAGTATCATTGACATGATGTTAGCTTTCCATTCCGTAAATAAACAGGGGTTATTTGGGATAACCGAAAACCAGGTTTTTGGTTGTGAAGCACAAAATCAATGATACTCGTATCAATGAAAGTGTTTTTCATAAAATCTGAGAAATCTTCTAATGGTGTTTCTATCGGAAAAAGTTTTTGTTTTCGGTTATTTATGAAAATGCATTCAGAACATTGTAACACTGCACGTGCCCCACCCATATAACATACATGTGCGTCTCATTATATACAGAATCCCAGCAGGTGACTTACTCAACTTCGACACTGAATGATCCAATCTAGTGGAGAATCTCCATTGATCCAAAAGATGCTAACGAACGATCTAATCACAATATCTCATCGAATATCATCTTAACAACTTGGATAATTAAAAGAGATATAGACAATTCCATAGAGGAATACCTTTTCGTCTCGATCATCGATTGATCTGCGATTTTACGATCGTTAGAATGTCCGTTCCTTTGTGTCTTATCTTTGGAATCTCTTAATGAATGGTGTTGATCACAACATATCCAAAATGGAGGTTTTTTTATAGGAAAACATTTTTATTTTTCCACATTTAACACCTCAAAGTGTCGCTGCTTTTGATCGGGAACATTGTCCGGCACAAAACAACTGTCACCTCGGTCATTGTACTTCCTCGTTAGAGACGACATTCTGAAAGTGAATTGTTCGGAAACAACATGGCGAGCGATTGAGTAACAGAGATGATTGCTTGTTAAGAGCGAAAAAGTCCCGAGTCCAAACGGAACATGAGACAGTTGAACATCTATTACGCTTCTGCGCATGCGAACAAATGTCAAGCGACAGATAATGACAGAAAGTATCGAATAGGTCAGAGATGATTGCTGAAGCTTACTAAAAGCAAAAATGTCTTCAGCATCTGTCATGAGTGTGACGAGGAAGAGAAGACAGTAAAACATCTATGAAGATTGGTGGAAGAGAATTCTTCAGGCTTGCGCTCAGAGATGGAACTCAAGTGCATCTTGTGTCAATTGGCAAATGTCACGAAGGAATTAATAAATTTTCCTGAACAATTCATCTCTCCAAAGATTCAATTAACATTTATAATGAACTTGTGACACGAGATTCTATCAGATTCATCGTCGTCCCACTGTCAATTTTCATGTTATCTGCCATACTTTCCAGACACCAACGACGCCGCCATCCACAACATAATCTTAATCCCTTCAAGTGCTCATTATTATTATTAATTAACCTCATTAAAATCAAAATATTTTGGTTATTTGTTGTCATTCAGATGGGAGTATCTCGATACATATATCATTTACTCGTATACCCTTTACCCTTCACCGTTAAAATAATAATTTTTGGTTAATTAAAACTCATCGAAATTGTCTGGAATGCAGACGATGCTACTATAATATTTTTCGATAAATCATTCATGAAATTTATTTTCCAAAATGTTTTTTATTTCGCCCACAAAACCAAAAAGATTGATTAGAATCTGAAATTTTTGAATATCGATCAGGGCAGCAACGTGTAACGTGGAAAAATGTTCCTGAGAATGATCTTATCAAAAATTTCGAGTCTCCCATTTGTTTCGGACAATTTTTCAAAGCTCCTGTCAAATGAACACCACAAAAACTTGTTCTCGAGGTTCTCTAGATTCCGTGGTGGTTCTCTTAAGTTTGCTGGAGTAACTTCAAGCTACTAGGAAAATGCTGTTCATTTGAAAATGTCAAATGTCAAATTTGTTTATGTTCGCTTATGACGTTGCTCACAGATACTGAAATGCGTTTTTTGTACTATTTGAGTAATGAGAGAGAACTTAGGGAAAGAGTAAACTCAAGCTGAACGTGAACAATCGTGTGATTTGAAATTCGATTTTTTGGCAAAGAAAATTTTTCATTTACAGATTATTCAAATTCCATTGGCTGCAATTCAGGACATCAAATTTACACCTGATTCCACAAGTAACTGGCAAAATAACAAAACAGATTTGGCAGGAAAAAAGGACGATTTGTCACGTTCCTTCAAGGAGAAGAATTTATGGTAAGTAAACAATTTCTCCGAATAGGTAAATGCCGAAAGGACGTTATCCTTGAATGCAGTTGAATATTTATGACTATGTTCCGGTAAACAAACCACTTAAACATGGAGTCATGGAGTCAGGAAGGAAATTTGGAATCCCGATGACTTGTTTTCAGGAAGTCGACTTGGAGGAGTGTAGTTTTTTGATAGTTTCGTTAACCATTACAAGAGTCTACACAGAAGCAAAGTATTCCTCATTAGCACGATATGAGAAGATTCACAAAATATTGGCCTGAAGCCATTTTCGGGTGAATCTAAATGAAGACATCAACTGATGGTGTCTCGTTGGCTGTAGATAGTAAGTGCAGCTTAACACGCGATCTCCGATTCTGGACACCTTAACCGACTGGATACCACCCATGTATCAGAATGAATGATAGGATGAGCACAAGATACCATGCATGGAAATGATTTCCATTTTAGATGGCCTTAAGCGTATGCCCAGAAGTGATTTATGTCCGGATTGTGTTCACTTTTCCTTTCTGTTCAGGATTGTCGTGTTCCTATGATCTTGTACAGAACAGTGTTATTCAATTTAAACAAGATGTCACATGCCCGTAGACGATCGTATAAATCATGTGTCATGTGATATTTGTATCCAATTGGCATTTTGGGCAAAACTACAAAGTATATTAGCAATCAACATTAACTAATAGCACCTTCTTATCGTTTAGACGTTATTAAACAGTTTGTGATTGTTGTTATTACACAGTCATAAATAACAACTCTGTCATCTATCTAATCCTGATTAGAAACTGCAGATGGAACGATGATAATTTCTGTCCGAGAACCACCTTGTCCTCGGTACCTACGTGCAACGTGCTCTGGTTAAGCAGAAAATAACCATTTGCGGATGATAACTTGTGCCTAGTATAAATTGATTGGATTCCCTGTATGCAAGTGACCACAACACAACACAACAACAACATCTTTGATGACTATTTTCAGATATCAATTAAGATAAAAGATCTTGTTCCACGACGACGACGACGACGAGCATGCATCTTACAAGGTACTTAACTATGTAGTCTTCCGAACCCTAGAACTAGATAAATAATAACAACAATCATCAATGCTTGATGGAATTAAGTAGAGGATTACTCCGTAGAGGTGTATAATCTGGAGTAGACGCGATCCTTCCGCGTGTTACGATCAAATTTCCTTGTTTTAATGAGAATTTAAAAGGCAAGTGTCGGCAAAGATGAATGTGAACGAGAAGAGATGAAGACTGGAGTGGATTGGAGAAGCGCTGCTTTATCATCTTGCTTTCTGATTCGACGTCACTACTGCCTGGCTGTGTTGGTTGATCTTCATACAAGTATTCCTGTAAATAAGACACCAAATAAATTTGTCACTTTAATTACTCAATAAAGTTTTCCCTGAACCAGAAACAGCCAGATCGACATGATCCCCATAAATTTTCCGAATTCAAGATCATGGATCAATTTAAATCAATTCTGGATTCTGTACCACTCCTATACTACATAGTAAGTTATGAAGAAAGTTTTATGTTTTATTTGATTCAACTTTATTACTTTCCAACCTGAAGCTCTCAACGCTCTCCGTGTCCGTGGTGTCGTGTTACGGGGGTTTCTAAGTTATGCTGGTCTGGTTTGGCGTTTATTGATTTCTTATTGACTTTAAATGACTCCTCCAATGAACTCATAGCTCACACGTACCAGAACTGTCAAATCCCATACATTTATGCAGTTCGAAGCAACTGAAGTTGGCAAAATTTTCTCAAGATTCGCACTCGAAAGAGATTACCAAAGGAACAGATTGATGCAAATGTCGGCAAAACTTAAAACGGACATCACTTCCTCTTTGCTATAAATCAAAGGGCATTTCGACTTCCTGTCATAAAAGTGTCAAAAATCATATTTGAAGGACGACATCGTCCCAACAATCAATTGACACGGGCTATTCGGGGTGTACCCAAATTAAATCGATCATTTTCCGGATAATTTCGTCCCAGATGCATGACAAATTCAATGGATTCATTGGAAAAAGGAGGAAATCCTCGTGGTGTCAGGGACAATAATTGAGACGTTGTGTAGGGATGAAAGGGAGGATTGTCGTATTCGACACGATCGTTTGGTAGTTTTTCCCTGAAGATACGATTGTCATTTGGTTACGCTTGTGGCGAATTTTATTGTCCTGGCACTGTCCTCGTGTGCGTGAAAGGGATTCAGGGACTTTAAGGACATGCGGATTTTTGTTTCTATTTGCAAATAACCACAATGGCTTTTGCGCATCATTTTATAACTACAACATGAAGGAATCAAATTAATCAATTCAGCTAATGTTGCAGAATGGACTGTCAAAGTTAGACGGTTGGGATCAGAATCAGGAATCACGAAAATTGCCAAATAGAAATGTACTAGAATTATTCGCTTTTGACGGTCAGTTAAGCGGTTCCCCACAAACCCGTTATAACAGTCAGACATTTTTCCCTTCTGTACAGTTCGTTTATGACAGAATTGACAAATTCAGTTCCCTGCGGTTGCAGCTGGAGTGTGCACTCACTTTACGATATCAAAATTGGATAAATGTTTGTGTCTAGGATAACAATTATTTCAGGCGCATTCAGAGACAAAACCAAATTTCTTACTTGTCTTTGCTGGGATTTAGTTTTCGCTTAGTTCAGGTTGTTGTAGCAACTAACTAACAGTTCACGCAACCACAGACACAAACAAGTATTCAGCCACAGACAATCCTCAGTGTATGCAGCAAAGCAAACTGCACCAGCTGACTGATGAATCAGTTCAAAGTCGGAACTTCGCTGTCTTGGATTTCTCGGAAATGGTAGGGCCCAGTGACGTGTTCGGGAGGACGTGACCTTTCATTTGAGATATATCTCGTACAAATCGAAGACTTTTTAAATATTTCCAGTCCGATATCTCAAAAACGGTAGGGCCTAGAGAAAAAATAAAAATACCGATATGTGTGGACGAACGCATTCTTTATTTTTGTAAAATTGGTTTGTGTCTTGGATAAATGGTTTGAGCCCTGGCTAAAAAATTTCTTTAAAATATTTTTCGCTGTATTATTTTTGATGCAAAACGATTGGCGGCATCACGAGCAGTCGATTGGTGGAAGAAATTTTAATATAGGACCAACGGTTCTCGAGATATTCGCTTTTGAAATTTGGCATGTTTGAAAAATTTCCACCCGTTCCAGAACACCAGGGGCCCAGAATCAGCAGTAGGCAAAAATTAGTGAAAAACTTTAAATGCGATTTTCTCGGAAATGGTGAGGCTTAGACAAAAACGAAAAATATTGGCATATTCAGGAGAGCGTCCTCTTTCTTTTGGACTAAGACTCGTCCATCTCTGATGAATATTTTGAGGTTAGGTGAAATTTTCTTGCTTACAGTATGCTTTCATTGAACCGATTTTACTATTTGCTGATAGAACGCAAGCTATAATGCACATCTGTGAAGAAATATTTCCAAAAAATCAAAAGGGAGCCGAGATATTCAAGTTTAAAGACATTTTTAGTGAAGACACAAACCAACCGAACTTCAATTGCGAATATCTCCACAACGGTGAGGCTTACAGGAAAAGGAAAAATATTGGCATATTCACGAGAGCATTCTCTTTCTTTTGAGCTAAGGCTCGTCCGTCTCTGATGAATATTTTGAGGTTTGGTTGAATTTTCTTGTTCACAGTATGCTTCCATTGAACCGATTTTACTACTCACTGATAGAACGCAAGCTATAATGCACATCTGTGAAAAAATATTTCCAAAAAATCAAAAGGCAGCCGAGATATTCAAGTTTAAAGACATTTTTAGTGAAGACACAAACCAACCGAATTTCAATTGCGAATATCTCCACAACGATGAGGCTTACAGGAAAAGGAAAAATATTGGCATATTCAGGAGAGCGTCATCTTTCAGATTACGTCACTGGTTTATGTCTTGGATAAGTGGTTTGTGCCCTGGCTAAAAGAATTTCTTGAAAATATTTTTCACTGTATTATTTTTGATGCAGTACGATTGGCGGCATCACAAGCGGTCGATTGGTGGAAGAAATTTTAAAATAGGACCAACGGTTCTTGAGATATTCGCTTTTGAAATTTGGCATGTTTGAAAAATTTCCACCCGTTCCAGAACACCAGGGGCCCAGAACCAGCAGTAGGCAAAATTAAGTGAAAAACTTTAAATGCAATTTTCTCGGAAACGGTGAGGCTTATAGAAAAACAAAACATACTGGCATGTTCAGGAGAGCGGCCTCTTTCTTTTTAACTAAAACTCATCCGTCTCTGATGAATATTTTGAGGTTAGGTTGAATTTTCTTGTTTACAGTATGCTTCCATTGAACCGATTTTACTACTCACTGATAGAACGCAAGCTATAATGCACATCTGTGAAAAAATATTTTCAAAAAATCAAAAGGCAGCCGAGATATTCAAGTTTAAAGACATTTTTAGTGAAGGCACAAACCAACCGAATTTCAATTGCAAATATCTCCACAACGGTGAGGCTTACAGGAAAAGGAAAAATATTGGCATATTCAGGAGAGCGTCATCTTTCAGATTACGTCACTGGTTTATGTCTTGGATAAGTGGTTTGTGCCCTGGCTAAAAGAATTTCTTGAAAATATTTTTCACTGTATTATTTTTGATGCAGTACGATTGGCGGCATCACAAGCGGTCAATTGGTGGAAGAAATTTTAAAATAGGACCAACGGTTCTTGAGATATTCGCTTTTGAAATTTGGCATGTTTGAAAAATTTCCACCCGTTCCAGAACACCAGGGGCCCAGAACCAGCAGTAGGCAAAATTAAGTGAAAAACTTTAAATGCAATTTTCTCGGAAACGGTGAGGCTTATAGAAAAACAAAACATACTGGCATGTTCAGGAGAGCGGCCTCTTTCTTTTTAACTAAAACTCATCCGTCTCTGATGAATATTTTGAGGTTAGGTTGAATTTTCTTGTTTACAGTATGCTTCCATTGAACCGATTTTACTACTCACTGATAGAACGCAAGCTGTAATGCACATATTTGAAAAAATATTTCCAAAAAATCAAAAGGGAGCCGAAATATTCAAGTTTAAAGACATTTTTAGTGAAGACACAAACCAACCGAATTTCAATTGCGAATATCTCCACAACGGTGAGGCTGAGAGAAAAACGAAAAATATTGGCATAATCAGGAGATCGTTCTCTTTCATATAACGTTACTGGTTTATGTCTTGGATAAGTGGTTTGTGCCCTGGCTAAAAGAATTTCTTGAAAATATTTTTCGCTGTATTATTTTTGATGCAGTACGATTGGCGGCATCACAAGCGGTCGATTGGTGGAAGAAATTTTAAAATAGGACCAACGGTTCTTGAGATATTCGCTTTTGCAATTTGGCATGTTTGAAAAATTTCCACCCGTTCCAGAACACCAGGGGCCCAGAACCAGCAGTAGGCAAAATTAAGTGAAAAACTTTAAATGCAATTTTCTCGGAAACGGTGTGGCTTATAGAAAAACAAAACATACTGGCATGTTCAGGAGAGCGGCCTCTTTCTTTTTAACTAAAACTCATCCGTCTCTGATGAATATTTTGAGGTTAGGTTGAATTTTCTTGTTTACAGTATGCTTCCATTGAACCGATTTTACTACTCACTGATAGAACGCAAGCTATAATGCACATCTGTGAAAAAATATTTTCAAAAAATCAAAAGGCAGCCGAGATATTCAAGTTTAAAGACATTTTTAGTGAAGGCACAAACCAACCGAATTTCAATTGCAAATATCTCCACAACGGTGAGGCTTACAGGAAAAGGAAAAATATTGGCATATTCACGAGAGCGTCTTCTTTCTTTTGAGCTAAGACCCGTCCGTCTCTGATGAATATTTTGAGGTTAGGTTAAATTTTTTTGTTCACAGTATGCTTCCATTGAACCGATTTTACTACTCACTGATAGAACGCAAGCTATAATGCACATCTGTCAAGAAATATTCCCAAAAAATCAAAAGGGAGCCGAGATATTCAAGTTTAAAGACATTTTTAGTGAAGACACAAACCAACCGAATTTCAATTGCGAATATCTCCACAACGGTGAGGCTTACAGGAAAAGGAAAAATATTGACATATTCACGAGAGCGTTCTCTTTCTTTTGAGCTAAGGCTCGTCCGTCTCTGATGAATATTTTGAGGTTTGGTTGAATTTTCTTGTTCACAGTATGCTTCCATTGAACCGATTTTACTACTCACTGATAGAACGCAAGCTATAATGCACATCTGTGAAAAAATATTTCCAAAAAATCCAAAGGGAGCCGAGATATTCAAGTTTAAAGACATTTTTAGTGAAGACACAAACCAACCGAATTTCAATTGCGAATATCTCCACAACGGTGAGGCTTACGGTCAAAGGAAAAATATTGGCATATTCAGGAGAGCGTCATCTTTCAGATTACGTCACTGGTTTATGTCTTGGATAAGTGGTTTGTGCCCTGGCTAAAAGAATTTCTTGAAAATATTTTTCACTGTATTATTTTTGATGCAGTACGATTGGCGGCATCACAAGCGGTCGATTGGTGGAAGAAATTTTAAAATAGGACCAACGGTTCTTGAGATATTCGCTTTTGAAATTTGGCATGTTTGAAAAATTTCCACCCGTTCCAGAACACCAGGGGCCCAGAACCAGCAGTAGGCAAAAATTAGTGAAAAACTTTAAATGCGATTTTCTCGGAAATGGTGAGGCTTAGACAAAAACGAAAAATATTGGCATATTCAGGAGAGCGTCCTCTTTCTTTTGGACTAAGACTCGTCCATCTCTGATGAATATTTTGAGGTTAGGTGAAATTTTCTTGCTTACAGTATGCTTTCATTGAACCGATTTTACTATTTGCTGATAGAACGCAAGCTATAATGCACATCTGTGAAGAAATATTTCCAAAAAATCAAAAGGGAGCCGAGATATTCAAGTTTAAAGACATTTTTAGTGAAGACACAAACCAACCGAATTTCATTTGCAAATATCTCCACAACGGTGAGGCTTAGAGAAAAACGAAAAATATTGGCATATTCAGGAGAGCGTCTTCTTTCTTTTGAGCTAAGACCCGTCCGTCTCTGATGAATATTTTGAGGTTAGGTTAAATTTTTTTGTTCACAGTATGCTTCCATTGAACCGATTTTACTACTCACTGATAGAACGCAAGCTATAATGCACATCTGTCAAGAAATATTCCCAAAAAATCAAAAGGGAGCCGAGATATTCAAGTTTAAAGACATTTTTAGTGAAGACACAAACCAACCGAATTTCAATTGCGAATATCTCCACAACGGTGAGGCTTACAGGAAAAGGAAAAATATTGGCATATTCACGAGAGCGTTCTCTTTCTTTTGAGTTAAGGCTCGTCCGTCTCTGATGAATATTTTGAGGTTTGGTTGAATTTTCTTGTTCACAGTATGCTTCCATTGAACCGATTTTACTACTCACTGATAGAACGCAAGCTATAATGCACATCCGTGAAAAAATATTTCCAAAAAATCCAAAGGGAGCCGAGATATTCAAGTTTAAAGACATTTTTAGTGAAGACACAAACCAACCGAATTTCAATTGCGAATATCTCCACAACGGTGAGGCTTACGGTCAAAGGAAAAATATTGCCATATTCAGGAGAGCGTCATCTTTCAGATTACGTCACTGGTTTATGTCTTGGATAAGTGGTTTGTGCCCTGGCTAAAAGAATTTCTTGAAAATATTTTTCACTGTATTATTTTTGATGCAGTACGATTGGCGGCATCACAAGCGGTCGATTGGTGGAAGAAATTTTAAAATAGGACCAACGGTTCTTGAGATATTCGCTTTTGAAATTTGGCATGTTTGAAAAATTTCCACCCGTTCCAGAACACCAGGGGCCCAGAACCAGCAGTAGGCAAAAATTAGTGAAAAACTTTAAATGCGATTTTCTCGGAAATGGTGAGGCTTAGACAAAAACGAAAAATATTGGCATATTCAGGAGAGCGTCCTCTTTCTTTTGGACTAAGACTCATCCGTCTCTGATGAATATTTTGAGGTTAGGTTGAATTTTCTTGTTTACAGTATGCTTCCATTGAACCGATTTTACTACTCACTGATAGAACGCAAGCTATAATGCACATCTGTCGAGAAATATTCCCAAAAAATCAAAAGGGAGCCGAGATATTCAAGTTTAAAGACATTTTTAGTGAAGACACAAACCAACCGAATTTCAATTGCGAATATCTCCACAACGGTGAGGCTTACGGTCAAAGGAAAAATATTGGCATATTCAGGAGAGCGTCATCTTTCAGATTACGTCACTGGTT